>OZ026620.1:5930601-5975601 GCA_964020975.1 Hermodice carunculata
AAGAAAGAAAGAAAGAAAGAAAGAAAGAAAGAAAGAAAGAAAGAAAGAAAGAAAGAAAGAAAGAAAGAAAGAAAGAAAGAAAGAAAGAAAGAAAGAAAGAAAGAAAGAAAGAAAGAAAGAAAGAAAGAAAGAAAGAAAGAAAGAGCTGCAAAAAGCTGCGACAAGGTAAAGACAACAGAGCTGAAAACAAAATATTTTCTGGGATCACACAACAGACAAGCCCACATATGTTTTCGACTGTAGGCCTATAAATCTAACTGTATTGATCCTCTTCTTATCAGGCTTCCAGTTAATAATGTAAAATCATCTCTGGTAAGCAAATGTATTGTATTAATATCAGACTTCTAATCAGGGATGCAAATTAATTATATTTAACAAATGCATTTCAAAAATTATCATGTACATTTCCCGTATGAGCAAATGTGATGGGGGGGGGGGGGGGGGGGCTATAGTTTGTATGATTTTTCCACATACACGACTGTAATTTTTGGACTTCCAGGAGGCGCACAGAACCTTTTTTTTTTTTTTAATTTTTTTTTTTTAGAAAAAAAAAAAGCATGTTAGTGCGAAAATACGAATCACATGTAGCTCTCTGGGAATGACGTGCCCCAGAAAAGAATCAACCAGTCAAATTTTAATATTCTGCAAAATGCCGCCGTCAATGGCGAGGCACTTGTATCATCTGGGTGTATGTCTTAAATACGTCGACAGAAGTGATTTTTTACGCTTTATTGGCAATCAATTAACTTTCCAATTGTGTTAAGACCATACCTTAACTTTCACTGTGAACCTACAACTGAACTGTTGTATTGTTCCAACCATACCTGAGCTTGCACGAAGGACCTCCAATACAAACTGTTGACTTGCTGTTTCGTGGCATAATTTCAGGAACTACTTTTGGTGACCAGAAATAACGGACTGAAAAGTTGAAATACTCCTTACACTTTTATCAAAAAAGGGTTGTTTTTTTCGAAAGCAAAAAGGGCATTCGAGCAACGACAGCCCCCTTGCCTGCCTGCCTTTTGTCCGATCCAGTCTAACACGACTGACAGGCAAAACTGGCGGTCCTATTGGTATTAAATATATTGAATGCATTCCACTTTAATGCTGGTGGATGGAATCAGTGGTGCGTTTAAACAGGAAGATATTATGCATTGCCACATGCGGGTGAGTTGGCAATCACAAATAATTCTATGTGGCATCTTCTTAAATTTCAATCAAAATGTTTGTATGCAAAATGCAAATGCGATAATAAATCGGATGTTAAGTTAGATCAAACAATAGAAATGTTCATTAAGACAGGTAAGGAACTTGGTGCAAGTCCATAGGTGTTTTGCTGAACCTGCTCGATGAATCAAATGATACCCGCTGCTGCGCCTCGCGTGTCCTTTGACTTATCTCGCAGGTCCAGCAAAACGCCTATGGACCTGCACCACGTCCCTTACCTAACACGTAAAAAAATCATTTCATTTGAAGCCACATATAGGTAATACACGTAAAATGCCACAACGAACACATACCTGTTCATTTCGGTTAAAAATGTTTAGGTAAACTTGATTATTGAGTCACTAAAAAAAGTGAAGACAACGATGCACTTAATTTGCATGGTTGGCATTGTTTCGTGTGTTGGTAAGGCTTCACCAAAACTGGTCAGGGCGAACCAACGTGGTAATCAGGTATACCCTTATTGTGCACAATTTTGGTCTTGTGACGTCAGCGTGTGCCGGTTGACGTTCCCGATGATTATCATACCTTGTTATTCATACAGGACAACGAGCTGTCTGGTGACAAGCGCTGCATTGCTCGCACCCACCAAGGCATTTGTTTAACGTATCTGTGTAAAGGTGGTTTTCCACTGGATCCAATCCATCGGTTAAACATATTTTATTGGCAAAACAACAATTGGCCGACAAGATCACTAGCATATATGGGGGCCTCTTGTACACTCATAACAACACTATATTGCGTTTGTGAGCAGCAATACACAGACAGGTCACGCACAGGACCACAAATAGGCAGAGCAAAAAGGGGAAAGGGAATTGCTGTGTAAGCATAAATATCAGTAAAAATAGTTGTGCAAGATTACCAGATTTGAATCATGTTCTAAATTTACCAGATAAATTAACATACTTTTGGATAGCCTAAAATTTTTCCACATTTTAACTTTTTGAAATTCCTCTTCCTTCTATTCCGCACAATGAAGTTTTCAAGTTACAATTACCAATAGTTATCATTTTATATTGCAGTTCGTTCCGTAGAATTGCATACTTATCATATTCGAAGAAAACGTGATAGTTTCCCGAATAGCTCCACATGAGCATGAAGCAGACTCTACAACGCCAATTTTGGTCAGATCATTGCTCAAGTGGATACAGCCCATTCTCATTCTTCAATAAACTAAAAAAAAATCCTATATCCAAAGTAATACAACTCGTTACCCGTTTAAAGTGGTAAATAGCCTCAGTGATCCTGACTGATCGCGGTAATGAATTCCATTCACGATTGGTTGATGGGAAGAATGAATTATAAAATGTGGTTTTCCTCGCCTCAATGGCTCTTATTTGCTTTGTTCGTGCTGAAACGGTTCCGGTAGTAATGTAGAAAGGTATGCTGCGGCTATTCCATGAACAATTTTGAACAGAAGTATAATTTTTTGTTTTCTTCTGCGCTCAGCTAATTCGTCCCAACCAGTCTCTGAGTAGATATGTTGGAGAACAGTGTGAGCAAAAGCCGCTGTCACCACCCGGGCTGCAGCCAGCTGAACGTATTCGAGTCTATCCCTGTCGGGCTCTGCGCATCCATCTCAGACCACACAGGCGTACTCGAGGCAAGGACGTACACAGCAAAAGTAAAGAGATTCAAGAGCTTTTCTGTTCAACAAGTTTTTGGGATTTTGTAATAAAGTGATTAAGATTGACTGACCATGAAAGATCAGAAGGTGGCCAAAGACCGATGGGTTTGTGCATCTCTACATTTTCATGATTATTGTTCTTAAAAGTGAAGTTGGGAAGATCTACAAGGAATCAGGGATTTAGTTTTTTTTCAGGATTAAAAGAGACGAGCCATTGATCTGACCATTGGGGCATTGATTCCAGATCATGATTGAGAATTTCAGCCGATTCGGTTGAATTTTCAACTGAGATAAAAAATGTAGTGTTATCGGCAAAGAGACGTATTTGTGACCTAACAATATCCACAATGTCGTTTTACAGATACAAGCGACAGTAATGGTCCCAAGACTGAACCTCGTGGGACCCCTGCTTTGATTCCCCTTCAACGATGCCTGGCCTGAATGACTAATCTTTGGGTT
The DNA here is from genome assembly GCA_964020975.1 of Hermodice carunculata. Taxonomy (NCBI): domain Eukaryota; kingdom Metazoa; phylum Annelida; class Polychaeta; order Eunicida; family Amphinomidae; genus Hermodice; species Hermodice carunculata. The sequence goes on from OZ026620.1 coordinate 5,933,912, forward strand.
CTTGCATAAAGATGATCTTCCAATCAAGAAATAAGTGGACTTCGGATGCCTGTATTTTTTAGTTTGTGTATTAATCCTGGATGATGCACCCTATCGAAAGCCTTGGTGATGTCACAGAACACAACTCGCATTTCTTTCTGGAGATCAAGCGCTTTTGAAACTTCATGATAAAGATACACAAGCTGATTGATGGTTCCTTTATGGGGTAAAATCCACATTGTTTTTCCGATAATACGTAGTTATCATGCAGAAAACTGAAAATATGCTTAAACACTGTACGTTCAAAAACCTTACCTGCACAGCTTAACAGAGAAATAGGTCTGTATTTGTTACACAATTCTGCCGCACCGCCTTTGTAAATTGGTGTTACGTGTGCGTTCTTCCATTCAGTTTGAAACTGACAGTTAGAAAGAGAATGGTTCGGTAGTCTATTAAGATAAGAGGTGATACCCGTCGCTGCCTCCCTTCACAACAGGGGCTAATACCATCCGGTCCATAAGCCATGTCAATATCCAAGTATTTTAAAATATCTTGGACACTGTCTTCGTCTAAAACAATGACTTGCAGTAAATTAGGAGAGTCTTGAAGCTCCCTAGGTAAAGTGAAAGTGGAACAGTCAACATTGGATTGTTCAAGAAAATGATCATTAAAGGCTTCGCCTTAAGATTTATTATCAGACAGGACCAAATTGTTAGATATTATGAAAGGCATCAATTGGTTAGAGTTACCAGACATGAAGCACGCAACCATTTTCATCCGTTTTCTGCTTTTCTGCCTGTCATTTACAAGGTTACATAGTTTATTATGGTAATCGTCTTCAGCTTTCCTTAAATCGCTCTTGTATTTGATCCGTAGCTCATGGAAATATTTCCAAATGTGAGGGTTTTCGATTGAGGCCTCTGCCTTGACATGGATTCTACCAATTTATGTTTTTGAGACCGCAATTTTGATGTGTACGAGGGAGAATCATTTTGTTTTATCCAGGCACTTTTGTTTGGTATACAGAGTCGGGCAATATTGAGAAATTCCGTAGTCTAGGCAAGACATGCCACATCGACATCAGGAGAATCAAAGTAGGCTTCCCAGTTAACTTCGTTTAATTTTTCTCTGAAATAGTCAAAATTACCTTTTGAGTACTTACATATATACCTTTCGTATGACCAGTCCGTTTTAGCTCGAAAATGTAAACTGGCTGTCACGGTACAATGATCATTTTGTGCAACTGGGTGCAGTACAGAAGTACCTTGCACATATTGAGGTATATTGCTTAATATTGGATCAAGGCAGGTTGAGGTGTGTTCGGTCATTCTTGTGGGCTGGCTACTGTGAATTGCAAAGTTATTATGAAGACTAAAGTTAGTCAAATGTCTTCCATGATATGTTTTGAGATCTGCATTCAGGTCACCCATAATTACATTTTTTCTAGAACCAGAGTTAGTAGCTTGATCTACATTTAGCTGTAGGTCATCCCAGAAAGACACTCCGACATTTGGAGGCCTATAGACAACTGCTAGTAAGAAACTATTGTTATGAAGCCGGACTTCGACCCACAGGATTTCAACAGATGTATTCTCCAAATCATTACTTCTTTTCACTACTAAAGCCCGAGATGCGTAGAGTGCAACCCCGCCACCGTAACCACTAACGCGATCGCGGCGTAATATTGGGTGAAAATCTGGTATATTAAGATCGGTACTATCTTTATACGGCGAAAGAAAGGTTTCAAAGAGAGCTATTAAGTCGTATGACTGTGCCAGCGAAGATCTAATACATAGGAGTTTGCCATGCGTGAGACTCCGAATGTTTGCATGACAAATGCTCCAGTCACCTGTTGCTTCAGTGGGGCCGGGGTTTCGATGCACATCTCCTGATAAAGAAATCGATTGCGGTAACGGTTCCGCTTCGCTGTCCGCGTTCGTACGAAATTTGGAAAAAAGGAAAACTCGCAGGGTCCGGCTTTTTTTTTCACAGCGTTTTCCCGTCCGTTTTTGGTAGCGAGCCAGGTTTAATTTTGTAGATATTAGACAATTTTAGTAACAATGCTCTTTTTCATGGCTCTTTGTTGATGAAAATAATGGAAAATATGTACATTCAATGATTATTATGACGACTGGTACTTCTTCTTCTTCTTCTTCTTCTTCTTCTTCTTCTTCTTCTTCTTCTTCTTCTTCTTCTTCTTCTTCTTCTTCTTCTTCTTCTTCTTCTTCTTCTTCTTCTTCTTCTTCTTCTTCTTCTTCTTCTTCTTCTTCTTCTTCTTCTTTCGTTTATTTATGCTCCTACTTCTTATTTTATTATTATAATTGTTTATTATTTGCGGGGGAGGGGGGCGCATTGGCGTCCTTTTTTATTTTTGTTTTGTGTGTGTTTGTTTTGTTTTGTTATTGGGATTTTTGTGAATTTGTAGTCTGAATAGCTCTCAAAACTATCCCAGACATGTACAGGCTAGACTGAAAAAATACATATGGCAAAGACAAATCATTTAAGCTTTTAATTCCGTACCTGCGGTCTTCTGTAGCGTCGTCATGGAAACTCTCAACGCCACAGATAAATCCATACATAGGACACTTAAAGTCCATTGGGCCGTCCAGGTCGTTTACCCAATTTGTCCAAAAGCATTGATGCCCCCGGTAAGGAGCGATCTTTTTACATCGAAATTTGAACCTCCGATCCTCCGTGTAATCGCAATGTATGCTGGCCTTGTGGGAAATGGTTTTTCCCAAGGGGCACTGAAACTTGAAAGGCTGGTCATAGTCGTTCTCCCACGCATGTACACTGCATAACGTAGTCAATAGGAGCAAGACAACCGGCGGCTTCATAGTTCTATCTGGATGTACTTCTGTATTCTACAATATCAAGGCATAACGTTTACGCTTCATTCATTTGCTCGATTATTGTTTTTCAGGACAGATGGTAACGCAGTAACATAATACCCAGCGTCAGAGAGCTCTTACCATAAACACATGTGAATATAGGATATAACAGAACGGTAAATCATCCAATCAGAAGAGTACTCAGTATCTATCCAACGAAGGTGATTATATTCATCATCCCTTACTGCGCATGCGCAAAAGGGGGCAGCCATTGCGCTCTGGGTAATTTTCGCAGTTTTTATTTACACCAAAGTCTCAAACTTACTCATATCAATAATTCATAACTGGGACTCAGAAAAAGTTGTCGGCAGACTGTAATAAACGATTTTGATTCACCGACATGCATCGTTAACACCTCGATGGAACGTTGACATGGCAAATACGTTTCTGGGGCTGGAAATGGGTTTCCGCGGAAAGAAAAACTTGACAGGTGTGAGGGTAACCTAAATAAACATCACAAAGTATGTAGTATTTGTTGCGCATGTTGCCTCTCACCTTACTAATATCTGCACACTGTGCAGTCACCAGGTCGCTATACGGGGCCTTCAAGGTCGCAACTTCCAGTCACACTTACCCCCCCCCCCCCCCCCAGGAGCCACAAAACGCCATGTTGCCAAAGCCTGCTCCGATTTTGGTGTTGTGGCGCGACAATCCAATAATCACTCTTCATACGCACTACGTCCCTGCCACAGGGTACAGCACTAGTTCAATGCCGATATGAAAATCTTGGGAAAATAATTAAATTTGTAGGACAGTGTCTAATGAAAAGAAAGGCTATACGGCAGATAATTTCTTTCATTTGTTCAAGGTAAAAAGGCCTCGTCCCTCTGGACTGGCTTAGTAAATGGCCGCTAGAGGGACCTAACGACCAGGTGCTATGTGTTGCCTGATCCACGGACGTTATTATCGACACTTTGTAATGCTGACGCTCGCACCTTAGGCTATGCCTACGGCATATAATTCCAATAATTTAACTGAGAAGTAAACACAAAACATGCTACTCGGTACTGAAGTATATATTTGATAAATACGATCGCCTTTTTGAGGATACAATGTCCGTGGATCACAAACTGCAAACACCGTCCGTTTTATATATGTTCATTTTTGTTTCACAATATACTCTGTATCCCAAAGTCATCAATCGACGCGTCTTTGCAGATGATACAGGTACCAACCTTATTACAGATATACAATATTAAATGCGTAATTATGGCAGTGGAATTATTCAACAAAACAATTCAATTCAGTTATCGGCTAAATACATACAAGGATTTATTAACGCTGAATGATGTACAATATGAACGTGAAAACATGGAAATGACGTCAACTGAAAAGTTATCAGTTGTAAATGTGCCAATGAATAATAACAATACCGATACCAATAGCAATAATGTTTTCATTTTTGCAATCCATTTTACAGATATTTTACATACATGATCATCCTGATTTCAGTTGGAACAGAACTTTACTTGGGAGACAACTGGCAATGCCAATGGCAATTAAAGTGAAAGACAGAAAAGAATGAATAAAGCCTTGTGATCTACTTAATTGTTATTGTAAACATTATTATCACTTTCACTGCTGTTTTTCTTTCATTTCTTTTCATAAATGCTTGTTTCATTGTTTTCTTTCTTTTTTTTCTTTCTTTCATTTCTTCCTTTCTTTTTTATTTATATAAAGTTAACTAGTGTCATATTATTAGCGATATTATCATTATCTTTGGCATTATCATTATTGCCCTAAACGTTAAGAGTTGTTGACATATTGGCTTTTTGTTTGCTGGTCTTTAGGACTCCATGGTTGGGATCCTTGGAAGCGGGGAATAATCATAGTAAAGGACCACCCCCATCAAGCCTCCATTACGTGTGTGTGTGTGTGTGTGTGTGTGTGTGTGTGTGTGCGTGTGTGTGTGTGTGTGTGTGTGCATTAAGGGAACCAGGGAGTATAAATGGGCAGAGCCGGCAAAAATTGTCTCATCTGAGCCCGCTGATGGTCAATCTAATGCGTTTAATAAACTCCATTTAATTTCTTCAAACGCCGTCCACTGCCAAGGTGAAGTGTATTATACTTTATAACACAAGTAGTGTGTGTTCATTCTGATTTTTAAATATTTTTTCCCCGAAGCAAAAGCTATATTTATGTTTGAGCTTGAAGCTAGCATGCTAAACAAATGGATCATAAATGAATAACGAGGTGGGGATAGAGATCTACCAAGTTTATCTGAGATAATCTTCAAGGCTTTAGAACCCATAAGATTAGTAATACGAACGAAAACAGCTGCACATGGCAGCAAACACGGTTCGCTTTGTGCTAGAGCTAATGTTATGCTTCCCTTTCCGTTACACTATAAGGTACTATCCATAAACATCTGGCCATTACCCTTGCTTGCAGTCTAAAGTGGATTACCCGCATTACCAGAATCGCCGAAAAAGCAAGAAAGCGTCAGCTTCTCCTCTACAGACTTAATTAGGCTTCACAAGTCTATGGTACGACTTGTGTCAGAGTGCAGTGGTATTATTTTTTACAATTGGTCACAGTGTCTTTCCGTTTCCATTGAGTCTGTTCAGGACGATTCAGCTCGTATTTGTTTATGGGCTCTCCAATGTGCTCCACATTATCTTATCCTAAATGAAATAGACTGGCCAATTTCAGCTAAGGACACCAACCTTTCAAATTAATATTGTTTTATAAAATAATTAATGGTCTAACACCCGCTCATCCATCGGATTTTCTTCTAAATTACGGTCAGACCACTGACCAGTTTAGAAATCGATGCAGCCTAAGACAATCTTCCTTATGACACTTGACATTGAGAGTTTTAGGAAACAGTTAAGAGAGTTTAAAAGGTGCTAAGTCTTGATACATTTTGTACCTCCTTCTCTTGGCGAGTGTTGACCAACCAAGTTCACGTAAGGGATCGGCATGTTGCGTGTGCTTCAATTCACCTGTGCATATTTTGGCAGCAACTAATTCAACAAAACCAGACAGGCCGTGACCACATTTGTCAAACAGCACACAACCATGATAAAGAATTGGTATTATCCGAGTTAAATGTAGTTTAATTACAGCTTTACGGGGAATTTTATATTTGAAAAGATGCAGAAAGGCAATTAGCAGGCTAGGTTTGGTGGTAATGCGAGTAATAGGAGCATGCTGGGATACATGTTTACTGAGAATAATACCAACATGAGTTAGTGAGTCTGCCTCGGGTATTTGAGAGTCTCCAAGACGAAAGGGTGGATGATGTGGTATGACAAGTTTGGTTGAAAATATGACATAAAGAGACTTTTGGACGTTAAAGATAACCGGATAAAACTTTCCCCGCGTATGTACGACGGAGGGATTAATGTTCAGAAGATTTGACGAGTCGACCACTTCATTAACAACTTCAAGTAGACTGGTGCCATCGGCAAAATGTCTGACATCACATGTAATATTGTCAACCAGGTCATTAACATTGACCAGAAAGAGATGTTTGCCCAAAATGGAACCCTGGGGTACACCAGCTTCAATAGGTAGCCATGATGAAGATTGGCGATCAGTAATCACTCCTTGAAAACGATGTGAGATACAGCTGTCAATGCATGTTACAGGATTTTTAGAGGTTCCTAGTTGTTGAAGTTTAAAAAGGCAGCCAGATGCCAAACCATATCAAGCGCACTGGAAATATCTAGAAACACCATTCTGGCTTCTTTGGACTGTTGTACGCCGTTGTAGATACTGTAATGGGTGTACACAAACCGATTGACAGTTGGGTAACGGGCCATAAGGCCAGAATTTTTGGAAGTGAATAGGCTATTTAGTGTAAAGTATCCACAGGGTGCATTGAAGACCAGTCGTCAGAACACTTTAGAAACATTAAGAGCAATAGAGTAGGGCGATAAATATTTTTGATCTGTCTGTTGGCTCTTTTAAAGACATGACTTGTGTTGGATCGTTTTCAAGCATTAGGACAGTGAATAAAAACTAAGACAATTTTTGACGATTCTTGTTTGTGGTTCACAGGTCGAGTCTGCTGTGTTTTATGTAGGACATTCCCTATATTATCTGGGTCAGATGCAGAGGATGGTATCAGGGAAGAGAGAACCTAATATTGCGTAAACGTGTCTCAGGTTGAAACGTGAAATCGGGAAGAGGTGGAGCATCGACATAACGATGTGTTTTACCCTGGCTGGCAAAGTGTGAGTTGCAAAATTCACATTTTTACAGTAATAAATGATATGATATGGTTATTGTCGATTATTGGAGGTATATCGTAGAAAGATTTTGCATCTCAGTACAGATTCTTTTTCATGAAGCCGAAGGTGCAGATTAGGAAATAAGAGGAGATAGTTCCATATTATGATTAAAAACGTATTGTGATATTTTTTGTAAAATTTGTATAACCTTTCAATCTTAACGAAATTACGGGGGCGGGTTTTGTTGGATGCACTTTTGAAGCGTTTTAATGCATGATTAAAAATTCATTTTTGTTTTGTTTGCAGTCATCTGAACTTTGTCCTTACGGCCAATGGTAGCTTCCTTAAAGGGAATAAAGTCCTTTGCAATAAATAGAAAGAGATTACACCAGTATCATGCGGCATCATTAATCGCATCGAAAACACCATGAGCAATGTTCCAAGGGACTGTAAAAAGGGCAGCTTTGAGGCGAAAAAATAGCTTGATTGAAGTCCCGTACTGATCTTTGGAAAGGCTTGTCTTTTTAAAGGGAAAGGGAGAAAGAACAAAAGATTACACAGCAGTCAGAATTTGAGATTGGGGCAAGGGTCTTACAGTCCAGAACAAGACCTGAAGAATCGGTGATGATAAGGTCTAATAAATTATTCGAGTATTCACTTATTCTAGTTGGTTCATCCATATGTGTAAAGGAACTGTACTCGTTCACAACGTTGACCCGAGATAACCCTATATTGCTGTCCTCATGTTGGGAGCTCCAATCAGAGCAACTGTGGCTGGAATCGCTATTTACTATTAAGATGTGAGGATTGGATTCAATGTCCGTGGACTTGAAGATGTAAAAGATCTGAAGAATATATAAAGGATTTCTGCAGACTTGCCAGGTGGACGATAGTAGTTACCAAATAATATCTTCCCACGCTGACTCGAAATTTCAACCCAGACATATTCGCAATGTAGGCTTTCAAGATCCGGGCGTCTTATGCATGGGCGAGGAAAGTGAATAAACATCCTCTTCCCATTGTGCAGTCTGTAAGATACGGTGGTTGGAAGTCATCAATGACAAAGAGGTAATTTGGTTAATGTTCATCTAGACAGGTTTCAGATAAAACAATAATGTTCAACAAACCTGATTCGGCCGAGTAACGAATTGCGTCAATGTTAAAATGAAATAATTTCTGGTGGTTGTTGGAGTTACGAGTTGAACCAACCGTCAATTGAAGAGAGGAAAAAGGTGTAAAGGTACAATATAATATTTTTTAACACAGGGAAAAAACACAGAAAAGCGTGCTTATGTGTAGAAAAACCAATGAGGAGAAGGGGCATATTATTTGGTTTTCAACAAGTGGACCTGGGTGGAAGTGTACGATGAAAGGGACATATTTGTTTGAGAAGAGACCAATGGTCATTTGCTATTGAGAAATCAATGCAGCCAAGGAAAAGTTAATATGGCAAGAATACAAGTACTTGCCACAGATGTGATATTTTGCACATTCATACCAGCAGAGTCAAAGGATGGTGTAAAGAAGCACACGACACTATAAAGTTGTTTCCAATTTGTCATGTGCATGTAAGCTTTGCATGGACTGTCAAAAGTCAGCCGTTTTTTATGAATGTCGTTGACTTGTACCAAAAAATGCACAGGCAAAATGATAGACAAAGATGCAAAAATAGCTGAAGTCCTGTATGTAGCACGTACCAAGTCCTCGTATTAAAGACTGCTTGCAAATATCAAGATACATCTACGTAATTGTATGTTGTAAACATATTGACTTCATAACTGGACTACCCAGTAGCCACCTACGTGGCTATTTGGGGATTCTCCAGATATGTACAAACGCACAAAATTATACACAAAACACACAGGGAAATATACAAAACACTACTTCCAAGCAGACTTCAAAACAAGTGGTCCCATATATCAGTTATATGGAGATAGTTCATAGCTATAGGTATGAGCTGACAAAACGTCTTTTCTGAGTAATGAACAATTGCACTACCACAAAAATATAATTATTGGATTCATCCAAAAGGTCAGCACTAGCACATAACATAATTTCAATGAGTCTACCAGCGAGGAGATTTAATAACAAATTTTTGGGTGAACACCAGGAGCAAAAACATTAGTAGCAGACCGCAGCAGTTCAAAGGTAGGTAGTTCGTGGAGGGGACAAAACAGGGAAAAGTGACTTTAATCTTCCTTTAAGTGGTTGGACCGGCAAGCTACAGAGAGCATTATGTATCGATGAAATAAATGATGTTTCAATTTCGAGCATCCAAGTTGCGGCTGCGTGTTCATGATATCAGAAAAAACGATTGCCAAACGTAGAGTATTTTGGAATTTTATGGCTGAAAAAAAATGTTAACTTTGCCTTGAATATTGAGAGTGTGGGAGACACTTTAACGTGGTCCGGTAGGTCGTTTCACAGGCCAATGCTAGAGGGAACAAAATATTTGGAACAGCAGTCAGTCCTACACCTGATTTGTCTCAGTTGATCAGTATGTCTGAGTGGGCGGTTTGTTTGTGTTTAAACCTAATTTGGAATTAAGTCGCAAGGGAAGGGGGCATGAGTTTAGTTAGTGTTTTATACAAAAGAACTGCTTAGGGAATTTTCTGCGACTGTGTAGTGGCACCCAGCCTATTTCAGCAAATAGGCGGTCACTTGATGTAAATTTCATAGTAATGGTACTGAGTCTGGCTGCTTCATGCTGAATTCCTTCCAAAACATCACAAAGCTCTTGACTAGTATTATCAGAAAGGACACACCCATATTCCAAAATCGGGTGAACCATGTGAAAATACAATTTCTCCAAGGTTTGCCTAGAAAGCTTGAATTTTAGTCTTTTTAGGGGAAAAAGTATTTTACACGGTTTAGTGACGATGCGATTTACGTGTATTGTGTAGTACCATGTTAAGTAAGAAAGATAGAGTTATGTCTAGGTGGGTGTGATTTGTGGCCGGGGGTATTGCAGAACCGTCAAGGTACAAAGAAGGGTGTTTTTGTTTCCCTTACAGGAGAAGAAAACCAACAGAGTTTTAATGACACTGAAAGCCATGCACCACTAGCGACCCCAGGTGGATAGGCAAGCAAGATCAGTAATAATGCAGCAAAAAAAGCGCGGCGATCATAGATAATCTCAAAAATGCTAGTGTCATCAAAAAGAAGCTTGCGGTCACATGTTATATCATCAACGATGTCATTGATGTAAAATAAGAATAGGAGAGGCCCAAAGATAGAGCGTTCGGCACACCAGTCCCTTTGAGTAACCACGAGGAGCATGGACAGTGTACAACAGCCTTTTTTTGGCGATTATTGACATAACTATCGACCAGTTGATAGTAAGAGGGGTGATGCCAAGTTGCGGCATTTTAAAGAGAAAACCAAGATGCCACACACGATCAAATGCTTTACAAGTGTCGAGAAAACCATCTTGGCCTTTTTACAAAGTTCCAAGCCATTGTAGATTTGATGAACAATGTTAATTAGTTGGTTTCTAGTGGCGTCGTTGGAAACGAAGCCGACATTACGCCATGTCAAGAGGTTTTTTGCATGAAATATTCATAAAGTTTATTATACACCAGTCTCTCATAAACGTTTGACACATTACGCAGTACAGATGTTGGGCGTTTGCTAGACTTCAATTACAAATCTGATTTCTTTTTACCAAGACAAATGTTTGATTTCTTTAATTTCCTAGGGAATTCGCCGGCAGCCAAATGCAGCTAGTTTGATTTGGAAACTACCTAGACCATCTGGACCCGTGTAGGGCTGCTTTTAAGTGATATTGGATCTTGTAAACATTGTTTTCATCTACTGCGACAGTTTCCAATCGGGCATCAATGCGATATTAGAAATCAGGTAAGTGGAATGGGTTGTCATCAATAGGGGTTTTATATCGACTGGTAAAAATGGTTAAAGACGTCAACTTTCTCTTCATTGTTGGAAATAATATGATCGTTTTCAATAAGAGGGCGAATGTTTAAATCAACTTGCATCCAAAACTTTGATAGGTTCTACCATTTTTACATCTATTTCTTTGCTGTCGAGCTCTGTCCGAATTTTGGAAAGGTAGTCCCGTAATTATTATTTATTAATTAATAATTATCCCTCTCATTATAAAAAGGCCAGACTTTATCCCTAGTAGTATAATTGTGCCAAGTTTGGAGTTTCTACATGTAATACTTTTCAAATGAAATGTCGGACAAATTTGCCGGTAAAGAAAGAAAGAAAGAAAGAAAGAAAGAAAGAAAGAAAGAAAGAAAGAAAGAAAGAAAGAAAGAAAGAAAGAAAGAAAGAAAGAAAGAAAGAAAGAAAGAAAGAAAGAAAGAAAGAAAGAAAGAAAGAAAGAAAGAAAGAAAAGAAAGAAAGAAAGAAAGAAAGAAAGAAAGAAAGAAAGAAAGAAAGAAAGAAAGAAAGAAAGAAAGAAAGAAAGAAAGAAAGAAAGAAAGAAAGAAAGAAAGAAAGAAAGAAAGAAAGAAAGAAAGAAAGAAAGAAAGAAAGAAAGAAAGAAAGAAAGAAAGAAAGAAAGAAAGAAAGAAAGAAACGAAAGAAAAGAAAGAAAGAAAAGAATAGTGTGCGTTGACACACACACTTTAAATATGGTCAAGTGATTGCATTTAAATATGAGAGGGAGCACACCGCCGTTTACAATAAATCCGGGCGAGCCGGTGATAAGGATATCTAACAAAGTATTTCAGGTCGAACAAATAGGTGCGTTGATAATTTAGTGCAACAAGGTGGACAAACCTTTTACCCATATACACTGACGGCGTGATCAGAGTCCCATCGGAAGCAGCGATCGTTAAAGTCGCCAGTTGGCATCAAAACTCTGGGGTTTAGTTCTATGGCTCTAGATATAGAATCATACAGTTCATGCAAGAATGAATCTCTTTTGTTTGCTAACTGACCAGGTGGACGATAGAACGTCCCAACAAGAGCGAGGCCGCGATCGGTAAAGAATTCAGCCACATCCATTCACAATGTTGGGATTCAAAATCAAGACGGCGGGTGATCGGTAACGAATCCTTGGCAAAAACAGCAACAACAAAACCCGGTGCTGCCGAAGTGGAGACTGAAAGCCTTGTATCGTTAATTTGGCTTGGTTAACTGGGGTTAGGCCACATTTTCAGATAAAGTTATTATATTCATATATCCGGCCCAAGCGAAGAATAACAGGTCATCTAGTTTCCCGTTATTTCACAGCCTACGAAAATTTAAGTGGCAGAGTTGTTTATTATTATTATTATTATTATTATTATTATTATTATTATTATTATTATTATTATTATTATTATTATTATTATCATTATTATTATTCTGCAGTCCAGGATTTACATGAATGTCAAGAGCTGATAAAAAGAAATAAAGAACCACAAAGGCATGTACGCTCAAGAAACAAGCATATAGTAATAATAAGATGAAACTAGAAAGGACAGAGATGCACCAATATGGTTTGCAGCGCAAGAAATCAATGAACATTTATAATAGTTATTTTGATAGATAAAGAAAGCGCAATACCCGCCCAAAAGACCCGAATCACACTGCAAGAGGAAACAAAAAGGGTTGGCCTCAAACCATACAGTCAATAAGTGCTTATCGTTCTCCATGTATTTCTCCAAGTCTTGAGGAGAGCGTATTTTTACAACACGACCATTAGCCTGATTGCCAGTGTTCGAACCCCAAGCGTTCAGTTCACTCACATACCAAATTAGACCAGCGTGAATGAATACTTTGGCTCTGCTTAAGCTGTCTGGCTTGAAGCAAAAGCTGGGATTTTTTTTTTTTTTTTTTTTTGTTTGTTTTTTTTTTTTTGTTGGGTGTCTCGAAACGAAAACATCTTTGTCGCTTTTGTCTGTAAGTTTGAAATTTTACTAAATCGCCGGGGGGGGGGGGTAGTAGAGAATGACCGAAAGTCATTCACTATGCGGTCATTTATTTTTTTATTTATTGAACTTCCATCAGCAATACATGTGTACATCATTAGACAGGAAAAAAATACATAGCATAAAACAAAAATTAATGATGATATGGACGTGTCAAACAGGTGACATCACCTGTGCAAGTTTATATGCCTAGATGAACTACTAATGGTGGATGGGATAATGATAAGATGGTGGATGATACAAAAAATGAACAAGTGAAAGGTCTTATAGATACCAATTAATTAAACGAAAGTTTAACAATCACACAGGTACGGTACTAAAATTTAATATTGCATGTTTGTAGAAAGTTAAGATCTACATGATGGACATCTACACTTAGTCACCCAGCTACAAGTGTTTTCATTATTGAAAGTGGTTGAGAAAAGTCTATTGTAATGTTCAGAGAGGCGTTTTTTGAAGACTGGTAGGGACGGCGAGTTTTTTTTTTAAATGGGGGGTTAAGTTGTTCCACAGAGGCTTCACTCTGTTTACATAAGAATGGTGGAAAGCCTCTGTGTTACAACGGCTATTCTCTAGTTTCAGGTTTTCTGTAGAGGATCTAAGGTTACGGGTTTGACAGCGTGTGGGAAAGAGAGCTGGGTGATCAAGTTGTAGGTGGCCGTTGAAGCTTTTGAATAAAAACACCAGAAAGGATAAAACAGAGACATAAACGTAAAATAAAATCAGTCTTTCACTAATGGTAGTCTACTAACCTTTTGTTGAGAGAGGATATGCGAGTTTGTGAAGGCCAAACACTTCCGTAATGGCAATCTGTGTGCAAGTGAAGGCCTTGCTCGGACAGAATCATATTTATAAGGTCCTACTGGATACCTGGATGCATGTTCAAAGTGCTACGTGGCAAAACGCACCAGCGCACCCTAGATTTCAGGTGAACAGTTGAAGTCCTGAAGTTCCACATCACTACGATTGACATCGAAAGTGGTATGTGTTTGTACATAAATTAATTGTGTGAGCAATTTGGCAGCTACAGATGGAACAGGATAACTTTTTTTTCAGTCAGTATGACATTTTCAAGATTTTCACATGTTGACTGATATGGTGCATTCTGGTCTTCCTTCACTGTCAAAGAACAAATGAAACTAACACATAATGAACACTTTTCCAACAATAGCATTGCTAACTAGAGTCCGTGAAAAGCACTAATCCTGCAAAAAAAGTAACTGAAATCAATTCCAAAATCGAGTGCTCTTGTTACCTGCAATAGGTTTCTTGTACCCTTTCATCTCTTTATGCACATCAAAATAAACCAGTTAAATATTCCATTTCTGTTAATTATATGACCATGTATTCAATACTATATTGTAAGCCTGCAGACGTTTTTAAACATATGGAACCTTCTCTCTTTGAGCTGTTAGACAAATGCCATCATAAAAAGCTTTCTTCTGAGTCCAACCATGTAACCTTACTGAACAAAGATCAGGTGTGACAGGGGTGATCACACATGCATTAAACCAAGGATGTGTGAGTGTGGCAGTATTAGGTACAGTCAGACAGATGGCTTCAATGAAACGTGAAAAGACTTGCTTTTCGACATTTAACAATCTAAGTGCAAATATATCACAATGGAAATTTCACTTTCTGTTGTGTCAGCCTTTGTGAAGCAGATACGTTATCTCTTTTTTGGCATTGATCACGTGCACTCATTCAACAAACACCTTGAAAAGTTGTGCCGCTTCACTATGGGCTTTGTGGCGGAAGGTTCGCAAATGACATGCTGCAGAAGATTGCTGTTCTTGAATGCCGAGAAGGGGGGGGGGTGTACCCCACCGATGCAAAGATGAACAAGGAGAACAACTTGCTTGAGTTCCAAACCAAAGACCATTTTATTTTTGCTAATACAAAGAATATATAGTAAGAGTGGGGTTCCCATAGCAACCATATTAAGACGTACATTCACCATCCGGGGCCTGCGTATACAGGCTAATTTATGTAAGACAATGACAAGTTAACACTGACACAAATCTGATAAAACAATACACGGTGCTACCCGTGCCATTCAGGCCGGATCACCAGCAGTAGCAGTCATGTAGGCCATCCCTGTTTATTGAGGCCACTGGCCGATACGAACAATGGGTGTGTCATTTACAGGTCGTTACTCACTTATCAGTATGTGTACCAGGTCAGATCTCTGCACGTAAGCCAAGTCTTGAAAAAATGTCATGAAACTTCTTTTAAATTACAAATAATAATATGACTTGGACAACACCAGTAAAAAGTACTTATCAATACCTACACAGATGCAACTAATGAAAAGAAATTAAAGTATTCTTATATTCCTGTCACAGCATAGTCCACATGCAGTGGCATGAAAAAGTTGGGGGGAGGTGGGAACATTGATACAAGAACTTGCCAGCTTTAAATCCAAACTCGATACAAATCCAAATAAGTATTTTTCCTCCTTAAATTGGGTTGTTTTCTGCAGAGAAACGGATTTATTCAGGGCTTTAAAAGATTATTTTCTGACCCAGAAGAAAATATAAAATCAGAAATCTGGCTGCAACACAAAACTTTGGTCATTGACCGATATCGTGTCCACATCAACTTACAAACAATGCTACCCTGGGTCATGCTTTCAACAGTCTATCGCAGGACAAGGCACCGGGTGTGACTTGGTCTGAACTCTAGTTGTTCCTCTTTGGCATAACCATCTCAGTTTCTAACCTACATCCCTAAATCTTAGAATTAAGTCGGACAATGAATTCAAGGATTTATTTCACTGATCTGTGATGGAAAAGCAGAACTTTATGGGCTTACCTATTTTTCATAAAGGTTGGTGTGTTTAATTATTTTACTTAGAAATATACTGCAGTATTTGCAAACACACACCCAAATTATTCCACATAGTCAATTGCTGTCACTTAAAACATAATTGCCTGTACACAGTACATGTAATTATATCGTAATACAGTTGCCTCCACAACACTGTGCACCATTAAAAATTACATAGCATATCATTGCCTAAGCAACATCAAGCAAAATTACATAATACAGTATTTGCCTGTGCAACAAGCCTGTGCATCATGAAACATTATTAAGGATTACATCATGTATTGTTGCCTGCGCAGCATCGTACAAAATTACATAATACACATTTGCCTGTGCAACATTACCAGCAATACTCAGAATAGCATAGGCCTTTATTAGGCAACCTTTGCGCATGTGAGCCTGTGCGATATTACTAACAATTATACAACATAGAGTTTTTGCCTGCGCAGCTTGCCCAATTGCCTGCAGAAATGCTGACTAAGCATTACACACGTTCATGCTTTTCAGTTTTAAAATATACAAATTTTAAAACTCATAAATTTGAAAAGAAAAGCTTATAAACATACAACGGAAGCAGGTATGGTAAAAGATGCAGCCGAGCAATAATATGTAATTGGCATAATATAAATTGGCATAATATGTGGGATGCAGATAAATTTTAAGACCCCTTTCAACTTCACAATTCAACTTCGTGTATCATTTATCATTTTCCACCTTCCATCCATCCACCACTTTCAGTTTTGGTGGCACTGCCATCAAAACTCAAACGACAGACAAAAATAACAGAACCGTACAAAAGGGGGGGACCACTGTTACCTCTTAACATATACACAGCTCTGAAAGTGGCTCGTGAAGTATGCACATTATATTAGGTATATGATATAGTACGGAAAATCATGATCCATATTCATTAATTCCAAACCCAACAATGACAGCAAAGAGATTCCAGACTTGCCAAAGCATCAACATTTCTTTCTAATACCAATGTGAAGAAACAAATTTCACTCCTGACTTGAGACAGGCAGTAACCCATAAAAGGCAACTGGTGGTTTAATCCAGTCCTCTCAACCTTAGAAATATTCATCATTAACTGCAGACACTAGTTCATTTCCAAAATGTATAGGCCTAACCACCAAAAACACAAATTTTCTTACTTCTGCCAAAAATAAAAAAAGACCTGTTAGGCCTATCACCTTTTAGTTCTCCCGACTTGTCAGTCACCTAAGTTTACAGCAAAAGAGTAAAGTAGGCCTACATCGTTTTTGTGATATTTACGAATCTGGAACATTACAAACACACTCTACCTCCACTATAACTATGAGTCGGAGAACAAAGCCCACAGCACAACATAGCCAATGAAGTAATTTTCAAATAGTACGGAAAAACATGATCCATATTCATTCATTCCAAACCCAACAATGACAGCAAAGAGATTCCAGACTTGCCAAAGCATCAACATTTCTTTCTAATACCAATGTGAAGAAACAAATTTCACTCCTGACTTGAGACAGGCAGTCACCCATAAAAGGCAACTGGTGGTTTTAAACCGGTCCTCTCAACCTTAGAAATATTCATCATTAACTGCAGACACTAGTTCATTTCCAAAATGTGTAGGCCTAACCACCAAAAACACAAATTTAATTACTTCTGCCAAAAATAAAAAGAGACCTGTAAGGCCTATCACCTTTTAGTTCTCCCGACTTGTCAGTCACCTAAGTTTACAGCAAAAGAGTAAAGTAGGCCTGCATCGTTTTTGTGATATTTATGAATCTGGAACATTACAAACACACTCTACCTCCACTATAACTATGAGTCGGTGAACAAAGCCCACAGCACAACATAGCCAATGAAGTAATTTTCAAATAGTACGGAAAAACATGATCCATATTCATTAATTCCAAATGCACAAAAGTATCAGTGCAAACACAATCCCTACACAGCACGTGTAACTGAGAACGAGGCAAGGGTCACCAAGTTAACCCTTTCACGTTAGCCCGTATAGCTCTGAAGGAAGCTTGCTCTGTACATTATATATAAAAATACACATCTAAAAGAATATAAAGCATGTAAAGATAACCACATAGAAAGAAAAGAAGAAAAAGAGCTGTATAGTTATTCGGAACAGCTCGCTCCTAGACAGGAAGCTAACCAAAGCTAAGAGGCCTATCACCACTTGGACTTGCACAAGCTCGCCAGTATATTTTGTAGGGAACATACAAACTGTTCAGTTTTGAACCAACATCATAAACAGGCGTGCTATGGTGAACCCGTAAATACATAGAAAAGCACAGACAAATAAACATGCGTAATATATTGAAAATATCAATGTAAATGGTGCATACCTGCAGGATGCGTACTGGTGACGCAGGATCACAGTTAAGTACTTGCAACATCCAAACATGGTAATTAAAGTCGAAGATACACATCGATGTACCTTAAATTAATAAATTTGACTAAAACTTATGCCGGATCAGGCATGGAGGACACCAGGGATCACAAGGTGATGTGGGTTTCATGACCCCGTCTCCGTGGTGGCTACCACATAGCATGATCTGGTATGAGAAGTGAGTAACATAGTAACACCAAAGCTAATTACTGTATCATACACAGACATTTTATCACCAGCGACAAATGTAAATTCAATAAACACAATACTCGAAGCAACTCAACATATGGAGACCCAATTGAGCTGCCAGTAACATCACACAATGCTATACCTTCCTGGCAAGTAGTCCCTGGAACATCATGGATGCTATGTCACAGGTATTGTTACTCATCAGTTACTCCACATAATAATCATAATAACATGAACCATGTGTTGACAAGATAACCGTTTTAAAATGATCTGCACAATCCCAAATGATCTTGTATGGCTTTCACACAATGCAAAGGTCAGAGGTCTCCCAACTATGACCTCCGGAGGCCATAATCAACTGCAATGGTCTCCTCAACTCCACGTGACCAGTCTCATCAAAGTTGCTCAGGAGAGCACTCCATCTTTACACCCAACTTATCATAAATAACTACTTTGCATTAAATTGAAACACAGATGAATCTGGGTGAGTCATATTATCTGTTGCTGCTGCTACCTCAGTTACCTCTGGTGGCGGGAGTTCAGGGTATAATTTAACAGGAGTTGACCCCACCGTTGTGGACTCGGAATCCTTACGTAAATTTTGAAGACGCCATTTTCTAAAGAATCCCATCAAGATTTCCCTTTTTTGCCAGATAACGTAGCCAAGGGTAATGAGGGTAGCAAGCAGTATTATAGACTTGCTCAAGTCTCACTGGACTGTCCTCCGTATTCTATTTAAAATCAAATTCATTGCCAAATTAAATTTTAAGTAAACACACGTCGTAGCTTTACCTAGCTGATTGGCGTGGAACGTGTATATAACCAGATGACATTGACTCCAGATGATTAGCGCCGGGCGGTCTGCACTGTGTTTCTTATCACACAGACAAGCGAGCGGTCATAATGCACTCCTCTTCAGAAGCTGTTAATTGAGCTACTGTGTAATGAAGGATTAAGGATTGTCTAATTGCAGTGTACCGCGTCAGGCAGAAGGCGTCCAGTGAGACTTGTCAAACTTGCCGGCTTGTCGCTGCTATGAATTATTCATGAGCAGTCAAGCACGTGACAGATTCAAGGCCGTCTCAAATTCCTTGCGTTGACTGTTGTTTATTTACATGCAAGCGTGCACATTCTATTGTAGAGAAACGTCAGTTCTTGCCGATGGCTATTTCGAGCGGCGTTAAAATGAATATTTTCCTTCTACGATGATTTAAATCAATGACCGGGTCGTTGCTTGTGACAATTTGAATGATGTAAGTTTGCAAAACTGCGCAAAAATAGGGTGATTTCATCGTCTCAATCTCGATTTTTTTTGTCTCCGCGCCATGTTGTTTATGTCGTTAGAATGCTTAGAACCTTGTCTATTTTAACAACAAGCTCTGCCATTATCTGAAACCAAAGTATTTTAGCGGGAACCCCTTAAAAACTGCTTCTATTTCAAACAATTTATTAAAGCAAGAAACAAAATTTAACGCTGTAAATTGGTCGGAATGATAACATATACTACCACTGTACCAGTCCTTGCGTACAATAGAGCAGAGGGTCCAATTTTTTCACGGAAAGAGAGTAAAATACGCTAGCCGAAGGGAAACATGGCTCCGGTGAAATTACCACTGCCGCGTGTTTATCATGCTGACAGTTTGTCAGTAACTGCTATAAAGTGTGTTTATGGACTATTTACTGCAGCAACAAGCTCTACCATTATAATTGAATATAATACGCAACTGATCTTTAGAAAAAAATAACAGAGGAACAATCGTTCGTGACGCTAACGCAGAAAAATGCGCGGACCGGTACCCATGCAATAGTATTCACACAGGTTTGACCGCTTTGATCAAATCGTGATTGATATCGATATATTTCCTTTGTTAGGGTGTAGGGCAAGAGTTTTTGTTTAAATTGACAAAAGAACCACATAGAAATGTAGAGGTCTTACTCAACAAAACTTAAATCATGACATGGATCAGTTTGCATTAATGCAAAAATAAAAAAGTTGTGGCACTGATTTGACTTCCAAGATCCCGCGAAACCCCGGATGTTGTGACGTCACTCCCATCGAATTGATGGTAGTCCAGAGTGGGCTTGTGCAAGTTTGACAAGTCCCTGGTGTCGGCAGCCGGAGGGAGACGGTCCGCTTTGTCTCGCTTGAGTGGCCAGTGACTAGCCATGCATTCATCGCAGGCCAATTTCCACTCGCAATGATAATGGGATTAGAACTGACCAGGACTCAATAGCTGCTACTGTTGAAACCGACACGGCGGCAGTGTTGACCAGTTAAAAAAAAAAATAATAATAGGACCTACTTAATAACACCGTGTAGTTGGCATAATATTATTCAGTTAACTTTGTGGAGGGGAAAATGTATCGCACTTCTGGGTGGGACCGCGGGATGGGAAAATAGGGACATGCACCAGGGACTTGTGCAAGTCTAGCAGTATTATTAAACCACATAAAGATACAAAAGATATGTGGCTGCCATAATGACTCCAGGCAGAGCCTTGCGGTGGCTCCAACATGGAGCCCGAGTCCACCCTAGCAACTGGTTTTGTCTGAGCAAAGTGTGGTTTCTGTAACAAACTAATAGTTTGATCTTGTGGTATAATTTCAGTTATGTTCAGCATTTCGGGCACCGGTACCCGTAAAGCAGAAACAGATACATGTCCAAGTCTTTCAATGAGTCCTGTCAGCATCCAGCCATTTCCAGTTTTAACACACAAGGCTGGGACTGTCACCAAGTAGGTGCCCGCCACGAGCGTCTGTCGGGAACAAGCAGTTCCCTTACACCTAGTTACAATAGTCTCACCCTAAGTCACAAGTACGTATTCCCCATAACTAATCTCTGTGACTTGGGTGTCATTGCTTTGTCGCTTAACGACTGCCTCCCATGTCTTTGTCCGTCTCCAGTCTCCGGCAATCAAGGTACGAACACAGCTCCATCTATGAGTATTAAAAATTGGGCCTGCCCGACACACCATTGGCTTCCAACCCATGCAACCCACTGGGTTGAATATGTCGCCATTGCCAGTGTTAAGACCCACATCAGGTTGGTTCATAGTTACTTGAATAGTGTACCCCATCTTTTCATAAGGGACCGGCCACGTTGCTATATGATAACGTTGATAAGATAGGCCATCTGCAAGGGGTAATTTCACCCTATACAACAAAGTATTTCCACCCCATACAGGATATACATGTGCATGCTCATAGTACCACTATATTGGCTGTAATGGATATGTCCAACTGGTTGTGACCTGTTTTAAAATTTAGCTGATAGCTGGGAAGGGAATAGTATGTCCTCTGTTAAACGTTCAATTTCTAACGAGGCTTTCTGACGGGCATATTTTTGCAAAGCTCGGATGTAGGAGGCAGTTACTTGCTCTAGCAATGAAACAGTTTTCTCAAAATAAAAAGAGCATTCCAGATTGAATAGACGCGCACTAGTGTAATTCAGTCTACCAATGACAGTATTAAGTTTTGGCACTAAAGACTTTGAGATGAAGTCTGAAATTTGTTGAATACGATAGCTATTCCAAGACATTGCCTGTTGAGTTCTATTTAAAACAGTTGTCAATTGATTACTTTGATGAACCATTGTCTTTTGAACTTTATAAGCAGAGTTTATTGCACGCCGACATTCAGCGATGCTGTCATCTGTTGCCAGGCCAAAAAGGGTATGTCCTACCTGACCTAAGAAATTGAACCAGCCTCTTTTAGTCCGCTTAGGCACAGGTTTCGATGGGGGTAGTTGATAGGTCACAATATATGACCTTAAGGCACGCAAGCGTCCTATCCAAGCATGGTAATTTAGAGGAGTAATTATTCCATTAGTCATGGCACGGTTAGCCTTAACAACCACTATACTCATGCTGCTAAGGAGAACAGGATCTACTACAGGAGCATCAATCACCACCAGAAGGGTCTACTCAGCTGACTGGACCCTAAGTTGATCTATCCTGGTTATCAACAAGCCATTGTGTAGTGGTTTAATGGAGCCAGAGGCCCGACCAGTGGTCAGTGCCAATACTATGCACACATGAAGGTAGCTAACTCGATAGCATCGAGTCGCTGACCTTTGATTTCTTTGTCGTTCAACGGGCATCCTGAAGCTGGTCGCTTGGGTACCCTAGGTGCAGCTTCAGGCATGGGATGATCACTGCTTGGTTGTGGCTCAACCCTTGCCTTTGATCGAGTAAAGTATCTGTGTTGGGGAGTCTGAGCACTAGCATTTATCGGGTCCTGCACAGTGGTCCCCTGTGCAAGAGCCTGGGAGTCAGTAGCTGACCCAGTTGCAGATTCCCCAGAAAGGTCACCAGCATCCCCTGCTGGCCTCGAAGGGCCTTCTGACCTATCCAGTGCTGATGGCCTATTTATCTTATCGTAGGGCGTGGACCTGCCGCGTTCATGGCTCGTGTTAAACCTGACACCATGGTGTCGCTTATGTGGCGCTCGGTAACTCCTTGGAGTTGTGTTAGAGCTGTAGCCACTAAAATCTAACCGTTGTGGGACCTTTATCAATGGAGGCTGGGGGGCATCCTGGGGCGGGCTATCTGCCTCACTCTGACCAGGTTCATCAGTGGCATCCTCAGTTGTCTCCTCCATCTTATCCTCCTGCTCAAGGATGAGTCCATTACTGGCTCAGAATTAGGGCCGGCTGGTGCAGATCCCATTTCTGCTGGGTTGGCTGGCGGTGGTAGAGCCTGTGGCATCCCTGGTGGAACCAGAGAGCTATGTCTCGCATTTCGAACAGGGCGCTTGTTTAATTTGTCCCAGATTACATTGGGATCCACCAGCAACAATTTCGACCTGTTCACAGTTTTAACCTTACCAGTTTGCTGGTGCTTAATCCAGCACACAGGGCCTCTAACCCTAATAATCTCATACTGGGGGTCCCAGTCAGAGGTGAAGGTTAATCTTTCCTGTGCCTTTAACACCACAGTATCCCCAGGAGCAAGCTCACCCGCATTGGCTCTTGCATTTATTCTTTCCCTGTTATAGTGACGAGAGTCTGCCAAGTTTTGACGTGCAGTGGTCAAGGCATCTGAGAGATCACTAAGCTTTCCCGTCAGCACGTCCCCCTGTGCCAGACACTTGGTCAGTGGAACACGCCCTCTCCTTCCATACAGTAGGAAGAAGGGGGTGAAACCAGTAGATTCACTAACACTATGTCGGTAGGCACACAAAGCATCAGCCATTTTGTTTTGCCACTCACGGGCATCATTGTTGACCAGCTTCGTAATCATTTCTTTCAAGGTTCTATTAAATCGTTCAACCTTCCCATTTGTTTCCAGGTGGTAGGGTGTGGTCTGACGAAAGTCAACCCCCAAGTCTTTTAAGTACTTCTTAAAATGATTTGAGCTGAACTCCAACCCTCGGTCTGTGATAACGACTTCCGGCACACCATGCCGGGGAATAAATTCACAAGCGACAGCATTTTCTACCACAAGAGATGTTTTATTCGGAATTGGAATTGCCTCTGCCCACCCACTCAAATGGTCTACAATTATTAAGGCATACTTGTTGCCTTGCTCAGTGGGGTAAAACGGGCAATTAGATCCATGCCCACTACCTGCATACAGTATGCCGGAGGTGGCATTTCCTCCATTGGAGGGTGCTCAGTTCGCTTCTGGTTGACTACACAGGTGGAGCATAGCTTCAACTGCTTTGTGATGTCCTGGCGCATACCAGGCCAGACATAGGCCTCTCTCACTCTATTCAGCGTCTTCATGACCTACATATGACCAACGTCCTTGTGGCACCTTTCTATGACATGTTTGCGGAATTGGGTCGGCAACACCAAGCGCGGATACCAAGCTGAAGTGATGGTAGGGCGTTTGATGGAATATAACAGACCATCATGGATCTCATAATCTGAGTCTGGGGCTTCAGCTTCGGGAAACAAATCAGAGAACTCTTCCTTCTGCCTCTCCCTGACCTCCTTGGGGTCTAAGAGATCAGCTTCCAAGGGAATTCTATCCTCGGCTTTGTTTCCGCACACCGCATCCGGATCCATCCAATCAGCAGTGTCAATGACTGACACCTCCAGTGGGGGAGGGAGTCTGGACATTAAGTCGGCCCTAATGTTCCTGGCCCCTTGGACATACTGAATTTTGGCCCAAAATTCAGCCAGAAACACCCCCCAACGTTGGATCTTAGTGTTGCACATCTCCTTGGTAAAAAGAGATCGCAATGGCTTGTGGTCAGTGAAGACGGTGAATTCAGCACCGTACAGATAAGCTCGAAGCTTATCTATACAGTAGACTACTGCATATGCTTCCTTCTCTATGGTTGACCACTTACGCTGAGTGGTTGAAAGCTGGTGTGAAATATACTGAACTACCCTTTCAACACCAACATCGTCGTCCTGGACGAGGACGCCCCCAATACAAGAATCTGATGCATCTGTGTATAATTTATATGACCTATCAGTGTGGGGGTAGGCCATGACCTCTGACGACATAAGCAATTGCTTCAAGTGCTCAAAGGCCTGTTGCTGTTATGGGCCCCATTGAAAAGGTTGGTTCTTACGGGTTAACTTCACTAAGGGTTCCGTTAATTGACTGTAACCGGGAATGGTCTTGGAGTAATAATTGACCATCCCAACGAATGACCTTACCTGCTTTACCGTGGCGGGTGGTGGCATTTCCACAATGGCCCTGACCTTCTCAGGGTCACTGTGTATGCCCTCCGGCGTCACGATATAGCCTAACAGTCGGATTTCTGGCTTACCAAAATGACATTTTGAGGCGTTTAGCTGGAGCTTTGCTGCCCTTAGCCTCTCAAACACAGCTTCTAGGTCTTTTTTATGTTCCTGGGGTGAACTAGAGGCAATTACCAGGTCATCAATGAATACCCAAACACACTTACCCAAAAGGTCAGACAGCGCCATCTCCATGGTCCTCTGAAAGATACTTGGGAGATTTGCAAGGCAAAAACTCCCCACGGTAAAATTATACAAGCCCCGATGGCAAATAAACGCTGTCTTATCTTTGTCCTTTTCTGCGACCTTGAGCTGTCTGTAGGCCGATTTAAGGTCACAGCTTGAGTATATAGTCTTGCCCCCTAGTTGATCAAAAATGTCTTGTATTAAAGGGAGGGGGTACCGATCCTTAACAGTTATGTCATTCAAAGCCCTATAGTCAACGCAAAAACGAGTCGTGCCATCCTTTTTCGGCACAAGACAAACTGGTGATGCCCATGGGGAATTACTGGGCACTATCACCCCATCTTTCAACATTTCATCTACTCACTCGTCAATTAATTTCCTCTTGGCCAAGGGTGTCCGGTAGGGTCTCTGTCGGATCGGCGCATGGTCACCCGTGTCAATGGTCACCTCAGCTAAAGGGCATTGCCCATAGGGTTCGCCATCCTGGTAAAACACATCCTGGTTTATTCTAATTACATCGACATACTCAGGACTGACAGTACCACTGAAAAATCCCAGTCCGGTGGACGTGGAATTTTGAAAATTAAAAGTTTCATCTTCGTACTCACCACCCAAACTCTCTATTGGACTGGTTAAAGCAATGGCCCTTGGCCTGTTGTATGGGTGCACCAACAACTCTTGGCCCTTCCACACCAGAATTGACCAATTATAATCTAACACTGCCTTGCCCAAGATCAGGGCATTATCACCAATTACGCAATCATGTATAATATCATCAACAATAAACACTGGTAGATTACCTAATTTCTCAAAATGTACTTCAGCTTCGCCAAATACTCTAAGTGCATCTCCTGAAATATTAAACAGTGGCGGGGCAGGCTTAAGTAGTCTTGATCTGCCAATGTTCTTGCAAACCCTTTTAAAAACTCTATCGTGCAGAAGTGTCACACTTGCTCCAGTATCAATTAAGCATTTAATTTCTACTCCACTTACGCTAATTGACAAACCCAACCTGGAGCTACTGGTACTTACCTCTGCACCATCTAGTTTCCCTGCTGCGGTGCACGCTGTGTTGACTGCGGTGGCTGCTGCGGCGATGTCCTGGGCGCCTGGTTGCGTGAACGCCTCCTCGGGGGCCGTAGCTGGCAGCCAATCTGATAGTGTGGCCCTCCGCAGGTGTAGCAGGCCACAGGTTCTTGTTGGCAGGTCGGCGGGTGCGATGCCCTGGCATTCCTGGTGCCACCATCCACGGCCCATGATGATTGTTGATTAGAGACCCGCTTGGTAACCTCCAGTCGTGCAAGGCGGTTGTTGAAGCTGTCCTGGCTCTTGCGAATCCTTTGCAAGATCTGCATGACCTCTCCATTCACCATGTCACTCGAAGGGTCAGGGGCCACTGAGGGCGGTGGGCCCTGGACCGCTGAGGTGTCCATAGGCTCAATGGTGTCCTCCCGATGCAGGCCCATATAGCGCTCCATTCCCGCCTCGATCTTATCGACAAAGTCCATGGCCGCCTCCAAGGTCGGGGTTTGCAACTCCAGATTCGTCTTCCTGGCTAAGTCAGCAGAGTGTAAACCCTTCAGATAGTGCCATAGTACTATCCTCTCTGCGTCCTGAGATTGTTGGCCTGAATAGGCTCTTTGGACGGCCTCCCAAAAACGTCTATTGTAAGACGCCAAAGTCTCGCCATCTCTTTGCCTAAGTTGCTCGACACTGATGCGCAACTTCTCTTGCTCATCACTCGAGAGGAATGTTCGTTCAATATATTTCTTCAGCTCCTCCCAATGGATCGCATGCCTTGGGACACCCGGTGAGTTTATACATCTTTCAATTTCACGGTGAAGTGCACCGCATGCTGTCCGGCTAACTATGGTTATTACTGCTGGTTGGTCATCACCGAGTTGGGGCACCAACAGCTCTATATCGTATACAAAGTTTCTGGTTTGGGAGCTGACCTCCCCATCACAGGGCATCACTTGTTTGCACAGCCCCTTTATACGTTTTTCACGCTGTTGTGTCCACCACTGCCCTGCTTGAGCCCTCAAAATGGGCTTTCTGGGCATTCCCCAGTTCCCCAAAAAGTCCATCTAAGCGCTCAACAATGCCGTTAAATTGATCTGGATTCATTTTGTCCCTCTTTTTTGGCGCAAGGTTCGCAAATGACATGCTGCAGAAGATTGCTGTTCTTGAATGCCGAGAAGGGGGGGGGGGTACCTCACCGATGCAAAAAAGAACAAGGAGAACAACTTGCTTGAGTTCCAAACCAAAGACCATTTTATTTTTGCTAATACAAAGAATATATAGTAAGAGCGGGGTTCCCATAGCAACCATATAAAGACGTACATTAACCATCTGGGGCCTGCGTATACAGGCTAATTTATGTAAGACAATGACAAGTTAACACTGACACAAATCTGATAAAACAATACACGGTGCTACCCGTACCATTCAGGCCGGATCACCAGCAGCAGCAGTAATGTAGGCAATCCCTGTTTATTGAGGCCACTAGCCGATACGAGCATTGGACGTGTCATTTACAGGTCGTTACTCACTTATCAGTATGTGTACCAGGTCAGATCTCTGCACGTAAGCCAAGTCTTGAAAAATGTCATGAAACTTCTTTTAAATCACAAATATTAATATGACTTGGACAACACCAGTAAAAAGTACTTATCAATACCTACACAGATGCAATTAATAAAAAGAAATTAAACTATTCTTATATTCCTATCACAGCATAGTCCACATGCAGTGGCATGAAAAAGGGGGGGGGGGGGACATTGATACAAGAACTTGCCAGCTTTAAATCCAAACTAGATACAAATCCAAATAAGTATTTTTCCTCCATAAACTGTGTTGTTTTCTGCAGAGAAACGGATTTATTCAGGGCTTTAAAAGATTATTTTCTGACCCAGAAGAAAATATAAAATCAGAAATCTGGCTGCAACACAAAACTTTGGTCACTGACCAATATCTTTTCCACATCAACTTACAAACAATGCTACCCTGGGTCATGCTGTCAACAGTCTATCGCAGGACCAGGCAACGGGTGTGACTTGGTCTGAACTCTAGTTGTTCCTCTTTGGCATAAGCATCTCAGTTTCTAACCTACATCCCTAAATCTTAGAATTAAGTCGGACAATGAATTCAAGGATTTATTTCACTGATCTGTGATGGAAAAGCAGAACTTTATGGGCTTATCTATTTTTCATAAAGGTTGGTGTGTTTAATTATTTTACTTAGAAATATACTGTAGTATTTGCAAACACACACCCAAGGCACATAGTCAATTGCTGTCACTGAAAACATAATTGCTTGTACACAGTACATGTAATTATATCGTAATGCAGTTGCCTGCACAACACTGTGCACCATTAAAAATTACATAGCATATCATTGCCTAAGCAACATCAAGCAAAATTACATAATACAGTATTTGCCTGTGCAACAAGCCTGTGCATCATGAAACATTACTAAGGATTACATCATGTATTGTTGCCTGCGCAGCATCATACAAAATTACATAATACACATTTGCCTGCGCAACATTACCAGCAATACTCAGAATAGCATAGGCCTTTATTAGGCAACCTTTGCGCATGTGAGCCTGTGCGGTATTACTAACAATTATACAACATAAATTTTTTGCCTGCGCAGCTTGCCCAATTGCCTGCATAAATGCTGACTAAGCATTACAACCTGACTTGTTACATGGTTAGGTGATGCCTCATAGCTAGGTGCCTGCCACAGATTGAACACACTATCGTTTCTTCTTTGGAAGCTTCAGGTGTGTCAGTAGTCGAGGTATTGTAGTGAAATAATCATTTGATATTCCTCTGTTTAACTGAGTCCTGTAGTCTAGTTGAAACTGTCGTTCATATTGTCATCTTGAAAAGGTATAGTTTGTTAAAGGTCCCCTCAGTACAGTGAGGGAAATTTGCAGTATTCCTGCCTGTGGTGGCGGGATCACATCAGATCATGTAGAGACTTATTAACAGGGTCTTAACTGACTTATTAAGGCAAGCCTCTCATTGGTTTCAGTCCCTGTTTGAGAGTAAAAGGTCAAAGTTGCTAATGATGGCCCATGGCAAATGTCTCAAAAAGTATATTAGAGGCAAAAGTAGTAGCATTAAGTTTGGCAAAAGGAGATAGAAGAAGAGCAATCAGAGACTGTGTCCTTTTTTGTCCTGAATTGCGTTCTCGGATTCCTATGTTCAACTAAAAAGAAGACTGTCTGTATACCAATGAAAAAATATAGACTATACTGATGAGAAAAAAAGCCCAGGGTCGTAGAGTAGGGTCACATGATGTTATAACAACTGCATGTCTCCAAAGCATGATTGCAAAGGCTAACGTGAGAAATGATGATTAGGGAGATGCTGTCAAATTGGGTATCTTGAATCAGATTGATCTTGTTGCTGCCAGGGTGAAGTATCACCATAATTGTCAAGTAATTTTTTATTCTGGCAAACCAGTGCCAAATATTAAGATATTTGCAATGGCAAGCAACCAAGCAGACCAGTTGATGCCACAAAACAATGCGCATTTGAAAAGTTTTGCCAGCACATATTGGTAATGATGAATGCCAGTATACATTCATAGAGCTTGTCTCAATAATGTGTGGGTATTTTGATAGAGCAGAGGGTATGACCCAAAGAGACCAGGGCAGATATTGGAGGAACATTATGGCAATGTTGTTAGAACTTCTCACATTGGGAAGCCAACAGTATACACCTTTTTAGATGAAAAGAACTGCATTCTTAGACAGAATTATGAGTAAGGTACCATGACCAAAGAATCAATCATAGAATTGGCAGAAAAATCATACGAGGTGACATCAGGGCTTAAAAATATGATACTGATGTGCATCCAGCACTGCAAAACTTACATGATAGTGACAAAATGGTGCCAGAATCTTTGAATCAACTATTCAGTAGCATCTTAAAATCAAAATCAGACAACCCCATCGTTTGTGAAGGGCACCGCAAAGCAATCGTCCATAGTATTACATCAGCTTGTCAACCTCGATCTTTTGTGTCCCCCCCCCCAACTATTGTCAATATCAATTTACATCAATCGCAAGTATGAATCTTGTGTGTTGGTAGATATACTGAGTAGTTTACCATTTGCAGATGATTACTGAGCGATTCAGCATTTTTAGTTTGCTTTGCTACGAATGAACATTTTTATGATGTAAAAGGTGACCTTGTCGATTCTCGATTTGGCAATGCTGACATCAATGTCAGAACCCTAACGGAATATGGTAGCTGGCATGTTCTTGGTGGTATTGCATGTATTACCCCACATGGTAATGCAGCTGTCGAGACTGCCTTGCCACGATCTAATGAGAGAGCTATTCACGCTGGTCAGTTTACTGAAATACCAATCAAAGTGTATAGAAAGTCTACCCCAAGCTCTCCCCAGTACGAGTGTGTTAAAATTGGGCCCCTTGCACTCCCAAAAACCAAACCCACCCCTGCTAAAATTAGCACAATGTTTGGATGCTCTCTGGATGGCAAGTGTTTATATTGATATTCCTGTCCCACAGTGCCCATCATGGCGTGGCTGTACGCAATGTGCTGTCAGGGGTGACAATCCTAAAAAAAGTACGATTCCGATTTTGACATTTGTTAATCAAGATCCATCACAACTGGATACCATCTATCCTGCCCTGTGTTTTGCACAAAAGTTGCCTGAAAAGTTTAGTCTTGCAATTTGTCCTTTCACATTTGGCCAGCCCCTCTATATTAAGGAGGCTGAAAGAACTAAAGTGAAATATACGATAAATTTATGTCGACCTGTACGGGATTCGAACCCACTACCTTCGGCACACTTGCCTAGCCAAATGTAAAGTCGAACACGCTGACCTCTAGGCCATCGGGGCAACCCCAAAAATGGTTGACCGAGGACCCAGGGTGATGTTATAGCAGGTGTGGCTTGTACATTGACACGGTAGGGCACTTCCACAGACAATTTATTAAATACACCTCTAATATAATTTCGAAGTCGGAGCAATGGCTCACAGCACATCAATGTACGGGATTCGAACCCACTACCTTTGGCACACTCGCCTCGCCAAAAGTAAAGTCGAACACGCTGACCTCTAGGCCATCGGGGCAACCCCAAAAATGGTTGACCGAGGACCCAGGGTGATGTTATAGCAGGTGTGGCTTGTACATTGACATGGTAGGGCACTTCCACAGACCGACAATTTATGAAATACACCTCTAGTATAATGTCGAAGTCGGAGCAATGGCCCACAGCACTTCGAAACCAATAGAGTATTGGCAAGTGAAAAATACGATAAATTTATGTCGACCGGTATGGGATTCGAACCCACAGATAATGATAATGTGCAAAGGTGACTTTTGTTAAGTTATATTATCAAATTGTTTATGTCCATATTGAATAGTAAATTCATTCAACCAAATTCAAAGTGCAATTTTAAGTTGTATATGCTGTGTTTCAATGAGTTTGAATTTTGTGAACATTCTTGCAATATTATTTTATTAATCACACATGTGACTTACTTGTACAGAACAATATTACCCATATTCGTAAATTCAAACCCTAGAATGACAAGAAAACGATTCAACAGTTGCCAAAACATCAACATTTATCTTCCAATATCAATATCAAGAATCAAATTTCACTCCTGACTTGAAACAGGCAGTCACCCATGAAAAGCTAATGGTAGTGGTTACAGTGGCTGTGTGGCATTCTTTTTTAAGTCCACATAAATATATATTTTGTTTATGAAGTGAGATGTTTCACATTCATGGTTAAGATCTGTAAATTTGTGGAAAAAATGGGGTGAATTCTTGAATTTTGAAATTTCAGATAAATCCAGGCCTATACCAGTCAAGTTTGATTTACATTTTCAGTGCAGAAACCCTTGAGCAATTACCATGAAGTAGTCGCCTAGCAAATATCATGGCATGCCCACAAAGGAGGGAGAGGGCATGGTCAAAAAACAGGCTGAAAAGCATTTTTTCTTTTCAACTTTCTAACCAGAATAACTAAAATGGACACGCTGTTAAAAATCAGGTGAACTTTGGTGGATTTATCTCTGTAGGAACCACATTCATCACATTCAAGACCCTTTAATGATAATTGCAGTGACCTCTACCAAATTAGCAAGAGGATATAGCATAATAGTGTAGAAAAACATGACCCACATTCATAAATCTCAAACCCAACAATAACAGCAAAGAGATTCCAGAGTAACCAAAGCATCAGCATTCATCTTTCAATATCAATGTGAAGAAACACATTTCACTCCTGACATGAGACAGGCAGTCACCCATAAAAAGGCAACTGGTGGTTTTAAACCGGTCCTGTCAACCTTTGGAATATTCTTCATTAATACATACTTGTCTATAGTGTCTCCAGTATCTATAAGTCAAACCATTCAAAACCCAAATTTGATCACTTCTGCCAAAGAGAAAAAGAAACCTGATTAGTCAGTCATCTGATGTTACAGCAAAAGAGGAAAGGAGGCATATATCGCTTTTTGTGATATTTTTTTAATCTGGAACATTATAAACACACTCTACCTCCATTATAACTACGAGCTGGAGGGCTGTTATAACTACGAGCTAGAGAACACAGCCCAAAGCACAACATAGCCAATGAAGTATTTATGAAATACTTTAGAAAAACTCGATCCACATTTATAGATTCCAAGCCAAACAATAACAGAAAAGACATTCCAGAGTTTACCAAAGTATCAACATTCATTTTTCAATATCAATGTGAAAAACAAATCACTCCTGACTTGAGGGAGGCAGTGACTCAATAAACTTTTACAGAGAGCCGACCAGATGATTGAACCTTTGGTACTGGACCATGGTTGTTACCTGGACTGAAGCACAAAAGCCGTGGATGCATCTGGTAATCTAATGAGCATTATAAGTAAAGATGATGGAATCATTTTTTTTCACTAAGACAGGCTGCCATCACAAGCTGAGTGTTATCATGATAACATAAAATCACTAGGAGTTACACATGACGACTGTGTGCCAGTCAGCCAGAATCTGCACCATACTACAGCCAAATATAATGGGGTCAACACTGGTGATACACACTTTGATACAAGGTATGCCACAAGTGAAGCTCGACAACTTATTCCAGGGCTGAGTATCTGCTCAAATCCTAATTGGCTTTCTTGCCTCTGAAGCTATCGGAGGAATTCATGCCAAGAACCCATTTAATTTACAATACTGTAATGTAGCTTGAGCAAATTGAGTCTTGCTTTGAAGTTGCCTTCTTCTCTGCTTATAGATATGATGTCTTGCATCTGCTGGGCTTTATCACTCTTGACAAGATAAAGATAATCTCCTGCAGCATAATTTGTTTGATTTATAATTTTTGTCAATCCAGGCAAACTGGGCCAACAATGTATTTATTGAAAATTAAATGTACCTACATGAAATATATGGTCTATTTAATACCATCTCGTATGCTTCAAACTTATAATCGAGTTGTAATAACCAAGAGGTGTTTGGCTTTGGAATGCCTTCAGAAAAGAAAAAAGGACACGGAAAATTAATAAACCAGAGAAGTTGTTTTCATTTCATTCTTGTTGCTCCGAGATGATCCATTGCAGTAAACATGACGGCCATTACACCGTTATGTCGATGCCACACTGCATAACCAACTTGCGATAAACTACGTAACCAACGTGCAGTGAAGGGACCGTATTGATCAGCAACATGACAATGGCCCAATGAATTAGTACCAGGTATCAGTTCTCAAGGATAATACAAATTTTGCAATGGTCTTTGTTTCCTCATTTTACAACCAGGAAATTGGTAAAGTGAAATGCTTATGTGAAGTGATCGGTATAATTTAGCCAATCTTAAAGTGTCATGTTTCGTAACGTGGACACCGATAACGGTACATTGATTGTCAGTTCGGCACTGTGTTGGCGTTTCTTTTGTGAGATTGCATACATTGAATAATTCAACCATAATTTAGTATTTCGTTATCTTTTAATCACTCTCCTATCTGATGAGAACATACCCCACTTTGGATACTTTTGATGGTCATGCGTTTGAGTAATTGTTGAAATTTCATGTAAGAAATTGGCAATGTTAAATAATACAATGTTGCAGTGCTACGACCTTGACATTCATTGAGAATGATATGTCTTTCTTGATAATTGTAAAACAACGGTTCTTGGTCTCTTGCATCATACTGAACACATCGGCTTGTGTGGTATTTGTATGTGTCTTCCTGTGTTGCCTGCTCGACTGGCCCTCAGTGTGTTTTCAAAATAGCAAATATTTTGAGTTTGTATCTAAAAGCAAAAACAAACAAAAAAACAAAAACAAAAACAAAACAAAAAAAAAAACAAAAAAACAAAAAAAAAAAAAAAACAACAACAACAAAAAATGATGTTTCTACACTATAAACAAATCTATCCATAAAAGGTTACAATGTTCTCTAAGCCAAAAATATAAAATCTTTTGATGTTTCTACACTGTACACACGTCTATCTATAAAAAAAAAGCTCAAAGTTCTCTTTCATAATTAATCAGCAAAGTGTTTATATATAATCATTCTCCTCCCCGTTATCTTATCCATAAGAAATTTTATTGCATAAATTAACAACAAATAAAAGGCAACTGCTTCCCGTTATCTTAAAGTATCGTTAAATCTTACACTGGTGAATCTTTGACGGATGCAATAAAATTTCTTATGGGTAATACTTTGTTCAATGCGGGCTATTGGGTTTTCAACAAATAAAAGACAACTGCTCCCCGTTATCTGCTCTTTTGAATATAACCTGCCTTGAAATTAAGTGTATGGATAAAATGATGAAACAGGACTTTCAGGTGGCTGCAAAATTATCAAACAATACAAGATATAATAATGACATTGTTCGTGTTATTGTGCAAAATTGCAATAAAAGTCTAAAGAAATTTACCCAGAAAAGGTATCCCTTTGAAATGCAACATGGATTCAGAGATGTGTTTCTTGACTTGGCTATTTATGTCCTACGGATAGGTTTTGCATGGAATTCTATCACAAAATTGTTGAGTTTCACTTTCAAGTGCTTGACAATCCTTTCCCTGACAGTAATATTTCCAAAACAATTTG
Source organism: Hermodice carunculata (assembly GCA_964020975.1). NCBI lineage: Eukaryota > Metazoa > Annelida > Polychaeta > Eunicida > Amphinomidae > Hermodice > Hermodice carunculata. The sequence continues at coordinate 5,969,230 of OZ026620.1, forward strand.
GTTCATTTTTTTTCTTCTAAATGCATGTAACCCTTTAAATATAGATGAGTGTTCATTTTTTTCTCTTTGGTCTTGTAAATAGCTACTCAGACAGTGAGTGATATCTTGGTCTTGATAGTTTATATAGCAACATACCATTTTATACCATCTATTGACCTGAAACCTGACCATGACCTCGATAATAATGTTAAATACGATCAATTAAAAATTAAAACATTTTGCTTATGAGTTTCACATGAACAATTACTGCATACTTTATTTGCGAACTCAATAACATTAAAAGTATACTGGCCATCGCTTTAAGAATACTACTGAACCAAGTTAGTGCCTCACGCACTAGACCATATAAATACTTTAAAGTGAGGAAAAGAAAGGTTGCACACATAAAATGCCACCAGTATATCACAAATCCTTGTGTAAGTTTAGGGACTGGGTGAGGAGGTGTTTGAATATATGCGTTTCTTTTCTCCGGGCTTCTCCATACTTATTGTCAAAAACGTCCTAATGAACTTTGTGCATGGCAATGGCCAAGGAACGACAATTTCAAAGGGTCCAGGTAAACTGGCTTGTTTCAGTAGCCCTGAGTTGATGAGGATTTAAAACGGGTCTTGTCCATGGGAGGGTTCTTCACACATCTGGAGGATTTTTCTGTTTCTACCAATGTCACTTTGAACAATAAAAAAAACCACCTAATATTTACATACAAACTATACAAAACATAGAATGACGCAAAGAATTTTAAATAATAGCCACAGCAATGGAATGATACATCATAACTATCATGGTACTGTCTTCTTTTACACGTATATTCCACATGTGTACAGAAGATTTGTAGAATAGTGACGCATGGAGGGTTCCCTTGCTCATTCTGTTACTCTAGGGGAAAAATGCTCTTTTTTGTGCAGAACGGGCCACAGGTTTGAAAAAAAATAGGACAACACAATGAATTTGGTGCTTTTTAGAGCTAAGTTAGGGAAAAAGAGACAGTATGTAATTCTTAAAATTAAAAATTTCGTCCTGTGCCTCCCCCATACCCCCGCACACACACACACACACACACACACTCATACAGGACCATGACCCCCACATCTCACCGCTCCCAGTCTACACTTTCCGAACCTCATAAGAATCTTTCTGGACTAGCTTCTGTTGAATGAAAAGCAACTGTATTCATTATATCATTACCTCAAATTCATCAAAGTTCCATAATTCATCTTCAAGTTACCCACGTCGATAGCACCTTCTACACATTCCGGATACACTGATGCACATCCGTCGCATTGTCGTGTGGTTTGCTCCACCAGAGGACACGACTAGTCAACACAGGCTTCGAGTTGAGCAGGACCACATGCACAGCATGTGATAGTCAAGGATAGACTACCAGTGCCCACCCTATGCTCTCAACTAGCGGGACTGAAGGACAGCCTCGCACGAGGAAAATGTGGTTTCCAAGGCCCATAGAGTGCCCCAGTGTGCACCGTAATATCTCTCTGTTTCATCCTACGGCCCATCTACTGTGTAATGCATCATTAACAACTTTCCTGAAGGTAATGTCCAATTTGGTATTTATTCCTGCAGTGGTAGCATTATCATCAGCGCAAACCTAAAATGCTGGGGTCAGCGCATCAGTACAAACTACTCCCAGTCAAATAATGGGGAACTTCCCCCCCACGTCCTTAACAATTGTGCAGAAATTATTGTACGATACATATAGCGTTATGCTGTTATAATTAAACTTTAATTTTCTTACAAAAAAAAAACCCTCAACCCACTATCTAACATCAAAGTTCATGCCAACTTTCTCAGAGTTAGGGATGGACCTTTTAATGTAATGATAACATCCCGTCGGCCAGAGTTAATACGTATGTTATACATGGACGTGACGAGATCTTTTAATTTCAGGTGCAAACATATGACCTATGATATATTATGATCACTGACGCCTATACATGTGCTTGAAATACTCCACCGACTATAAGTATTATAAGCTACACCATTTATGGTAAAAATAGTGAGGCGCTTTAAACGTAACTTTGTTTTCGAAAAAAAATGGAAAATCAAAGTAAGATACACTTTTATATACACAATTAATTCCACGTGATTAAAACCGTTTTTTCTGGAGTGTCACAGGGAAACCGTAATCAGTGCAAGTGTAATTCTTATTAGTGTTGTTCCTTTTTTTCTCCTTTTAAATCTTGGCTTTAAACTGTACATATAGGACATGTTATTATGTGCAATCAATTATGGGATATAATGGTTTCAATCTTTCTCTCTGTGTCTCTCTTTCTGTCTGTCTGTTTCTCTCTCTCTCTCTCTCTCTCTCTCTCTCTCTCTCTCTCTCTCTCTCTCTCTATCTCTCTCTCTCTCTCCTTCTGTCCCTCTCTCTCTATATATGTATGGAAGAAAGAGAAAGAACCTTTTTCGGGGTGGGGGGATTATACAATAGTAGTAGTATTTTTTCCTTTGCATGCGGCTCTTCACAGAAATACACCACTTCTTATGGCTCAGTTCTCATGGTGGGGGACCGAAGGTTATGGCTGGTTAAAGGGTAGACCTCTTGCCAGAACAGGTGGTTTGTTGTAAAGTGAAGCGGGAGAGAGAGAGAGAGAGAGAGAGAGAGAGAGAGAGAGAGAGAGAGAGAGAGAGAGAGAGAGAGAGAGAGAGAGAGAGAGAGAGAGAGAGAGAGAGAGAGAGAGAGAGAGAGAGAGAGAGAGAGAGAGAGAGAGAGAGAGAGAGAGAGAGAGAGAGAGAGAGAGAGAGAGAGAGAGAGAGATTTGGGGTTTGGTTAAAAGGGCGTCTTTTCATGATGCACGGAAATAAATGTGGTCCCTTTACGTTTTACCAAACGTATTTTATCACCTTTACAGCAGCTGGCTACAAGTATACCCTTGCTCATACGTGCAGATGAGAAAAAGCGTCCAAGCCTACCTTCCTTAAAGACAGTATCTTGAAATATTCCACCCTCGGAGATTATTGTTCGAGGATCCTGTGTCTTTATGCCCGGACATACATTTCATGCTCTGGGCCGTGTTTGTCGTAAAGCCGGACGCAATTTCACGCTCAGGGCCGTCAACGTCTTGGAGAGGGCACCAGTGTATCAAGTGGTCAGGGTAATCTCGCAGCAATACCTATCTGATTTGTGTCAGCATATCGACCGTTAGTAAGATGAATCAACAACCAAATCAGCTCTTTCTTCAGGAGTCAAAAATGTTACAACTATTCCCATTGTTACAATAATATGGTATTATAAATATATGTCCTTTATAGTATCGAAAATTGTCACTATCCCTATCATTATAAAAAGTACGATGTTATAACCTGTTGTGTCAATATTCAGTGACACACACACACACACACACACACACACACACACACACAAATGTATATATACATATATATATATATATATATATATATATATATACATATATATATATATATATATATACATATACATATATATAGCTGATGCTTTGAGGAGCTTTTATATTTTGAAGGGTTTTCGCGGCCCTAATAATCCTGTTGTGTGCTTTCTACAGTTTTTTTCTCACGGAATAAGGAATTATGGATTAAAAAAAACACTTAATTGGGCTAGTGATGCACGTTCTAACTCTCTTGAACTCACTTTGGCCCCTTCAGAAAATGATGTTAGCTTTATTCTTAAACTGCTCTCTTGTGAGCTTCATACGAGACATTAGTTGTATTTTAACGGGATATTACGACCGGACGCATTCAGGCCAGAAATGCGTCTTATGAAAGGAAATCAGCAAATCTGTAATACGGTATGTTGAAAACTCGTTAGGGACTCGGTCTTCTCCAATACAGAATTGAGGATTTTGGATTCCTTAAAGATTGCCTTACAGTTTTTAAAACCTTTAAAGACAACATTAAAAATGTTTGGCTCGAAAAAGATTGCCTTTTCATGATTTTCGACTCCTTAAAGGCAGCCTTTAAATCTCCCAGCCTTTGATTCCACGCTATCTGGAAGATTTCATGCAGCCACACATGCCACACCCTACCATTACCTATGCCGCATTGCACGAGTGTAGGACGCATTTGAGAGTGGGACTTTGATGAAAGATAGGGCAGAAATAGAAGAGTTAAAAACGACTTTACAACACTGGCTAAAACTATGTAAAGAACCCATGTTCATAGAGAACAACCAATTAAAAAAAAAAAAAAATAAAAAAAAAAAAACGTCTGAAACATAAGCACAGTGCATTATTCGAAAGAACAGGATTTGACTCTTAATTTTCTGATAGACTAAATTGCCCTGTTTTCCTCGACTTGCTACTAGTTAACATCATTACGGGTCACCAATCAATCAAACAATCAAAAAGACCTTGGTGCTAAAATGAAAGGCATCGGGAGTTTAATATTCGCAGTGCTTTGACATTTAATTCAAGGTATGGTGTTATTGTAATGAATATGAATTGATATAATTTGAACAACGGTTTGACTTACCAGCAGCAACAGAGCATGCACACGACAGTAATTAAAAAATGTTGCAGAGTGGCCAAAAAGTGCCGAGTAGTGTTCGAAAGTATTTCAAATCCACTGTGCTACTTTGCCTTTTTTATGTAACTTCTTGCCCATTCTCAAGACGCGCAAAGAATTCCCCCGTAAGATAGAAGGGGGCGTGATAGAACCCCCTCAGTGTACAATTCCACAACTCTCATGGATTCACGTGAAATATATTTATAAAAGGAAGCAAATGATATGATGCATTTCTCTCTGGTTGCGCTTACTTTTTCTCAAAATTTTGGGCATCATTCTGCTTGTTATATATGTTGTGTAACTATATGACGTGTGTGCTTGTACGTCAAACTAGCATTGGTGAAAACACCTTGACAAAGATAATACCTAACGGTGTATCAAGAAGCCTTCTGGACTCCAACTGTTTTATAATCAGAGGAAGTAGAGGCTTCTGAAAGAAGTGAGACTATATGCACAGTAAACACACCTCAAAATCGTGGTTCTCTGAGCATTATCCTGAACAGTAACCATAGACACATTAAAGGTCATCTTGATTGGGTGGGTACCAGAAATTAGAAAGTGGATGTTTAGGGTGGTTAGAAATGATATCTGAAAACCAAAGTGTCCAATAGTGGGGTTTTTTTTTTCTTTTTCTTTTTTTTTTTTTTTAGGCCCAAAAGTGCGCCAGGTTTGCTACATGAATTAGCGGCAATTTTCTCCGATCGTGGCCCGATATGGGAAACTGTTAGTGACGTTACAAACACAGCCCGCTGGCCATGGTGGAAGCGTTATAAGCCAGAGTGCCTTCAGTATGCCAAGAGTCATGGGGGATACAGCAGGGCACAATGATTCAGGGGAGTCTGAACTAAGTTTTCCATCCACTTGGCCCAAAGACGATGAAGAAGAATAAATAAGAAAAGCTGTAGCAGCAGAGGAAAAGATCACTCAGCCTTACACACAAGGAGATGAGCCCGCGAACCCTACCATCACCAGTACTGCTGGGAGTGCGGCTGTGGTCCATCCAGACGAAGTTTCATTACAATGTTGTGTTGTAACAACATCCCAGACCAGTAATACCTGCTTTAGCAGTTCCAAGAATCCTTTCATTGTCCACCAATGGCACCACATAAGGCAACAGCAATCCTATGCTAAACATTGTCATATTTGACAAATTAAAGTCATCTTCCACAAAATGTTCGCTACACAGTTGAGATCGGTTCTCAGGGCCTTGCCACTTGTCCCTGTAAATCTTGACTGCGTGGGTCCACGCTTTCCTTAATTTGAGGTCTTTGGGGGAAATGTAAGCAAGCTTTAGAACTTATATCAATATAATTACCAGCAACACATCGACCCATCCTAGGCAGGGAGAGGGACGAAAATGAATATTTCTGCAGTCATTTTAATCTTGTCGATGGAGTGTGAATAAAGACCTGTTAAACTAAGTGACACTGGACAGCGATGGCTCGCTAGAATGGCCGGCGTCTTCCTTGTCAGCCAGTAGTGTTGCGTTTGTCGAGTCATTAACCTCCCGGGGGCTTAAGGGAAATGAACGAATAGGGGCTATTGAAAGTGCAATGAGTTTTAAAATAACAATGTGAATAAAATTATTATTCACGCATCATTTTTTTCTTTTGAAGTGCGCTGTATGGCTAGATCAACCCAGGAGTGACCCATGTGGAAATTTGTATGGGAATTCGCAATTATGATGTGGTTTTTGTTCAAGCAAAATAGATTCTTTAAGTCGTCACGTTTGTTTTGAATGCGGCGATACTTACCTTTTTCAGTCAATGAATGGTATAAAGCAGTATGTTGATGTCATAATTATTATTGCTAAGATGTCAATATTTGATCGAGCAGCTATTTATCAGATCAAAAGAAAAAAAAAAGAATGCCCAT
>OZ026620.1:5975801-6004801 GCA_964020975.1 Hermodice carunculata
CTGGATTTAAAGGGTTGTATGACTTTAAACGGGCCAAGTAAGAGCCACAAGGCACCCACGATAATATATTTTTTATTATAGATGAAGTCGAATATTCAAAATGAAGGAACCTTGCCACACAGAGTAAATTTGGATAATTTCTATCACGTACAAATTATACACGTCTGACGCTTCACACACAAAATTAATTTCTCACTTGCTTTTATTTTGTCATTTTACACTTTGTTTGGTGACAATGAAGTTATTTTTGTTGGGTTTTTCCATTTTATTCTATTCACTTGTTAACTTTGTTTCCAGCCCCCCCCCCCCTTTTTTTTGGGGGGGGGGGAGGGCATTTGCTGCTTGTTGTCTGCTTTCTACAATCTCTCGATAATAACTTGGATGAATAAGGGTTTCATATTAGTAAACTATCGTTTAATTTTCAGCAAACACATTGATTAGCCAGTTCGCCTGGTAAATCAGCTTTCCCCTAAAAGCACATGTACACCATGTTCTTTACTGGAAGAGATTATTTGATCAATTGTATTCTGAGTCTGTAAATATAAGCCCTCCAAATTCTGTCCCTGAATAAACACAACACACATGTCCATTTACTCTCATACATCAGAGATCGCTACCTTTGGCTTCTCACCACTGGTTTTTTATAACCTCCCACAATGCTAAATGTCGTATGTTTCGATGCTTTTTATAACTCGCATGCTTGTTGACTGAAAAACATCAAACATGTAAAACGCACAAGAGGGTGCCCAAGATCAGCAGCTTTCCTCGGAGGAAATTGGGCGCTGAGGAGAGCTCTTGACTTCTGTCTTATTCTGAAGAGACCGACAATAATAAAATAACAAAGGCCCTGAGCTTTTGCAGATCATTTTACAAATAACTGCTTCTTGAAGTTTGTGGAAGCCTTAAGTTCAACCGTTTATGCCCGAATGCACCAACGCTGTCTAAGGGTATTTTTAAATTATCTTTTATATAATTAATATTCCCTGGGATTACATAACAGGCAAGCCCGAAAATGTTTACGACCTTAGGTCAGTAGCTATATTTATCAAAACCGTATCAGGTTTCTACTTAGTAATGTACAATAATTCTTATTTAACAAATGTAATTAATGTATTTATATCATGCTTCCTATCAGTGAGGTAAACCTAACTGTATTATATATATATATATATATATATATATATATATATATATATATATATATATATATATATATATATATGTATACTTTATTTTTCTTACTCGCAGTACATGGAGTTACAATTGAGCAAAGAAAAAAAATCAAATAATCAAATCATAAGTAGATAATGAAAAGTCAGTTTATATTTTACAATTCACATTAATATCAAGACAATGCGTATCCCAATCATAATATTAATTTGTACATAAATAATCGATCAGTTGAAGCACCTCTGTTTGGTTTAAATTACAGGCCATTCCTCCGTCACGTACTTCCCACAGCTCGCGAATGAGCATGGCATGTGCCCTCTGTTCCGGTGAAGCATGGCCCACATTCCCTTTGACGTTACACAGATTGCTATAGAAATTGACATCATTCAACAGAAAAATCCTTCGTATACTGTACCTCTGTAATAAGTAGTTTAACGATCTGCCTACCGGCGATCGTGAACCCTTATGAATTATTTTGAGGCAAAATCCACATGTGGCGTACTGATTTACGCCAAGCAATGAGCAATTTCTCTATTTCTGGACTTGTGTAGCCCCATAGCGGTGAACCGTAAAAACACGTTGCATATAATTGAAGTAACTTGTATCGTATTGATGAGAAAGCTTGTCCAAACTGAGCCATTATGATATTAACTTCCGAATATAATTTACTAACACATCGTTGTACATTGCATGATAACGAGTCTGCTCCCACACAGTTTCCTAAATGAATGTATTTATCAACTTTTTCTATTACTGTTCCGTCCATTTTTATTGTGTGACACGAATCATCGTCTGGGAATGACAACCATTTACTTTTAGAAGGATTAAACAACACATTAAATTCTTCCCCAAACTCTGAACAAATGTCTATTAATCTCTGAGACCTGTTATAGTAGGAGATAGTAATGCCAAATCATCGGCAAAGGCCAACGCGGCCACGAACATATGCCCAATGTGGCAACCAAAACTTGATTTTTTTAAGTCTAGACACTAATTCATCAATATATATCCCAAAGAGGATAGGGGATAGAACCTCTCCTTGCTTAACGCCATTGGTTACGTCAGAGGGCTCGCTAACGGTGTTTTCCCATACGACATTAACAGTATTGAACAAATGCATATAAAAAAATATCATCTTAAATCGTCTGTATCAGCCAAAATTATTCAGACGGGGAGACTATTGTTTGCTTATATCCCGCACACATGACTCTAATTTGTGTACTTACCAGCAGGCGTACGCCACCATTTTGAGAAAAATGAAAGGGGAACGTATGAGCGAAAATATGAACTACATGTAGTGCTGCTTGTTCGAGACTTCGTCCGTGATACCGAGCCGGCTGTCACGAATCTACCGCTTCAAGACACCTCGAAGGCTTGATGTGCCTTGAAAGCCAGCAGGCATTCACGTCATCTCCTAAGACGTGATTCAGACCTTGCGCTTCTCTCTTGAGCGCCAGATTTTTTTCACAATTAAATAGTGCCAAGCTTCCCGAGCATGTGCACTTCAGAGCTTGAATAACCTGGTTCCCACTGCCGTTTTTGTCCAACCTAAACGCATTGCCCCTGAATGCACTAAAATAGGCAATTAGTGCACTAAAGTTTGCAACGTTTCTAATACAGTTACGCCCGGCTAAGAGTTAACAGCCAAACGATTTTTTCGCGTTTTGCTGGTGTTTGGCTTGTGTTTGAAAACGTTTCAAAACGTATGGAATGTGTTTGGAAAGTGCTTGGAATGTGTTTGGAAAGCGTTTGGAAAGCGTTTGGGAAAAATCTCAAACACTTTTACAAAACGTTCCAGCACTTTCACAAAGCTACCGAACACTTCTCCAAACGCGTTCAAACACTTTCCAAACGCGTTGAACAATTACCCGAACGATTTCAAACACTTTCACAAACGCATTCAAACACTATGCATTTCAAACACTTCCATTTAAATGATTAAGAATCTCCAAACGTATTTTCAACAGGTCCAGCAATATATGACGTACCTACATGTAAATGTGCACTTATCCAGCATTATAGGTTGTATATATTGATATAAAACACGAACCAAATACGTTTACCTAAGTGTCTAATTTAAGTAATATTAATTAAAGACTTAAGGAAATTGAGTGGGTAGTGTCATGTACATCTTAGAAGGTAGAGTTTGTTGCGTTTTTCACTGTATCACAGGCATAAACCAGTTGCAATTTGTCACGCAAACAAGAAAACAATGATATAGCCTACAATATATAAACATATATTGTAAGTGATACATGTACAAACTGTTAGATAGAACTGCCTTTTTTTGAAAAAGCATAATTTCTACTTTATTGTGAAATATACATAGTAAAGCTTTTTGGCTAATCCATAAATGAAGGCATGCAAATGTTGTTGGGATTTTAAGGTGTTGATAAGCTTTTTAGACACTTGTTAAAAATATTCCTATCATTAGAATTAGATTACCAAGTGTACATGTACATGTATCACATACGTTTGGCGCAAAGTGTAAAGTGTTTGAAAGCGTTTAGAAAAGTGTTTGAAAACGTTCGGCTTTCACCAAACGCGTTCGGCAAAATGTTTGAAAGCGTTTGGAAAAGTGTTGAAAGCGTTTGAAAAAGTGTTTGAAAGCGTTTGGCAAAATGTTCGTAAAGCGTTTGGAAAGTGTTTGGAAAGTGTTTGCTACGCGTTTGCAAAACGTTTGACTTTCACTGAAAGTGTTGGGAAACGTTTGGGAAACGTTGATGCGTTAGGCGTTTGTTAACTTGAACGCAAACGTAACTGTATATGTTTGGCCTTGTTTCTCGTAAGCTTAGCATTTGTTATCCTTTATCTAATATCATGAATTTTATCATTTTGAACCCTCCCGCGGGTCTAATGATCGTCCTGCCTTTAGGCGTACAAGTTTTAAGGCGAAATATGTGTGGATGGTAGCTGACTACTTGAGCATGAGGCAAGTTTCAAGCATGAAGAAGACCTCGCCTATGAAGAAGCTGTAAAACCACTTGCCAGGTCTTGAAAGCAAGGTTGGTATGATGCTGCAGTAGCTCTCTAGAGCCGACGTTGCACGAGGGTGACCTGAAAGAATAAACCAACCAAATTTCAGTTTTCTGCAAAAACGCCGACGTGAATGTCGAGGCAGTTGTATCATCGGAGTGTTTGTCTCGAACACGGCGACAAGAGTAATTTTACGCTTTATTGTAACTTGTAACATGGGTGGTAAGAACCGACGAATAGTCAACCCGGAAATAATGTTGATTATATCACATAAGTCCATCTCCTATTGGCTACACCTTGGTTACGGGGGTAGCAGTGCGTTGCGGCCCTACAGCGCACTGCTATTCGGGATTCCTATTGGTTGGTCCTTGGTTACGAGATAACATCGTGATAGAACAATCTTCAAGGGTGTGGAACCTGTCAGATCTGTATGAATATAACCTGGTTTGACTTGCACATGTGATAGAATACTGAGATTGGCGTGAGATTTATGATAAGTCATGTATTAAAACCCAATGATCATGATTAATCGAACAAAACTTCTTTAATCCATGCAATGTACTATTCATTTATTGATAAAGTATATACCTTTTTGTAACGGATTCTTATCATAAAGTTGCGAACTATCATTGCTTGTTGATGATTCACACATTTTTTTACAACTTCAAACAAGTGTTTTATATTCTTTGAGACAACTTTATAATGCCATTCTTGAATTTTGTATCTTTTCTAGTACATTTATATTCTCGGTTTGATTTATATTACAGCTGTACTGGGTAATTCAAAGAACGTTTTCCATTCAGAGATTTATAACTGAATATGCATAAATGAAATGTATATGTATAGCAGACAAGCACATTTTGCATGTACCATCACGGGGACACCGTACTCCTTTCATTGTTCCCCATCCATATTGTACTTTTTCAATATCGATAACATATTTTCCTCTATTTGTTGTGATTTTCTCGTTATGTTCACATCTTCATGGTACTCAACAAACTTGTTCAGTTATAGTCAGATATTATGTTTACACTTTCAGACAAGTAATGTCAGTGCTTGGCACAGTCATCAAAACAATGCCTGCAATACCAAGGTTGAATGAATTCTACAGCATTACAAGAGGACATCTTAAGAAATTTTGTCGGTGAATTTGTCAATTGTCCTTATTGACTCACTTAATTGCCAAGAGGACCTTGATAACTCTATTACCATTAAAGCTGACTCTCGGTTCATTGAACCAAAAGACCTTATCGACTATCTTAAGCCACTAAAGCATACATTTTCTTTATTACACGTAAATATCCAAAGCCTCGGTGCCAAATTTGATACTTGTTATGTTAATTCGGGACCTAAAGAAACAAGATTTCGAATTCAGTGCTATATGCATTCAAGAAACATGGATTGATCTCCAAAATTGAAATAATCTCTAACTATTTGAATCAGATAAGTATATTGCAATACTTCTTGCAGCTACTTGTAGTTCTCATAATGGATAACTTATTTATATCCACAGCTACTTAGAATTTACATTAAAAGATTTCGGTATTCCCAATAAAAATTGGGAAGGTTTTTTCATTGACATATTTGGCATTGGACTAGAACAGAAGATTACACTGTGCAATATTTATCGACCTCCCAGAAATGCTAACAATGGTATGGATCTGTTTTTGAATGAGTTTATACAAATAGTTGAAATGCTGGCCAACGAATCATCAGATAAAATTATTGCCGGTGTTTCAACATTGATTTGCTTAAATTGAACACCAGACAAAAGTATGCTGAATATTTAGATTTGATGATTTGTAATGGTTTCAACCCCAGAGTAGCTTTGCCAGCAAGGCTATAATTGGTCAGCCACATTAATTGATCTGACATTTTGCAATTTATCCCATTGTGTAAAATCAAGTGCATCTAGTGTCATATTATCAGATATGTCTGATCATTTACCTTCTTTCAGTTGTCTCAACACGCATATAAAATTGAATGGCCCGCTAAAATATAGACAGGTGTAAACAATGTGCTAAAGAGAAATATTTAACCAGAAGAACCGTGAAATTTCACAAGTACCAACACAAATTTACCCCTGGATCACTGCTGGCATCTTAAGGTCAATAAAATTTCGTGATACTCTGTATAGACAACTAAGAAGTACTCGGCTAGAAACCACTGAATTTTATATCATAAAGGAGAACCTTAAAACATACAATACAGTACAATACTACATAGAAATATTCGTGAATTAAAGCAACAATATTACCAGTAAAAATTCAAAAGTATCACTAAAAGATTGGGACACCATCAGAACTGCACAGAATATGAGTAAAAATAAAAATGCATTCACTTTTTTTTTCTTAATTGACAACACAAAAAATAACAAATAAAGAATCAGTAGCAGATCATTTCAATGCATTTTTCACAATTGTCGTACCAAAACTGTCAGTCAAAATGGACGCATCAAATAAACCATTATATTCTTACGATCTGACCATTTGTTTTTTCATTTTTAGCAGATAAACTCAGATCACATTTACAGGACTCTGAAAGATTAACACAAAAATCAACCACAGGGCATGATGGCTTATCTATGAAACTAATAAAAAAAAATGATCCTTTGTCTTTCTGAACCTCTCACTCTCATTATAGACCAGTCGGTAACTACAGGATTTTTTCCAAATAGGCTAAAAATTGCAAAAGTTGAACCTTTATACAAGAAGGACGGTAAAAATATTTTAGAGAATAATAGACCCATCTCACTACTCCCAGTCATATGAAACATCTTTGAAAAAGCAGCTTATTGTCAGTTATATGATTATTTTCACAGCACATTCGCTAATCTATGACAGCCAACATGGATTTAAAAAGATGCATTCAACTGAAACAGCTGATCTGGAGTTTGTTGACCGAACCACTCCAATTCTCGGCCATTGTAATCTGCTCATCAGTATATTTTTGGACTTGTCAAAAGCTTTTGATACTTTGGATCATCACATTCATTGTAACAAGAGGGCTGTGTGAACAGCCAATGCTCAGCTGACCTAGATATTTATAACACTTGTGGTTCTGTGAACTTGGGATAGTACCGAGATCACCCATGTTCTACCTGAGCTCCACATCAAACTGATGTTTTAGTTGAATAACAAGAACTGAAAAAAATCAAACCTGTATCTACCACAAAAGTCTAACGATTCAGATGGCAAAATGTGCTTGTATGGTCTATTATATACTCAGATGTTGTCACTTGGCATCTGACATTGCAACTGCATGTAAATTATTTGTGACATTCTGCATAGTGCCCCTGAGAGCAATCTTTCCTGAATTTGTGCTCTATAACCTTAATTCAATTTACACTGGTGTATTAAAGTTTCATTGAGTGGACTGATGTAATTTAACCCAAGGGAATGACATCTTGGGCCACGGTGCATTAATCTGCGAGAAATTAGCTTGGGGACTATTGATTTTTATTGGTGGAGCAAACATGCAAAGGAAAAACCTCAACATGAAACTGATTATTATTGACAAACAAAATTTACAATACAAGTAACATATTGAACAAACAGGCACACTTGTGTTCATGAGCATTTTTTTTCAGTGTCCCCGTTTCTGAGCACTCTTAAATAAACTATATCTTAATATTACATACTTTAAACTCTTAGCAAAGTTCACTTGTAAATCAGGCTTGTTGTACAACTGGTTGCCATTTTGAAGCAAAAACCAGCTGAAAATTAAACAACTTGAAAATTCAAGACAGCTTGTAAGGCCTCGGGGTCCCCAGAAGTGACCGCATGCAATTCAAAGCAATTGGCCAAACAATTTCAAAGAAGAATATTTTTTTTAAGATCCCTCCCCCCCCCCAAAAAAAATAAAAAAGTCATAAAAAAATAAAAAAAATCAATGGACTATGACCATTTGAACAGACTTAGTAGAGACCCACCCAAGGCATATCCCCCACAAGTATGAAGTGGATCTGGCTGATGGTTTCAGTCAGAAAGTAAAAAAATCTCAATTAGCATTGCCAAGCCTATGGACTTTACAATCCCCATTGACTTGCATGGTAATGGCATGTAAAAGCAACAACAATGAAAATCGTAAAAAAAGAAAATTTAAAAAAATACTGGATCATGGCCATTTGAACAAGGTTGGTACAGATACACCCAAGGCACATCCCCATCAGGTTTGATGTGAATCTGGATAGTGGTTTTGAAGATCAGGTTGAATATGTGAATTACCATTGCAATCCCCATTGACTTTTGTAAGAATCAATTGGAACGTATGCATTGACCAGTAAATACCAAAATTGAAAATTTTGTTAAAATTCAGGGATCCACAGCAACGCTCCCTACTGAATAATCTTGTGTGAACCTTCCACGAGGAACATTTTTACCAAGTTTCAGCAGAATTTGAGACAGGGTTTTGGAGAAGAAGTCGAAAATAGCGAAAACGGACAATAAATAATAAAAAGTAGAAAAAAATTGCAGCGCCACCTTTCGAACAACTTGAGGCCTGGGAGTCCCAAGAAGTGATCCTATGCAATTTCAAAGCAATTGGCCAAGCAGTTTCGGAGAAGACGATTTTTTTAAGAGTTCTCCCAAAAAATGACCCCCCCCCCAAAAAAAAACATAAAAAATCCGTGACCATTTGATCAAACTTGGTAGAGACCCACCCAAGCCATACCCCACCAAGGTTAAATTGGATCTGGCTGACAGTTTCGGCGAAGACGTTGAACATGTGAATTGTTGACGGACGACGGACAGAGGACCATAAGATAAGCTCAGGCTGACTGACAAGTCAGCTGAATTAAAGAAATTGGAACATTATGGTATCATCGGCAATTAACTTGAAAATAGGTCACAGTTTGATTTATATGACAATATCTTATTATCTTATCTGACATTTCTGATC
The DNA here is from genome assembly GCA_964020975.1 of Hermodice carunculata. NCBI lineage: Eukaryota > Metazoa > Annelida > Polychaeta > Eunicida > Amphinomidae > Hermodice > Hermodice carunculata. The sequence goes on from OZ026620.1 coordinate 5,984,847, forward strand.
ATCTTCCTTCCTTTACATGTATTAAAACTGAACTTGTTGTTAGTCATCCACCCAAATATGTGAGAAAAATTACAAAGGATACTTACTCACTTCAATGCTTTTATGATGAGGTAAAAAACTCAAGTACGAGTCAAACGTTTATTCAGGATTTACAGTGTGACCCAAACATTGACTAAGACAAATTAGATAGTATAATTAGGAAAGCCAAAGAAACACATCTTCCAATAAGAAATGTCAAATCTAAAAAGTATAAACACAAAAAGTTCCCATGGGTTACAGATGGTATTCTCACTTCGATACAATTTCGGGACACACTGTATAAAAAGTTAAAATGTACTGAAATAGACAACACAAAAACATGATACCTTGAAACAAAATCTAAGCGTCTATAACAACATACTAAATAAAAGTATCCGCTTACAGAAAAAGAAGCATTACCATTTTCAATTCTAAAAAATCAAACATGATACCAAAAAGACTTGGAATGTGATAAGAGATGTCTTGAATCTAAACAAAAATAAAACAAATGTCCCTTCATTCTTCCAAATAGAAAATAACAAGATAACAAATAAACAAGTCATTGCTGATCGTTTTAATGAATTTTTCACATATATTGGTCCTAAACTGGCGGCAGAGATTGATCCTAGAAACAAGCCTTCTCACAATTCCTATCTAAAACGTCCAACTGATCACATTTTTTCTTTCATCTCAGTTGGAAATAATTCAGATTGTACAAAAGTTTAAACCGAAAACCAGTGCTGGGCATGATAATATATCAATGAAACTGCTTAAAGGCTTAATTCCTTCAATTTCAGAACCACTGTCAATTATCATAAATCAATCCTTAACCACTAGTATATTCCCAGATAAATTAAAATAGCAAAAGTGATTCCCATTTACAAAAAGTATGATAAATCCTGTTTAGATAACTATAGACCCATTTCCTTACTTCCAGCCTTGTCAAAAGTTTTTGAAAAAGTTGTCTACAACCAGCTGTACAGTTACTTTGAAACCAATTCATTATTTTATCCCAGTCAACATGATTTTAAGAAATTACATTCTACTGAAACACCCTTTTTGGAATATATAGATCGAATTTTCAATGTTCTTGAAAAAGGCGAATTACCCATAGCTATTTATCTTGATCTGTCAAAAGCGTTCGATACATAAGATCATCAGATTCGCTCTCAAAAATTGAAATACTATGGTGTCTCTGGCATTGCTTTTACAGTGGTTTAAAAATTACCTTACAAATAGATCACAATTTGTTCAAAATGATGAATTTTCTTCTAAAAACCTAACAGTTAGTACAGGTGTCCCTCAGGGATCGATACTTGGCCCACTCCTCTTCATAATTTATACAAATGATATGCATCTTGCCTCATCTGTTCTTGAATCCAATTTATATGCTGATGACACCGCTCTTGTAAAGAGCCTTTGTTCTTTCACCTTCTGTCCTACCCAAAATTTAAATGTCCAAAATACATCTCTCTCTATTAATTGTGAATTAAACAAGGTGTATAATTGGCTGGCAGCAAATTAACTTTCTCTAAATATCGCAAAAACAAAATATATGATATTTCACTTTCCTCAAAGAAAAACAAATTTAACACTAGATTTAAAAATCATAATGATCCCATTTTAAGAACAGAAGAATTTGATTTCCTTGGTCTCCGAATTCAATGCACATTTCCCAGTACCTACGAGAGCTAGATCCAAACAGTCTATCAGGTATTACATACCAACTTTACTCCAAAATCACCCCCCTTGTATCACTGATAAATTACATACTCATTCACTCTCAGGGTTTTCTGGATATATAAAAAATTACTATGTAAATCTATACTCAAATGTATGTACCATACCCAACTGCTATGTTTGAAACTCTTAAATCGATTATGTTTTATGTATGTGTTGACTGTGTTTACTAAATTTTGAGTGAGTTTACTTAATCAGTTATTATCTCTCAAAGGTGGCTCCTGTGATAGCGGAAACTTATTTCCTTAGCAGGAGTCATTCTGACACATTACTTGTCGTATTTTTTACTAAATAATGGTAACTGCTGTGATATTATTTTGAAAATTGTATTCCTCATGTATGTATTGTTATTGATGTGTCAAATAAATGTCATCTGAGTCTGAGTCTGAGTCTGAGACTCTGTTCCAAACCACTTCCTATCGAAACCGGGGCTCCACAAGGATCCTCACTTGGACCTCTTCTTTTTATTATTTGTGCGAATGACATGCACAAAGCATCTTGTTAGTTCAAATCAATTCAGTATGCTCATGATACAACTTTAATTATCCCTCTATTGTAATTCTTTTCATATTAGTACTGAATCGTAAGAACAAGACGCATCAAATAGCATAAATTTTGAATTGAATAAGGTAGTCGACTTGCATCATATAAACTATCATTAAACATACGCAAAACGAAATACATGTTATTTTATTTCTATCAAAGGAGAGCGAATTTGACTTTCAATCAAAAAAAAAAAATAATGTTCTAATTTCAAAAGTGGCATAATTCAACTTTTTTAGGCTTAACAGTTCAGGAAAACTGAAATTGGAATGCTCATACAAATAAAGTATCCCCCCCCCCCCAACAACAACAACAAAACAAGAAAATTTCTAAATATACTGGTATGCTTAAGAGACTATAGAAGTACATCCCGGCTAGTGCTCTGTTACTAATTTACAACTCTCTCTTCTATTCATATAACAATTATTCTATTCTTGCCTGGGGTTTTTCATGTGAACGGAGCTTCCTTTTACAGAAAAAAGCTGTACGCGTTATGTGTTCAGAAAGATTTAATGCCCACACAGATCCACTATTGAAAAAAAATAAACATATTAAAAGTGACTGAGGCTTTTCAGTTGAGATCAATTGAGTTTCATTATAGATATGCTAAAAGTGAATTACCGCAATACTTTAGCAATTTATATACAACTCCTTTGCAGATTCATTCTCACTTTACCAGAAATAGGGAAATATTCCTCTTCCTAGGCCCGCCAATATTACCTCTGAAAAAATGTATAAGATACTTTGTCCCATCCCTTATCAAACCCCTTCAATGTTGTATTACTGAGACCTTTCAGACACATTCACACTCTGGTTTATCCAGCTATGCAAAACAAAAAATATATATTTTATTAAGAGGCATCAAGATATATGCACTATGCCAAACTGTTATGTACGTAATATTTGGTTCTAGTCCTGTCTAATTATATTTTTTTTGTGTATACATGTTTCAGTCATCCTCAGTATCTTTATGGATTCCATGGTAGTTTTGTGAGCAATCAGTTTGTTTATCAAGTTACCTCTTTTTGGTGGCCCCAGTGATAGCGGACTCAGGTTCTTAATTGGGGTCATTTAGACACTCATCAATTTTTGTATTCGAACGCGTCTAACTGTCCTATACTTTTGAGTTGCAATATTACATACTGGTTGTATCCATAACAATTATTTTTGCCAAATAAACGTTTTCTGACTCTGACACCGACTCTGTTTCCTTTGTTAATTCCCAAGTATTAGAGACCAAAGCTTCCCAAAGCTTCGGAATTTGAAAATTTTCGTGCTCCCTTTCACCTTCATCATTTGCTGGTTGCAAAAGTCTCACAATCATAAGGTGGTTCCATAATTTTATTTTATGTTCGGAACAAGTGGGACTTGAACCGGCAACCTTCGGTATCAGTCGCCTAGCTGAAATGGGAAACGCACATATCCACTCAACCAATCTCCATTCATTTAAAAGAATGGTTCGACTGAGGTAGATATGTGCGAGTGCCATATCAACACGGAGATGCAGTATAAGTACTGAGTCGGCATTTATTTCTATGATCTGGGTCTCAATCCAACAGCATTAAGGAAATGCCGAAAAAATATATTTTATTTTCGGAACAAGCGGGTCTCGCCCCCCCCCCCCCCCCCGCAGGAAGAGAAAGTCCAATTTTGTATGCTTTACTAAAGCTTTATTTCCTAAACTAAACAAGATATCCAAAAAATATGAAAACATTTTTTGGATAGTATTGCTAGGAATCAAACAAAACCATTTTCAACAGTTTTACCATTTGTTTCGCAGAAGAAATAGATGAAAACAGCATAAAACCCATTAGGTTTGCCCCTATCCGTAGAATTAATTGGCGAAATGTAGAGAGTTGTAACGCATATGTCTTAAAGAAAAAGGGCAATTTCATTCACTGAATCCGTACAATATCTGGGTAAGTAAATCATTGTCACTTATGAGATAATCTTGCACATGTGTGGCTATACCTCATGAGTGTTTACATGCATTCTTTTTCGTATGTCGTACGCTTTGGTGTATTTTGTATGTAGGGAAATACGATTGATTAAATCAAAATGCTTCATTCATTTTTCCCTTGTTTTTATTTCTTTTTATTGCCATCGGCATTGGCAATCGTCCCTAAAACGGAAATTTGTGAAAATTCAATGCAGAATACTCATGTTCACCGGTTTTTTAGGAGTAAATCAAATAAAACTAACGAAATTCAGCGAATCTTTATCAGAAAACAACGATTTATGGAATGTGAATATGAACAACAATAAATTGGCAAATGAAACAAATGATCTTTTTTATTTAGCAGCTTCCAGTTCCAAACAGTTGGAATAGGGAGCACAAAATGAGAACGGTTACCAATCAAGACAGCACATGATAAGCGGCATAAAAATATAAAAAACACAAATTGGCAGGCCATTGTTTTGAATAGCATATTTTGTGCACCTATATATGCTACTAGAAAACCTTCTAATCGCGAGTCTGCCGATCATATCGAGAAGTTGTTGAATTCCTAAAGAGCCCAAATGACGTTTCACTTTAAGTATCTCAACAACACATGCACATCTCTTTAGATGATAAAATTAACCCTTTTGAGGTAGTAAATACTGTCAAACACCTGAAGCAGAACGAATCTCTTGGATCAGATGCTATCCCCCGAGTCTGCTGAATTCACTAGTAGACCAGTGGTTTATAGCACTCATAATTCTGTTTCAAAACGTGTTTTAGCTGAGGAATATCCGTCAAATTGGTCTATCACCAATATTTTTACGATTTTTCGTAAGAGCGAATCGCTATTCACCAGAAACCTACAGAGAAAAAGTGTATTTTTTATATTGGCAAAATTGTATGATACAATTTTTACAAGACTTTTCAAGCTCTGGTACAGTTCAAAGGAAGAACAAGCAGGGGTCACAGCCGGTCGTGGTTGTGACGAATAAATACTTAAGGGATAACCTTTTACAGACATTGCGAGGAAAACGAAGCTACAACTTTATGTAACCTTCATTGACTATGAAAAGGCCTACAATAAAGTCGGCTGGAAAATGTTGATTGAGCCCCTTATCCGGGTATTATGTGTTACAAATTTTGCAAAAGCTTTATTTTAATCAATGCGAGACAGTGCCGGTAAGATTGGAGATGAGTGTTTCTGTGCAGTTGCATGTGTTCGGTACGGAGGTAGTCTATGTTGCCTCTTCTTTACTTTCTCCATCGATGCTACCATTTAGGCAATAATTGAAATTGAAGCTGGGGGTGATTGGTGGTTAGAAGGTCTGCACTGCTGGCTATTAATGGACAATAGAACTGTGTTTGCAACCTCGCTTAATAAAATGATAGCAAAGCTGCACCCCATAAAGAAATTCACAGACAACCTTGATATGGTTATCCACTCGACCAAGTTCAAGTGTATGTGTATTATTGTCGGTGATCTAGAAGAAGTTGTAATTGATGATGTAATCATAGACTTTGATTCTCCCCATCCAGTGTTTTGTGGATTCTATGACCGACTTCAGATATAATGACTGAAGCACTCAGTACCGAGGTCCTGATATCTGATGGTGGTCAAGAATCCACACAACCACTGCAAAGTGAGTATCAAAGTTTTTCTATCATACCTAAACCTTATTTTATTCCACTAATTACCCCCCTATGCAGCACTTTTCACATAGCAGGCCTGCAGGCTACACAAGTCTGCCAGTCACTTTGCTGATCTCAGAGTAAGTGGCACTTCATTGCAATTACTATGTGGAGTGCCAAGTTGCTGCTCTGAATGCGAGTGTGTGCAAGTTGATGCAAGCAAACAGTCTTCTTGTATTTAGCAACCTTATTGCATCACACACACACACACACACACACACACACACACACACACACACACACTGTTGGACTATGAGTGAACACTGTGTCCAACTGCAACATCACATTTGGAATCGATTAGGAATATCAAATAGTGGAAACGCTTGGTCAATTGTTTCGAACGGTAGTCTGTTATTCTGTCAACAGATGGCGCTGTATGAATGTTAACAAAGTTTTCCGGCCTATTTTGTAATATTTTAACATCCCAGATTGTTTCGTTCAACCTTACAGCATGGAAATACAAAATTATAGTTCCTTTAGAAGGACAAAAGTATTCATCCTGATAAAACAACAACAACAACAACAAAAAATCATTATAACTTGCTTAATAGCGTGATTAGCGCTGATACTTATATCAGTCAAAGATTAAAATGTTAAGATGCAGCTATCTGATTAGCTCTTGTCCACTGCCCATGATAGATTATGTCATTTAGACATAAGTACATTTACCTTGGAACTCTTGCCATAAATGCTCCATCTTCTGAACAGGTCCAGTGTCATGACAGCAGCTCATATGCGAAGATACACGTCTTTACTCGCAGAGAACAATGATGCGCCTTTCGGTGTTAAAAGGATAGTGACGCACAGTGCGCCGATTGACAGTTGTGAGACATGGCTTACCAAAGATTTTTAGGCAATGGAATCATCCTACATGTCTATGTTGGAAGAATTGCTTGGTGCTAGGCAACAAACCCCCACAACATTTGTGCCTTTAGAAGTAGCAAAACCAGATGCCAAGAGCTTTATGCATGAAAAACAGAAACAGTACATTCAAAAACTAAGAAGCCGAATCAACTGTCTGGGTAGTTATATACGGAAGGAAACTGATATGGCAATAGCTGAACATTGCCCGAAGGATGAAGTGCTGCAGACTGTACTATAAGCACAAACCAGTTGCATCTACCACTCCCTTGACAATTTGATATTATCTGTTAAGGAACTTTCTAGCACAAGACATAAAACGTATATAAAGATAAACCCTTCTCTGTCCAGTGACACAATATTGACAAGGACCCCTACACATCAGAGTTGGCAAGAATCCCCTTTTCTCTTATGTTTAAGATCCCACAGGCACAAATTTGAAACCAGAAAGTGGGCCAAAATACCAAAGAAGAACCATAACTGGCGGTGTGGCCTGGTGGTTATAAATGAAGAGCATGTCTTTCTACATTATCACTGACTCTTAAGTATCCATTTTAGTACAGCACAACAGGCCAGTTCTTTTACAGACTAACTTAATACAGATTCTGTAAATTAGAAAGATTGGAATCATGCTGCCACTACGTGGTAAGGGAATTAAATGTCACAAAGTATCAGCGTTTTCCTATAATGATACATATGAGGTACATTGCAAGTTCCCTAGCTATATAGACATATATTCACCTGGCAGTGGATGATGATTTTTAAATATAGTTTTTATAAACATGAAGGCTTACAAACCAGTCGATAATTAGATGACTTTAACTGGTATAACAATCCTACTAACCCTTAAAGGGTCATATAATTTTTTGTCGCAGTGAAAATGGAAGTAACAAATTTCATTGAACACAGTGTAGTGGGAACAGCTTTTCTTTGAAGCATACGCAAAGTATATATCATTGTGATGGCTGGAATGCCAAGTTTCTTAATGTGCAATAAATTGCTTATGGTCACGTGACTGGTTGCCATTGCGACCACCATAATCACTCAAAAATGGCAAAACATTATTTAAAAATTGCAAAATTAGAGATCAAATTATCTCCTCATTTAATGTGAAGCCCCCCCCCCTTTTTTTTTTCTAAATATGCATGGTATTTATATAACTGGTGATATTTAATTTCTGTAAACTTTGAAAATAAAACATGGATCACATGACCTGTTTCCATAACAACTATTTAAATATTGCTCGTAAGTGGCTAAAAATTGGAAAAAAACAGCATTTTCTCATAGATCTGCAGAAGCTGTAAGAGGCAGCTACTTTACATAACACCTAGTCACCATAAGTATTCATAGATCATATTCCAGGTTAAAAATTCTGCAAGAAAATTAATGAACTTAGCGCTGTAGTATCTTTATGGAAACTTTGTAGTTTTTCACCTTTTTAATATTTTGGTGTGGAAACAAAGCATGATTGGACCTACAATCATATATGCGAGGCCTTTTACTGATATGTAGTTTGCAAATGTGGATGACATACATGCATGCAGTGTACATGCAATTACAGAGTTACTTTTTTCAGTGAAAAAGGCAAAGTAGGCCTTTGTAATTGGTTCCCTATCACAATCTTTGAGACAGACAACAATATGTATCATGTATCTGGTTACCATGCTCCTTCCCATGCCCCCCCCCCCCCCCTCCGTGTAAACTGACTGCATAGAAATAGTTTACGTTCGAATGCATGGTTCCATCACTAGGCCAAGGCAAAAGCTCATGTTCATAAAGTTTATTTATGAACACAAGTTTGACAGGGAAACAGACCAGGGGATTCTTGGGAAGTGCAGGCATTGACTCAATGATTCAGTGAATGAACAGCTGCAATGAGTTAAATGACAGTCTGTGGGACCCCATGTGAAACTATATGGACCATTCATGGTCCGTTGATACGCTTGAACTTTGCGGGCTCCAGTCTCATTATAAACAAAATTCTTTCATCCTTACTCCCAACAACGACTTCACTGTCCCCCTCTTCTACATAATCCCTCCCTGCCCACTCCTGAATAAGGTTAATAGCCTAGGCACTTGTATATAATTGACGGTCAGAACTCAGAACTCAGAACTCAGAAACATTTTATTCGACACACAGTAGTCAAAATAAATTTTAGTACATATAATTAACAGTTTAATGTGTCAGGACGACTCCTACTGAGGAAACCAAGTTTCCGCTATCGTGAAAGCCGCCTGAGAGACAAGAGTTACTGCTTAGAAATCATACATTTAGAATATATAACATTATTATTGTGAAAACATGTGATGAAATTATAAATTACAGACATAGCAGTTTGGTATATTGCATACATCAGAATAAGAATTTACATAAAATAGTTTGACGTACCTTGAAAAACCAGAAATGGAATGAGAATTTAATTTGTCAGTAATGCAGGGTTGAAGATTTTGGAGTAAACCTGGTGAAGAAAATCTAATACAATTTTTGGATCTAGCTCGTGCTGGTATAGGAAGGGGTGTATTATTTCAACCACGAGTGAAATGTTTATGAGATGCTGGAGATGCAGAAAACCTATTTTGAAAATAGTCAGGTAAATAATTTTAAGTGCATCTGAAGTAAAATTTCAATACTTGTAAATGTAACAAGTCTTCAACTTTAAGAATAATAATTTTTTTAAAAAGTGGATCCGTATGGGCAATAAATCTTGCCTGGCATGTGAGACGAATGACTCTTTTTTGAAGTGAAAAGAGTCTGGTACATGAATAGCCCCAAGCAAGGAGAGTGTAGTTTAAATGTGGCAAAAAGAGTGAGTTATACATAATTAGCATGGTGTCTAAGGGGATATAGTTTTTTATTCTTTTGAAAATTCCTGCTACTTTAGATAATATATTGCCAATTTTAACCATATGCGAGGTCCAGTTTCAATTTTTATGAATTCTTAAACCTAAAAAATCAAATTCTGCAGTCCTTGAAATGGGAATATCATTTATGTTTAGATCCAAGATAAAATTTAGTTTCTTTTGAGGAAAGTAAAATATCGTATACTTTGTTTTTGATATATTCAAAGAGAGTTTATTTGCTGCTAGCCAATCGTAGACTTTGTTTAATTCACAATATGTAAGAGTAGATATGCTTTCAGATTCTGCATTTAAAAATTGGGCAGGGGGGAAATTAAAAGAGCAGAGGGACTTTACAAGAGTAGTGTCATCAGCATACAGAGTTGAATCAAATATAGATGATGCAAGATGCATATCATTAGTGTAAATGATAAAGAGCAGCAGGCCAAGTATCGACCCTTGAGGGACACCAGTAGTTATAGTTAACTCACTAGAAATAACCTCATCATATTGAACAAATTGAGAGCTATTGGTAAGATAGTTTTCAAACCATTTTAAGGCAATTCCAGAGACACCGTAGTGCTTCAATTTATAACAGAAAATCTGATGGTCTAAAGTGTCAAATGCTTTAGATAAGTCAAGATAAATACTTATGGGTAGTTCACCTTTATCAAGGATATTAATAAGTCGATCTATTAGCTCCAAAAATGCTCTTTCAGTAGAATGTAATTTTCCAAAACTTTGCTGGCTAGAATAAAATAAAGAATTCGATACGAAATAACGGTAAAGTTGTCTGGAAACCACCTTCTCAAAAAAATTTGACATAGCCGGAAGTAAAGAGACGGGTCTATAATTATCTAAGTAAGAAATGTCATCCTTCTTGTACAAATGGATCACTTTCGCTACTTTTAATTTATCAGGGAAGATACCAGTAGTTAAGGATTGGTTTATGACTATGGAAAGTGCTCTAGAAATAGAATGAATTAAACCTTTAAGAAGTTTTATTGATATATTATCATGTCCGGTACTTGTTTTGGGTTTGAAATTTTTTCTACAATTTTAGTCATTTCATCTGGGTTGATTGGTGTAAAAGAAAACCGTTTTTCTGTGGGATTTTTTAGATATGAATTGTAAGAGGGTTTGTTCGTTGAGTCTATCTCATCTGCTAGCATGGAACCAATATTTGTGAAAAAATCATTAAATCTTTCAGCTATGACATCTCTGTTTGTTATTTTATCATTGTCTATGATAAAAAGATGATGGAAAGGTGGATTTATTATTTTTTTCCAAGTGCAAAACAGATCTAATAACATCCCACGTCTTTTTTGTGTCATTTTTGAATTTTTCGAATTGAGAATGATATTTCTTTTTTTGTTAGCTGATAGTTTTATTGAGAATATTGTTATAAACTTTGAGATTAAGTTTGAGGGTGGCATGCTGAATTGGCTGATTTTGTAATGATGTACATTTAAGCTTTTTGTAAAGTGTGCCCCTGAATTTTATGGAGTTTAGAATACCATTTGTTACCCATGGGGAAAGTTCGTGTCTATATTCATTAAATTTGACATATTTAACGGGAAGATGTGTTTCTCTGGCTTGTCTAATTATGCTATCTAATTTACTGTAATTGATATTTGGATCACATTGTAGATCCTGATTAAAATTATGTTTGTATCATTTATGACTTAATAGAAACGTTGAAATGAGTGGGGATCTTTTGTAAATACTTGTGCATGTTTATGACATGGATGACTTACAGTTAATTCAGTTTTTATACAAGTAAAAGAGGGGAGATGGTCAGATATGTCAGACAGGATAATACCAGAAATAGATAATTTTAAGCTGTGGGATAGATAACAGAAAAAGGACACCTGCAGCTGAACTGCTGCTGGATGCTGCCCTCTGTGTGACGTCACGCACTTCAAGGGAATCACCGGGGAATCGCCTGAGTGACAAGCAGAGACGCCTGGGGTGGGGGGGGGCGGTATACAGAAATAGATTGATGTGCTTCTTGGGGGAAACACAACAGTTGTCTGTGTCAAGTTTGGTGATGATTTATGAATTTTTCACACAAGTAAGGCTAAACTAGGGTTAGCTAAGCATTAAATCACGTGTTAATCGCTTGTTGACACCCAGTCTGACCGTCTATAGAAAACGTGTTTTGTTTTCGCACTGTAAGTTTTGCATACTATTGTGTGAAGTTCTGTGGGTCCAATGCATGGATGATAACTACTCGCATACTAGTATTAGTGCATTTCTGAAAAGCGTCACCCCAACTGTTTGATAAATGTGCTGATGGTTATACTCAATAAAATTAAGTACTACTACTATGTTAACCCATACAAAATCAAAATCAGAATTTTGGGATCATGCTGGATTTTGTTGCTATTTGCCGGAATGCTGAAAAGTGCTGGAACCATGTTGCATTTTGCAGGAAAAGGTCCATTTTCGTGGTCCTTTTTTTTTTTTTTTTTTTTTTTTTTTTATGCAAATACTGGACATAGGTGGAAACATGCTAGACTTTGTGAGAAAAGAACTTCGTTTTTTAAAGAACATTACTTTATTGTGCTGGGAATGGTGGGTATTACTGGAAAGATTCTGGATTTTGCAGTTGTCAGCCACCTGAAGCATGCTTTGCGGCAGTTTTATGAAAGGAGAAAGTAGCTGGAGGTGGTCATGGTACATAAGGTCTCTCTGCCTAACTTTATCCTGTCCATGTTACATTGGCAAATATTGGCACATTTGGTGTGTCACATGCCTATTGAGTGACAGCAAGCCTTCAAAGAACTGGAGAGTGAGGTGATGGTGTTGCAGAATGGGGTCTCTGAACCATATTAGGTTACAGATACATGCTTTCATCTCGCAGAACTTCTGCGAGATGTTGGGAGCCACAGTTTGCAGCATGTGCTGAATATGCAGCCTACACCTAGTAGGCCACTTGGTCTGCAGTTTGCTATCAGCAACTACTGTTACCGATGGAAATGGCCAACTTCCAAGGAGCAGCATCACATTCTTCGAGACCATAAGCTCAGGTTGACCGTTGGTGGTCATCCCAGCTTTGCCAATAAATTTAAAGCAGTGGAACATCTTGCCCGCATGGAAAGATATTTACAGCTGCCAAACGTCGTAGCAGTAGGGAAAATGGGCATCGATTGTAGCCCTTCAGTGTCAGAGTGTGAAAAGAGATGTCAGAAGCAGGTATTAGGGAACATCTTGCCAGTGGCTAGAAGACAGCAGCTTCCAGATGTTATCCATTGTTGTGGGGAAGGTGATTTGGATGACTGCCTGCAGTGCCTATCATTATCCATGCCGAAAAATTATAGAATACACTGCCACTGTTTCACAGGAGCCTTAGAGGATGCCAGGAAATGGATGAAAGCTTTCCCAGAAGTTGTATTTGGATTTACTGGTCTCCTAATGAAGCAAAGATCTCTCCAGGACATCGTGGATTATATTCCGTTGAACAAAATCATTCTGGAGAGTCATGCACCATTCCTGGTTCCACATCGATACAAAGCTCAGACGAAAAGGAGTAACCACAGCATGGTTCTTGGATATTGCGCAAGCTATTGTGGAGGCCATCAACTTGCCATTGCGTCTGGTGTTTGATACAACAACAGAAACCACCAGACAGTTCTACCACCCGTAGCAGCTCAGTTTGTTTGAAAAATTGATGCATTATCTGTCTTTGTAAACATCACAGGACCCACTGCTGAGTAGAACGCAGATATATATTGTTCAGAAAATGTGATCTCATTTGCAGCATTGTTCATTTGCATGTTTTAACACTTTTTCTTTCTCGTACCAGGTGAAGCATGCACTGATTTGGGTCACCGGGCAGGATGACGGCTGCATGGGTGCCATTTTTGGGATGTGAATTAAGATACGCATGTTTTACATTTTATAGATGTGATTTCATACAGTGCATATTTTTTTGGCAATGGGAACAATTGGTACTATGCATGTATGCATGGAATAGATTTGGTGGCTCAATCAACAGATTGATTGGTTATGGTGATTGTGGGTGATTGTAAATCGTCTGTGTACAAATGTATTATAACTTGTAGTCTGTGGTATTGGATGTGGGGTTCACTAGCTGATGGTTATGGAATATTAGCTTGCATGTGGACTCTTTAACATTTTTTTAAATGGATGCGAAATAATCATAGTGGCATAATCTGATGAATCAGATTTGTTTTCAATTTAGCAATTTGAAGGAATTGGCTGATTCTTTATGCATGTGAGAGTGTTGTGCAGAGCCGTATTAGCTGCTATCAGCCATAGTAGACCTGTGGTAAGCATGGCCTCAGTCTCATATAATATGTTGACGTCCCGACCCAGATCCATTGCAGATGACAGAAATAGGCTGGACTGTTAGGTATCGTGGCAATTGAGACCCCAGGAAAACCACTGCCAAGCTGCCATAACCAGTTCCCTTGATGCACAATGTGAGATTTAACTACATTACCGTACATTCACAGCCATGATCAGCATTGAAATGTCATGTACAATGTGTCTACTATCCCGGTCATCTCTGCAGTTATTTGTACCTCCATGTACAATACAAACATCAGGTTTATCCCCCTCACATTCTAATTTTGCAGCCTTCTGGATCAATTCAATTATCCATGCTCCTCATATACATCCTACTACTACACCGTCTTTTACATAAGATTTGGCATCTCGGAGGATGGAGTCGCCCAGTAGCTGGGCATGAGTATGTTGATCACAGTGTGCCCTATCTCCACTGGAGTTGTTGCAACAGATTCGCACTTTGTGGTATTTGTATACCTCATCTTCGATTACAGGCGAGTGAAGTATATTTCCCAAATCAAAACTAGTTTCAATGTCACTACTTCTCTGTGGGCTTATATTATCTTGTAGAGACTGCATTTCTTGTTCTAGTTTATAATTTTTGCACACAAGCTTTTCACTCTCATTCTGCAGTCTTTTGCAATCGACTGTCTGCTGATAGTTGTCTTACCAAAGCAGGGTTTGACTATTGCAGGTTGTTTCAGAAAAAAAAGATAAAAACGGTTGAAACTACTTTATTTGACATATAGAGGAGGGACTTGGGGCTTCTTCATGTACACAGCTGCCGCTGTTTGACAGCCAAAGGCTACACATACGCTAGGCAAGGGCTGGATAAGGACAACTTACGATATTTCACTTTGAAACGCCCTTTTATGATTTTTATGACAGCTCCTTTTCGTTGTAGCAAGACATTACACCCTTTCACAGAAAGCTAACCAGACAATTTAAATCACTTGAGACGATGATCATCTGCCACTAACATTGCCAATTCTAGTCAAATTGGATGTACCCTCCTATTCCAAATATTGCATGTATTAGAGGCATATCTTCAAACTTCGATCAGTTCTGTGGACGCGAGCACAAGAAATGCGATTGCGTGTGGTGGTCTAATAAGTGACATTAGTAAAGACGAAAGAATAAAAGATTTATTACTGAAAAAACTTCCATGTGATGCTGCGTGTTATCCTGCTTATGTAAAATCTACATGAGTTATGTACAGTGTCATTGTGCTAAAATTGTAGCCGCTTAATTTATGGTAACTAGACTAGAATTTTCAGATCATCTGCGTCTACCTATGTTCCTATACAAGCCAGAGAAAATGATGGGCATATATAAGTAAGCTACCCCCAAATCCTTTTATCTGCATGTGATGATTCAGTAAATCATTCTGAGTATGATTATGTGAGATAAGAAGCACAGCCTCTCATGAAAATGATACGCTATAGTGTGTCAGCTGGTAAGAAAGTGATAAGGACATGACAAGTTAGGATACACCACAGTGGAAAGGGTAAATTAAAGTTATCGCCAGTTATAACGATGTTTATAAATTGCTAATCCAGACTAATAAAACACTTAATCATTTTTGCCTGGGCGAGCGGATTGGTGTTGCATCTCCCAGTAAAATAACTTTCTTGCAAATTGCATAAAAAAGTTTCTTTTGAGCTAATTGCATATGGTCATTGCAATGCTCTCCATATCTGTTGGTCGTCAAATACAACGACCTAGCGGGTGACATATGAAGACTGTCAAGTTATATGGATACCCGATCCGGGGATGACGTTTAAAGAATTTGTGTATTGCTCAACTTATAAGAAAACATAATAATGTAAAATTTTACTGAGTAGCCTTTCCTTCAAAATTTTGAATGAAGCTTTTGTATCTTTTATCTTTTCCTTTGTGTCTACTTTCATTGTTTAATTCGAAAGGTATCAACAGTTCTGTAAAGATCATTGGTTGCA
Source organism: Hermodice carunculata (assembly GCA_964020975.1). Lineage (NCBI taxonomy): Eukaryota > Metazoa > Annelida > Polychaeta > Eunicida > Amphinomidae > Hermodice > Hermodice carunculata. The sequence goes on from OZ026620.1 coordinate 6,000,750, forward strand.
ATGATTCATTTATTAAACCCCAGTGTAGTCCTTGGCAGGTTATAACTATATAAGATTATTAAAGGGTACTGTGGTAGTTACTGTCTATTTTCTGGGTATGTCAGCGCACATTTTGAAGTTAGGTTGTAGGCTAGCTTTGGTTGTCTTGTATATGCAAATTTGAATGGTGCACTGAGTATTGGACCAGACTTTTTGCGCAATACGCTATATGCATATTGATTTCCCCACCACAAAACACAGGTTTGACGCCGGGTGATCAAGGGGTATATGCGGGTCACATCATTGTCACAGACAGGGCCATATGTTCATTTCTCACAAAATCAGTGCTTTTTGAGAAATTTATGTTCAGAAATGCCAACTTGGTATTTATCTATTATTTTCCAAGGTATACATACAGAAAAAAATTCCCCTCTGCCTTTATTAAGTATCTTTTATTTCCGTAATATTATAAAATGGAGTTTGTTTTACATCTCTGGTACAGGATGTACATTGTTGCAGTCCTTGTTAGGATTCTCCTTGGTTTGTACAGGTGGTCTAGCTGCAACTGTTTATTTTACAATCACTGGGACTGAATATAATGCCCCAGCTTGTTTCCACTTCAGTTAAACATTGGCGGATGGTTTAACTAGGAAAAGCTGTCCAGCTAAAAAGGGTACATTTTGGTTCAGGGGTAAGTCACATTGTTCTTATCTGAACCTGTACTATGAAAATTTGGTAATTATGGTTTGTTTGACAGGTATTCTTCTTTGATATGAAGCTCTGCATTTACAAGCAAAACTTCACATATTTAGCTAATTCATCAATTGCCAAGTTCATATTTATTCATTATTATGTGGGTTGTCTTTGCTGAATATTTAGCTTAGGCAAGGAGCCGCTACTCAGAGAGACATGTAGGGGTAAAAGGCTCCTAAACATGTTGAGTAGTTACCCGCTGAAGACCCTTTAATTTATTTGGGCTGATACAGCCTATGTCAAAATTTTACAGAGGAACGTGTGCATAATAGACAATAGTAATTCCATATATATACAGGTTAGACAGGGACAGGTTAGCTTATGGAGAGTAAAGAGTTCGAACTGCGGAATAGGATATTGACTACTAGGAAGTGGTTCTGGGCAAAAAGACACAAATACAATTCTGTTCGCTTTGAACCATTGATGCTTGGTGGATAGGTCTGTACAGGCTGGTTCCCGATCTATGATTTTCAATGCATACTGGAATTCCAGGTAACGTCTTTAGTCGAGCACCCATTTTGACTTGTTTTAGTTCTTGTTATTGTTATTGTTAATTTTGCTACTCGGTGGACTTAACAACGACGATTTAGGGACATGACTACAGATAAATGGCATGATGGGCTTTCAAAATTATGTTTAAAATCTAATACAATCATGAACAGTGAGATAAACAATGAAAACGGTTCAGCATTAGCCTCGAGCGCTGATTTTGGAATATGTTTTGATGGAAATTGTAACTGTCTATTCTGCAAGTCAAATTTCACAAAGAACAAAGAGTTTCACAGTAACGTTACTAACAAAAAATTCTAATTAAGGAGCCCCCAATTGGAAAATTTGGTAATATCTTGTGAATCTATCAATATCATTTATTTGTTATCCTGCATCAAATGTAAAGCACAATATGTGGGCCTAACTACTCAATCAGTTAAAAAGAGATTCAGTGGTCATAAAACTACAATTAAAAATCCCAAGTTAAACACTTTTTTGTGTAACCATTTCAATTCTGCAGAACATTACACATTTGGATTGCCGGATACAAATTATTGATTACATAGAGCCAAATTTGTTAGACCAAGACAGTTATGTTAACACAAGGAAATTATTACAAATGGAAGATTTTTGGATCAAAACACTTAATTCAGCTTTTCCTTATGGATTCAATGACAGAATTTTAGGCTTCAGTGATGTTAGGAATTTGGACTTTACAACTCTTGACAGAAGTCACACACCTTTTCATAACAATCAGGCTGGTATTCAAAGAAGAAGAAGAAGTCATGGACAAAGAAAATCACGGAAAAATAGGAAATGCAGGAACATGGACACAAAAGACCTTGTCCAAAATTTACTACAGGCTTTCTCCAATGGTATTGATCAATTACATACAGCTCTTAAAGCACTATCATTTCGAGACATAACAAAAATTAATGAATATTTGGGTCTTACTGATTCAGAACACACATTTCCGCAAAATTTTTGTGAAATTGTGTATGCTTACACAACAACTATTCGGAAACCAGATTCTAATAAGAAAAAATTAGATCAAATGTTTTGCAGCATTCCTTTCAAACACAAAATCATTGACTCACTAAACATTCAGTCCCTTTTCAAATTGAAATTTGTTCGTAACATGATTCCCAAGGAATGCAAAATAAAAGATCCCTCCATCATTCCCTATAAATATGGCAACAATATTGGACAAAGTATCATGAATTACAAAAAAAAAATTTGGCTTCAATTACTCTTGAGGGTATCGCAGCAAATCAAAATTGTGACTGTATGTCTAATAGTAAATATTCTAATTTTGTTGATGCACACCACAAACATGTATTTACAGGTAACTTGGAAATAATACAAAATTCAGGTTTAAAAGAAATAATGAAAAAAGGTACAAAATTTCGGATATGTCCCAAGTTGAAAATTGACAGTATTTTTCAGGATACATGTGATGCACTCGACTCCTACTGTATGAAATGGGCAAAGAAAGAAAAAATGGAATTTCAGAAATTTGAAGGATGGTTATCATACTTGAGAAGAGTCTTTAGAAATAGAATTTATCGTTACAAATCCCACATTAAGAATTTCAATATGGTTAATCTAAAACAGCCTAAAGTTTCTAAAGCAGTCAAAGAACTACAAGATAGATTTGTAGTCACTAACATAGATAAGGCAGGTAACAATTTTGGGATCATCTGCAAAAAATATTATCTGGATGTTTTGAAAAAGGAACTTGGTGTAAACAATATTTCAGACATAAAAGGAAATGACGTTTATAAATTACACAAACAATCCATTGATAATTTGATTGATGCACATAAAGATGAGATGAAAAGCAATTTTAATATCAAAATTTCTGAAGAGGACTCCTCTATTCCACTTTTGTTCTGGATACCTAAATTACATAAAAACCCTTTTAAATCTAGATTCATAGCTGGTGCCTCAAAATGTACTACAAAGCAATTATCAAAAGAAGTAACATTGTGTTTGACTGCAATTAGGAATCATTTTCGTAAATACTGTAATGCAATTTCTAGAAATTGTGAAATAAATTTTTTTTGGAGTATTAACAATGCTTCCGAGTTTGTATCTAAAATCAAAGATGTAAAGGCAAAAAATATCAAATGTTTTGATTTTTCTACACTGTACACAAATCTACCCATAGATGAAGTCAAAAATTCACTTTCAGAATTAATTAGCAAAATGTTTGAACATAATGGTAAACCATACATAAATATTAATTCATATACAAAGAAAGCATACTGGTCACACAATAAATATTCAAAAAGTAACGTTAAATCTTACACTGTTGAAACTTTGATAGATGCTATAAAATTTCTCATGGATAATACTTTTGTTCAATGTGGACCACTGGTTTTTCAACAAATAAAAGGCATTCCAATGGGTAGCAACTGCTCCCCTTTACTGGCAGATTTATATTTAACCTGGCTTGAATTTAAGTATATGAATAAATTGATAAAAAACGACTTTCAAATGGCTACAAAATTATCAAGCAACGCAAGATATATTGATGACATTGCTTGTGTAAATGTACAAAATTTCAGTGAAATTGCTAAAGAAATTTACCCAAAAGATATCCCTTTGGAGGGTAACAATTCAGATGGTTTCAGAGATGTGTTTTTGGACTTGGATATTCAGGTCACTAATGACAGGTTTTGTATTAAAGTCTATCACAAAATAGATGAGTTTAACTTTGAAGTAGTTAATTATCCTTTTCCGATACTTTTGGATATATTACATTTTTGTCACAAATTTTGAGATTTGGTCGTATTTGTTCTAAATTTCAGGACTTTGCATCAAGAACC
>OZ026620.1:6005001-6034001 GCA_964020975.1 Hermodice carunculata
AAATTTATTTACAATAAAATTGAGTCAAGAGGATTCAAAAGTGTACTTTTGATCAGATATTTCTACAAATTTTGCTGTAAATATCCCGAGATGGTTAGAAAGTTTGGCTTCAATAATTTTAGAGATTTTAGACTTGCCTGTTTTGCTACTTAATTTCATCTTTTGACACCATTATGTTTAAACGTTCACCTTTCGGACATTTTAGGCTAGCTTGTTTTCTGTTAGGTAAACCCCCAGGGGCTACAGGTAGCAAGAAGCGGCCTACGACAATTGCATGTTTGCCTAATTGTACTGGATATCTGGTTAATATTTTCATTGCATTCTTTTGACATAAATACAGAAGACTTCCATTCTTTTCTGACTTGCCCTATAATTCTACTGTTAACATCCAAAGATTATTAGAAAGTTTGGCCGCAATAATATACAGTTTTTAGACTTGTCTATTTTGCTACTTAACTTTATATTTTGGCATCTTTCTGTTTTAATATTCACTATCAGACATTTTAGGCTTACATGTTTTCTGTTAGGTAAACCCCCAGGGGCTACAGGTAGCAAGAAGCGGCCTACAACAGTTGCATGTTTGCCTTATTGTACTTAAAATCCTGTTAAGAAAAATTGTTTTGATAGCATGCTTTGGCATAAATGCTAATGACTTCCATTCTTTTCTTACATGCCTAAATGCACATTTACTCAGTATTAAAAAATTACTCAAAATTGACAGTATTTTCTCAAGTGTCACAAACCTGACACATTAAGTTGACACATTGACTCAGGGTTGGCAGTTAAATAGAGCTTAATTGTTTGAGGAGTAGGTGTCATCATGGAGTTTGTTTTACATCTCTGGTACAGGATGTACATTGTTGCAGTCCTTGTTAGGATTTTCCTTGGTTTGTACAGGTGGTCTAGCTGCAACTGTTTATTTTACAATCACTGGGACTGAACATAATGCCCCAGCTTGTTTCCACTTCAGTTAAACATTGGAGGATGGTTTAACTAGGAAAAGCTGTCCAGCTAGAAAGGGTACATTTTGGTTCAGGGGTAAGTCAAATTGTTCTTATCTGAACCTGTACTATGAAAATTTGGTAATTATGGTTTGTTTGACAGGTATTCTTCTTTGATATGAAGCTCTGCATTTACAAGCAAAACTTCACATATTTAGCTAATTCATCAATTGCCAAGTTCATATTTATTCTTTATTATGTGGGTTGTCTTTGCTGAATATTTAGCTTAGGCAAGGAGCCGCTACTCAGAGAGACATGTAGGGGTAAAAGGCTCCTAAACATGTTGAGTAGTTACCCGCTGAAGACCCTTTAATTTATTTGGGCTGATACAGCCTATGTCAAAATTTTACAGAGGAACGTGTGCATAATAGACAATAGTAATTCCATATATATATACAGGTTAGACAGGGACAGGTTAGCTTATGGAGAGTAAAGAGTTCGAACTGCGGAATAGGATATTGACTACTAGGAAGTGGTTCTGGGCAAAAAGACACAAATACAATTAGTAATATACCTGTTGTTCCCACAGGTACCTCCCCGCATCTTGCCATATCCTGCCGAGCGAGACTAGGCAATCAGGGTGCGGTTTTGGCGGGAAATTAATATGCATATCTCCTATTGTTAAAGACGCGATGAAGAGCTTGGTATAGTTTGCATAGGGAAATTGTGCATCGATATACTTACTGCAGCGCTTTAGATTTTCATTTGTTGCAAGGGTATCAATGCAGGAACTGGTGACGAATTGAGAATACTTTGGATGACTTATAAATGGTGGTTTTATGATGAATCTGAGAGATAGCGCTGCGTACACAGAGAGTCGTCCATGGTTGTACCAACTTTTATTAATTAATTCTCTCTTCATACTGCTTGTTAATTATTTTGTATGAATATATATTATTGTGTTGGTTCGTCAAGCAAACTTGGTGAAGATACTTGGACAAATAAAATACCTCCCGGTGTGTTAAGAAACCGTCCATGGACTCAGATGATTTAATACTCAGAGGACCTCAGATCTACAGAAGGAATCCAGGCTATCTGCACAACAAAATATATCAAAATCGTGTTTCTTCGAGCATTGGCCTGAACAGGGATCATAAGCACATTATGGGCAGCATGTATGGAGAAGTCTGGAGAAGAAAAACGCATATATCCAAACGCCTCCTGACCCAGTCACTAAACTTGACACCCGTTTATGATAAACTTTGGTAGCATTGATTTTTTTCCTGAAGAGGAGGTATTCATTAGTCATAGCGTGTGTGGTACTTTCAATGTTCTGCAGTATTGTTAAAACAAGGGCTTTTATAGTTTAACGTTTATGAGAGTTCTTTTTAATGCAGAATAAATAAGCAAGGTGAGCTATTAAAGTCCTTGCTTTTTTTTTTCTTTTTCAATGAAGAAATGCTTACTTTTCAGGCCGATGAATGGTATAAAGCGGTATATTGATGTCATAATTATCGCAGCTAAAACGTCAATGCCCGAGTAGAGATTTACCAGATCAAGAGATCATCAGGATATAAAGAGGTATATCATTTTAAAAAGAGCAAATAATGATCACAACGCTCCAACACTGATATATTTTGAGTAAAGATGAAGCCGAATATATTACGAATAAAGGAAACCTTATCATACAAATTAATTTTGGATAATATCTATCACGTAAAGTGTTCAAGTCTGACTAAAGACATTTTGTCACTTGCTTTTGTTTTGTCATTTTGCACTTTGCTTTATGAGAATGAATTTATTTTGTTTCGTTCATCTATTTCATTTTATTTACTTTTCAACTTTGTTTCCCTTTCTTGTTGTTGGAGGGGGGGGGGTGTTGCTGCGTCTTTCGTTTTCGTCTGCTGTCTGCAATCTCTGGATAATAACTTGAATGAATACGGGATGACACAAAGTAGACTGTTTCATTTTAACAACCTATCGTTTAATGTCCACCGAATACATTGTTCAGCTAATTTGCCTTGTTGTTCTCTCTTTCTTGGGGAACACATGTACACCATTGGCTTGACTGGGAGAGATCTGTCAGTTCATTGTTCTTTTATTCTGCAAATATACGCATTCCAAATTCTGTCCCTGAAAAAAAAGGAGACAAGTTCATTTACTCTCATACATCAGACACTGCTACTTACCACTGAGTTGTCAAACGCAAGCCAAATGTTACATGTTGTATGTTTCAATGCTTTTTAGTACTCGTATGCTTGCTGAATGCAAAATATTAAAAACGTAAAAGGTACATGTATCCTGCCCCAAAACGGTACTCAAGATCTACATCCTCCCTCGGAGTATATTGGGCGCTTAAAAAACTCTTGACTCCTGTCTTGTTTTGAACAGGACAGGAATAATAAACAAGCGAAGGCCCTGTGCCTTTGTTGATAGTTATACCAATCAGTGCTTCTATTAGTTTGTGGAAGCCTTAAGTTCAAACGTTTATGCCCGAATGCACCAAAGTTGTGTAAGGGCATTCTATATAAATTACTTAAAATTCAACCCCCCCCCCCCCTCCCCCCCGCGCTGGACAAGAGTCGCGGTGGCTGATATCGTGAGATGTTTGCTCTATCATGAACACTATTCCAATATATTGGACAATAAAAGTTTGGGTCAAATTTACTACAGTTTTACAGATTGTCGCACATGCTTCTTTTTTCACAAACTTAGATTTTCTGAAATTACAGTTTCATTCATACCAGTTATATTTTTCAGTAGTGCTTTCATTTGTGTCGACAAATGCAGCCAAGTGGAAAAGTGTCTATAACTACAGTATTTGGTTTCAGTTCTTACTCATAGTTGTCCCTATGGATACTCCAGAAGCCCGCGATGGCGCTGTCGCCAGGCACATCATAATACATCTCTCCATCCCAGGTATTCAGATAACCTGTGTAATGACAGGTATGCAGGGACACCCGATTTGAATAGCAGCACTTATACTTGAATCTGTAAAAATAATAACATTCGATAACATTTTGAACTAAAATGAAAAAAAAATAATAAAAAAAAAAATACAAAACAAAAAACAAAAACAAAAACAAAACAACAAAACAAAAAAAACTATTTTTTTTTTGGCCATGTTCGAGACAAAACATTTCTTTTTTCATACAACTACGACATTATGCTGGCGTTTTGCACAATACTGAATTTTTATTGGCTGATTCTTTTGCGGTCTTTCACAGCACGGCCATCCTGCTCAAAAGCGTATCATCAGAGAGTGCCCCCTGGCAGCGAAAATACGAACTACATTTTTTTTTAACTTTAAAAAATCTGTGGGTATTGTGGTTCCGGGCTTTTGCTGTGCAAATAAAACATCAAGTTACAGGTAAATTCTGTCAGATTTGGCAAATCCAGATAGATGTAAAAATAAAGGTGCCAAATATGCACTCATAATATTTTTTGAAACCTATTCCTGAACCTTTGCTGTTGTGTGCATTTTCAAGATTGGAACTACAAATAAATGAAACGTAGGCTAAAGGGAAGCCAAAATTATATCATATCAAATTAAATGACGACAGAAGAACAGAAAGGGACAAGATATAAGGAGGAAAAAATGATCAAAATTCACCAAAGAACCTTCCAACGAAAAAAAAAACAACAGAAAAATTAAACGCAGGAAGAAAGAAAGAAAGCATTGATATCAGGCTTCCAATCAGTGATGTAAAGTTAGTATTATTTGACAAATACATTTCAAAACTTATTATGTAAATTTGTCTGTGTGAGCAACTATCATGGAGGGGGGTATTGTTTAAATTATTTCTTGCATACCTATATAATTTTAGCACTTACCATCATTCTACATTGCTGGTGTATGGAATGAGTAGTGCGTTTAAACAGGAAGATATTACCCATTGCCACATGGGGGTGAATTGGCAATTACAACTTGTTCCATATGGCATGTTCGTTAATTTCCATCAAAATGTTTGTATGCACAATCCAAATACGATCATAAATCAGATGTCAAGATAGACCAAACAATAGAAATGTCCATTCAGATTGGTAAGGAACAGGTCCATATGCGTTTTACTGAACCTGCTCGATGAATCCAATGACACCCTCGGCTGTGCCTCGTGTGTCCTTTGATTTATCTCGCATTGCTCGCACGCACCAAGGCATCTGTTAAATGGGTCTGTGTAAGGGTGGTTTTCCACTGGATCCAATTCATTGCAGTAATGGTTGCGCTTCGCTGTCGGTGTTCGTACGCGATTTTGAAAAACGAAAAAACTCACTGGATCCTGTTTTATCTGCGATTTCCCGTCCGTTTTTGGTAGCGTTTCAGGTTTAATTCTGTAGATATTAGACAATTTTAGTGGCAATCCTCTTTTTCATGGCATTTATTGATAAAAATGATAGGAAATATGTAACATTCAATGACAATTAGGACGGCTGGTGTGAATTGGCATCCCAAGTGTTGAAAATCAAACAGATGGATGCCATTGCGTCCGAAAAGACAGGCAGAAACGGAGACAAAAAGGCAATGAGTTTTAATGACTGGATTAAAGCAAACGCTACCGTAACTTCAACGCATCAGTTCGGATCTAGTGGAAAACCACCGTTACATGTCCACACGTAAATGCTTCATATGGCGCTGAAAAAAGGTAAGGGCAATATTTGTGCAATGTGCCTTTGCATGCTTGGTCCATGATAAACAAGACATTTAACGAAAACTCGAAACTCCTGGGTTATACAATCAGTAGCTGAAGATGCTCTGTCGGGTAATATGCTGAGGTACATTCTTCTTCCTCATTATTTTCTTCTTCTTCTTCTTCTTCTTCTTCTTCTTCTTCTTCTTCTTCTTCTTCTTCTTCTTCTTCTTCTTCTTCTTCTTCTCCTCCTCCTCCTCCTTCTTCTTCTTCTTCTTCTCCTTCTTCTTCTTCTTCTTCTTCTTCTTTTTCTTCTTCTTCTTCTCCTCCTCCTCCTCCTCCTTCTCCTTCTTCTTCTTCTTCTTCTTCTTCTTCTTCTTCTTCTTCTTCTTCTTCTTCTTCTTCTTCTTCTTCTTCTTCTTCCTCCTCCTCTTTTTTCCTTTTTCTTGTCCTTTTTTGGGGGGTGGGGGTGGCGGCGGGGAGCATTGCGAGCATTTTTTTTATTATTGCCTCTTGTATGTGTTTGTTTGAAATTGCAGCCTCTATAGTTCTCAATGGTGTTTTGTTTTGGTTTGAAGAAAAAAAAGTATGAAACAGCACATGGATTGCACGTATAGTCCATGTACTCATTTTCTTTAAACTTTCATTCCACGGTCAATATGGAAAAAAAAAAATTGGCAAAGACAAATTATAATAGCTTCTTATTCCATACCTGCGGTCTTCCGTAGCATCGTTATGGAAACTCGCAACGCCAGCAACGAATCCATGCATAGGACATTGGAAGGCCATTAGGTCTTCCGGGTCGTTCACCCAGTATGTCCAAGAGCAGGCAGTTTCGGAGTAAGGAGCGATCCTTTTACATCGAAAATCGAACCTCCGGTCCTCTTTGGCATCGCAGTGTACGCTGCCCTTGTGGGAGATGGTTTCTCCATTGGGGCACTCAAAGCTGAAAGGCTGATCAAAGTCGTTCACCCACGCATGCACACAACAAAACGTAGTCGACAGGAGCAAGACAACTAGCGGCTTCATATTTCTGCCAGGATGTCCTTCTGTATTCTACAATATTAGGGCATAAACTTTACCCTTCATTCACTTGCTCGATCTGATTTAAAATAGATGAAAACGCGGTACATGATATTCGAATAATTTAATTGCGAAGAAACACAATACATGCTACTCTGCTGCTCGGTATTGAAGCTTATATTCGATAAATTCGATTGCCCCCCCCCCTTCTTTCTTTTTTTTTTTTTTTTTTTTTTTTTTTTCTTTTTTTTTTTTTGGGAAGACACAACTGTTCTTGGATCACACATTGTAACACCGTCCGTTTTTCATATGTTGATTTCAGTTTCGCAACATACTATGAATCCCAGTGTTATCAATCTATACGCTTTGCAAATGATACAGGTACCAACATAATTACAGATGTACTATATTAATGTTTAATTTTGGCAGTTGAATTATTCAGCAAATGAATTAAATTCAGTTATCGCCTATATATATCCAAGGATTTCTTAACACTAAATGATATATTACATGAATGTGTAGACATGGAAATGTTGCCAACTGAGCAGTTATCAGTATGCAAATGAATAATAACAATAGCAATACCAAAGACAGTAATGTTTTCATTTTTTTGCAATCAATTCTACAGATACCTTGGTTACATAATCATCCTGGTTTTAATTGTCACAGAACTCTATTTGGGACACAATGGACAGCGCAATTGGCAACCAAAGTGAAAGAAACGAAAGAATGAATGTAGCCTTGCAATCTGCTTAACATTATTATCATGTTCACTGCCGTTATTCTTTTTATTGCTTTTCATAACTACTTGTTTGCTTGTTTTCTTTCTTCTTTCCTATCTCTCTTCTTTATATATAAAGAGTTAACTAGTGTCATCATATTACCGACATTCCAAATATCTTTGGCAATATCAGCATTGGCATAAACGTTAGAATTAGTTTGCACATTGGCTTTTTGTCCTCTAGACTTTCAGACTCCATGGTTGTGATCCTTGGCAACGGGAAAATATCATAGTAAAGGACCTCCCCAGCAAGCCTCAATTGCGCGCGCGCGCGCGCGTGTGTGTGTCTGTGTGTGTCTGTGTGTGTCTGTGTGTCTGTGTGCACGTGTGTGTATGCGTGCCTTGAGGGAACCAGGGAGTATAAATGAATGAATGAATGAATGAATGAATGAGTCTTTATTCCAAATATAATACACAATAGAGTATCACAAAATAGTTAGGGAAAAGGTGACCGGAAGGTGAAACCTTGTATGGCTACCTTACACAGGTTAGTACAATATGTGGTACATATACCAACAAAATATCTCACAGGAAATAGTTATTAACAAACAAATCCCAGAATAAAGTCAAAGGTCAAATAAATGTTAAGACATAAAGATATAGGCTGTTCTTATGACACAAACATGGAGACTAACATTTTTATCGGCGAGGTAACACGAGTCTGTACACATCAACATCTTCGTTATTCAACCACAGTTTTAATTTCTGTTTGAAGCAATATCTAGACATTGTATTTTTCAACTGACATGTAATATGATTGAAAAACTGAGCACCTGTGTGTTGGATACTGCGACAATAATAATTAGTCTTATGAGCAGAAGTAGATAGACTATTTTTCCTTCTTGTATTATAGTTATGAGTTTGATGTCTAAAGTTGAAATTGAAAGTAATTTCTGTGTTTCCACATAATTCCATGAACACCAATAGACAAACATTTAGAAAGAAGATCTTTGAAATAGGTAATATTTTTGTTGATTTAAAAAGATCAGAGATATGAGCTAACCACGGTGAGTGTGTAATAATTCTAATAGTTTTTTTCTGTAGCAACACTAATTGATTTAAGTGGGTCTGGTAAGTAGAACCCCATGCTTCTATACAGTAAGAAATATGGGGATAAATAAGAGAATAATATAATTGTCTCAATATATAGAAAGGTAGTAAATATCTTACTTTGGACAGAATGCCTATGACAGGGGCAATCTTTTTACAAATAGAGTCAATATGTTTGCTCCAATTGAAAAATTGATCAATATACACTCCGAGATATTTAGTGAAACACACCTGTTGGAGTTTCTCTGTATCAATATTTATAAGAAAGTCATTTGGCACTGATTTTGTATGTGACCTAATCACAAGAAAATTAGATTTATTTACATTGAGGGCCAGCTTGTTTACCTTAAACCAGGAAACCAAGCACTTCATGTCAAATTCAGCTTGCGCTTTAAGAACTTCAATGTCACTACCAGAGTATGTTATATTGGTGTCGTCAGCAAAGAGACGAGCTATACCATTTGTTAATGAATTCTGTAAATCATTAACGTAAATCAAAAATAGTAATGGCCCTAAAACAGAGCCTTGTGGCACACCACAATTTACATATGCATAGTTTGATTTAAAATTTCCTAGTTGTACATATTGTTTTCGATCTCTCAAATAGTCCCTCATCCAATCTAATGCAATACCACGTATGCCAAAATGTTCAAGCTTTGTAAGAAGAATTTGATGATTAACAGTATCAAATGCCTTTTTCAAGTCCAAAAATATACCTATATTGTATTTACTCTTATCTAATTGTTGATAAATGAAATTTGTAAATTCACTTATAGCTGTTTTAGTACCAAGATTTTGTCGAAATCCAAACTGAAAACCGTAAAAAAAATTTTTTGCATTTAAAAAGTTTAGTATTCTTTTGGCTGTGATCCGTTCAAATAACTTAGATATAGCAGACAATATAGAAATAGGACGGTAATTACTTAAGTCTTCAATATTTCCACTCTTAAAAATTGGTACAATACGTGCAACTTTCATACTTTGAGGAAATTTACCATTTATAATAGACAGATTGAACACATGAGTTAATGGCTTTACAATACAATCTTTGCCATCATTAAGAAGCTTTGGATGTATAAAATCTTCCCCAGGGGACTTTGTTATTTTCAAGTCACCCAATAATAATAATAGTTCACCTTCGGTACAGGTTCAAAAAATATGCTATCTGCTATCCTCGGTCCCAAGTAGCCATGGACTGGTGTCTCAGCACCATTTAATATAATTGATTCAGATACTGATTGTCCTACTTGTACAAAGTAGTCATTAAAATGTTTACAGATACTATCAGTTTCAGAGACTTTCTGTTGTATACCATCAATAATAACATCTATCTGTTTTGGAACATTATCACAACTCGATTTTTTCCTGTTCAACACTTCATAAATAGTCTGCCATGTTTTCTTCTGAGAGTTACTGTTTTGTAAAAATTGAGCTTCAAAATAATTTTTTTCAGCCTTTCTTAGGAGAACATCTAATAAGTTTTTATAAGCATTATAACGTGCTTTAATCTCTGGATTGAAGACCTCGTTCCGCATCCTAAAGTACAATTCATTTTTTACATTAATGGATTTCAGCAAACCCTTAGTTACCCAAGGTTTTCTTATTTTTGGTATATTCTTTTCAGTTTTAATCATGTATTTCACACAACAAGAAATAAATTTCTCAGTAAAGATATCATATGCAGAGTCAACATCTGTAGATTCAAGTACTGGATTCCAGTCAATGTTTTTTAAATTGTCAGTGAATTCAGCTATACAATAAGAATTAAAGTTAGATTTGACATTGTTCTCTAAAGACTTAAACTTAACATCTATATCTTGAACAATTGTAAAGGTGGCATAATGATCACTAATATCGATGCTTATTGTCCCGGAGTCAACAAATGTATCTGATATATTTGTAAATATGTGGTCTATAGTAGTACTAGTGCTATCAGTCACTCTAGTTGGAACATTTATACATGATTTATAACCTGTTGCATTCAAAGTATTAGAATACGTTGAATAATTAGGTTTCTGTAAGTCAATGTTCATATCCCCAAGAAGTATCACCTTTTTACCATTTCCATGAAGAGTATTAAGATTATTATTTAAACTGTCTACAAAAATATCAACATTAGCCTGAGGAGATCTATAAATAGTACCAATAATAACTTTGCCTTTAGAGTTAACTGATTGTAGCTCTATCCATAAGGATTCAGCTTCATCAACATTTATATCAATGCAGCGATTATATGTACAAGATTCATGAATGAAAATAGCAATACCACCTCCTCTACCTTCACGTATAAAAAACTCTGTTTTATAGTTTGGGATCTGTAGATATCGATATTCTTCTATACTATTTACCCATGTTTCAGTAATAGCTATAATATCAAAATTGTAGTCAAGTGATGTTAAAAAGTGAATAAAATTATCAAAATGGGATTTGTTACTTAGACTTCTTATGTTAAGATGTAGAAGTGATAATCTTGTACCTTTATCTCCATCAGGTATAACACTAGATTTGAATAATTCTGGGTTATCTATCTTAACGCAATTAAGAAAATTGGGGTAATTATCATCAATATCTTCCCCCTCAACCTCAACATCAGGATCAAAATTAAACATATGGTTCACATTATTCAATACTTCAACAGGACCAGTCTGTCCTCTAGCAAATCTTGCATGATCTGGCATTATGATGTATTATCTCTAAGACATAAATGAAATTTAAGGAAAGACTTTTATAATTGTATCATAAAAACAATGTAGAAACACTTTATATGATTTATTTGTTTTACGTGGAAACAATTCAGTTGCAAGTCTTGCACTCATGAATCCAATGAGTTTAAACTTAAGATATAAATGTATTCAAGTTCACATGGCATAACACAACTGCAGTGTCAATTGATATGTGAGCATAAGTAATCAAGATTTTCATATGAGGTAGTCAGTAAGTAATATAAACATGTCAGATGCACAGTAATTGTAACGATATCACAGTCCAAACCTATGTAACCATGAGAAATATTATGATTGTTAAATGATATGTAAGAATTGGCAATATTTAACATTGTCAAATAAAATGTCTGTAAGTAAATATAGAAATATTCAATTACACAGCATGTGTAGCTATACTGCAATGTCAAATGATGCATAATAAGGTATCTTCAAGATTAAATGTAGAGATGTTCAGATATACAGTAGGTGTAGCAATACTGCAATGTCAAATAATACGTAATAAAGTATCTTCCATGATTTATTTGATGTCTGTATGTTTATTAATTTTTATGGCAGGGCTGTTTTCGTCACGTCTCATAAAGATGTTTCCTTTCTGAGTCCATACGTACTTGATCCCAAGCTCGTGTTGTTTTGCTTTCGCTGCCCCCAGTAACTTCTTCCTCTCCTGAGTGAGTTGGTCATTGATGTAGATTCTTGTGTCACCAAAGGCAGGGTTATTGGCCAGATCCTTGGCGTGGACTTTCTTTCTTTTAACTTTCTGCATGACATCGTCTCTCACCTTCCTTCTGTGGAATCTCACAATAATTGGTTTGGGTCCCGGGCGTTTGGACGGCACTCTGTGGCTGGCTTCGATGTCGTCAGGCTTGATGGGTCTCCCAATTACCTCGCCGATTTTGCCCAAAACTTGCTCTGTGTCTTCGTTTGGAGTCTCGGGTACCCCCACAACTTCAATACTATTCCGTCTGGAGTATTGCTCTTGCTCTTCCAGCTTTTCTCTGAGATCTTGGCAATCGTTTTCCAGGGAGGACACTTTGTTTGTCAGCCTAATGTTTTCCTCTTTCATTTTCTCAATGTCATCTTTTAGGGATTTCAATTCCCTCTTTTGTTCTTCGAACTCGCTATTCATAAAGTTCATTCCTGTTTCAAAACTTTCAAACTTATCCTTGATGTATTCCATGACGCCTATTTTTTCACTCATTGCCCGTATTTGGGTAAGTATTTCTGCAAAGTGACTCATGATTCACAATGAAAAGATGCTTCCTTCCAACAATGTAAACATACGATGGCTGGGCGATAATATGATCAAAGTCGCAGCTATGCAACTTTTGGTAAAGAATTGATACGCACCAGGTCTATACAACATACATGCTAATGGCACAGCCTGCAAATATCGTCTAATCCGAGCCTGCTCAACGTCAATCTAATGCGTTTAATTAACTCTATTTAAGTTCTTCAAACGCTGTCCACTGACAAGATTACGTATCTTATGCATTATAACACAAGTAGTGGGTGTTCATGCTAATTTTTAGATATTTCTTCCAGCAAAAAAAGCTATATTTCTGTTTAAGATTGAAACTAGCGTGCAAAAAAAAAATGAATAACGAGAAGGGCATAGAGATCTAGCAAGTTTACCTGAAGTAATCGTCAAAGCTATAGAACACGTTAGATCAGTTATACGAACAAGAAGATCTGCATACGCCACCAAACAAGGTTCACTTTCTCCAATTATAATGTTACCCTTAGCTTCCCGCCATATCCTTGTGACACCCAAAGACAAACCACGGGTGACTTGCAAAATTAAACAGCTTCTCCGACAACGAAACCAAGCTTGGAAACGTTTCAAACGCTTGAACAGCAACATTTGGCCTTTCACTTTTATTGAATCTCTTGCTGTTGAAACACTTTAAGTGTTTTACAAACGGGAGCATAATACAGCTGTTGACGTCATAGTTCCATGAGGTCCTGCTTTTCTAAAAGTCGTAGTGAACTGATTTCTGAGATTCATCGAAAAAAGTGCTAGAACCTGAGTAAGACAATTCTCTGTTCCAAGCTCAACCGATCTATACTTCCCCTTATTGAAGAGGGAAGTGTAATATTCAGGGACGTTGAAAAATATGAAATTTCAATATTTACCCTACTTATCAATGTAAACTTCCTGATGACTTTTAATGCTATTAAGTCCTTATTTTTTTTTTTCACTTAGCATAACAAGCCCGATCATCCGCCCCTGCTGCGTGGTAATTTTGTTACACCAGAAGGTACTAGCCATACACATCTTGGCACCACACTTTCTGGGAATCTAAAGTGGGATGCCCACATTACTAGAATCGTTGAAAAAGAAAGAAACGCCTGTCTCTCCTCTATAGACGTAAATTAAGGTTAACTCGCACTACATAGATTACACTTTACAAACTCTGTGACACGACCTATCTTAGAGTACGGAAGTGTTATTCTTTTATAATTGCTCACAATCTCTCTCCGACTCCATTGAGTCTGTTCAGGACCATGCAGCTCCTGTTAGTTCAGGGGCTCTCAAATGTACCTCATGTAATCTCATACTTAATGAGCTAGAATGACTTTCTTCAGCAAATGAAACCATTATTTGAAATTAATCTTGTTTTATAACCTCATTAATGATCTAACTCCTGCCCATTTTATGTTCCAAATTATGGTCAGACTACTGTCCAGTAAGAAGTCGATGCAGGTCTGTGAACCTTAACATTTATGTGTTTGATGCTGGTCAAAAATTCACTTATGACTCTAGAAGATCCATATTTGTATTACAATGATCTCCTGGTTTTACCTACCGACCTAGCGATATACAAATTATGATTGAATCTTTTTCTTTGCTGTTATTTTTTTGTGAGTCCATATTATTTTCATTTTGTTTTCTTTATTGACATATTCTGTCTGTGAGTATTCACTTGACAGCCGGCATGAAGATGTATGCTACCACTGTACCTGACGCATAAGGAGCAATTGTGAATTGTGTTGTCCAATGTTTGTTGTACATCTTTTGTGCCTCTCTTTATATCTGGAGAGCCTGTATTTTAGTGTAATATCAATGAACTATAAGGTTAACCGGTTAAATAAATATGTTTAAACTAACTAATTGCTGGCGTGAGTAAGATTAGTCATTATAGCATTCCGTACACACTGTTCTAACGAGTTATCGCTGCCTGTACACAAGCTTTACAAAATAAAGAACACTGTCGGTGATCACCATTTTCATAATCAGAATGAATTGATCGAGTACGGTATTTGAAATCGGTGAAGGCGACACTGCTGTGTTTGATATCTATCACATTAACTTTCGCTTGTCTACTAGGCTCTTGGGTTTCCTTGATATTTGATCTTGCATTCACGCCTGATAGGAAACTATGGGCAAAGCAGGGAAAATGGTCCCATGCATGATCGCAATGACCGCTTCAATGTTTGCCCCATTGCCAGAAATCGTATTTGTTTTAATAAGCCGACGGCTCTGCTGAGCTGCGGCAACCTTTATTTCAATTTAAACATATACATTTCAACTGGGTCGCTCTATAGTACATCGAAATGTCACTAATTGGGGAGGGTGGTGTCTCCAGAACATGGAGTGACACACAAAATGTATGATACAAAACACACAGCACATAACGAAAGCAAAGTTTCGAAATTACCAACGAAGCTGTACACATGTTCCACGTATATATCGTGTATACAAAAATCAAAATAGTTTAAGTCACCGAAAATACAAAACAACGCAAGATGGTTCACTACAGGTAGTTGCAGACATATATGTCCCTGTTCACGGTAATACGGACCAGCCATAGGGAAATTCACAAAGAACACTTAAGTATAAATTTATATAAATCAGCGATCAACTGCAACTGACTTCTTATGCATAAAAGATCAGTAATATGCAGCGTCATGTGTCTATGATGTATTTGTGCAAGGCATCAAAATTTGTATGTTGAAGGGAATGGACAATTCGTCTCCAAATATGAGCTACTCTGTTACTTGCTATGTATGTAATCAGATTCGGGTGGACGCCAGGAGCAATAATAGGGATAGGGGAGTTGAACAGTTTAATGTTCATGTTGAACACTTCGGACAAAAGAACAGAAAGTGTTGCAGATCTTCAGTGGGGTAGACACAAGAACATGTAGCTTGTGGGATGATGTTGACTTTAAAGAGATCAAAGATAGGTCTCGAGAATCCTAGACGTAGCTGGGTACGACAAATGTTGGCAAATCTTTGTCCGTCGGTATAGTAAGAAGAAACATTTTCAACTGCTAGTAGAGTTGCTTTCAGTATAGATTCGAATATTTGGAGGGAAATTCAATCTCTCATAACGGAGGAAAAATTGTCCCACAGGCTGACAGTGGCACGAAGGGAAGGATTTGCCTAATCGATTTGTTTAACAATTCATGAGACGTATTAAACTAGTGTGGCAAAGGTAAATTTAGAGCATTCAGAGTTGGAAGAATTAGCTGAGAGAGATAAGAAGGTATTAAGTTTTGATACATTTTGCAAAGAAATATTTTGAATTACTTCTCTCTGTTGGCGACTGTTGACCAACCAAGCTCACGTAAGACATTGGCATGCTGTGTGTACGCCGTAATGCACCTGTGCATATTTTTGCAACAAGGGATTTAATAAGATCAGAAACGCTGGGACCACAGTTGTCAAACAGCACACAATCATATTAAAGAATTGGTCTAAACAGAGTAAATTTTTTACTGAACCAAACAAATAACGCAACTTTTTCATTTGGGTTTATTTTCACATTGGAACTGTATTTAAAGTTCAGAAATATACGAACCGTTGTTAAATCAGTCTAAAATAATGCACCAAGTAGTGTGACCTCAAGGTCGAGTACCCTGACCTTGCCATGGGGTCATTGTCATGAATCAAGAGTGATTACAGTAGGCTATTTTACGCAAGTCTCTGACACCTGAAATTAAGGTTGCCAAGGCTTTGATTCTGGGACAAGAAAAGGCCACATTGAAATCAGCCCAAGCGTAACTGTGTGGGAGAATATGAGGCTTTCAAAGTTTGGTGGTTGTGCTGAATCAAGGACAACTGCATGATTCAGTGTTACCCACATGACTAAAACATTCGCACCTTTACTGGTTGGGTGCAGCCTATCACGGACAATAAAAGGGCAGCATGGGATTCATTTGGCACAGTATTCCAAGAACTATGGGTCGACAGTAGATCGGGAGAGAGGAATTGGCATGCTACAGGCTGTTTTATCTGCAGCAGAAGTGGCAAGAAGACTGCAAGTCCACAAATCCACTATTTCCAGACTTGCTACAAGATTCCAGGAGACTGGGGCCACAGCTGATAGACAGCGTCCTGGGAGACCAAGAGAAACCACACCTGCACAAGACAGACACATCAGGGTGTCACATCTGCGGAACAGAACTCGACCAGCCACTAGAACTGCACAACAGACACCTGGCAGAACCAATAACAGAATATCTGCCCAGACAGTCCGCAATAGACTACAAGAACACCATCTACACGCCAGGCGTCCTTACAGGGGTCAAATTTGGACACAGGCAAGAAGGCAAGCCCCACGACAATGGGTTTCTGCCCATACTCACTGGACCCATCAACAGTGGAGGGATGTGCCATTCACCGATGAATCCCGCTTCACATTGTATCATGCAGATAATAGGACACATGTTTGGCGACGAAGGGGAGAACGCTACTCAGATGCCTGTGTGCTGGAAACAGATCGACTTAGAGGTGCATCAGTGATGGTGTGGGGTGGAATTTCATTCACAGCCAAAACCCAGCTAATCTTCATTGAAGGCAATCTTAACACTGCCCGTTACAGGGATGAGATCCTTCAACCTGTTGCTGTCCCTTTCATTAGACACCACCAACTCCACTTGCTTCAACAGGACAATGCTTGGCCCCATGCCGCTAGACTGACGGTGGATTTTCTGCAAGGAGAAGGAATTAACGTTTTGCCATGGCCAGCCTTCTCACCTGATATCAATCTCATTGAGCTTCTTTGGGACTACCTTGACCTGCGTGTTCGGAGACGGGATCCAGAGCCCGCCAACCGCCAGCAGCTTCGCCAGGCTCTTCAAGAAGAGTGGGATCGTGTGCCCCGGCAGATGGTGCAGCGGCTAGTGTCATCCATGCACCGACGTTGCATAGCAGTTACAGATGCTGATGGTGGTCACACACAGTATTAGTGGACATGCCAATTTGTGAACTTTACAAATCAATGTTGCCCTGTTTATTGCCAGCTGGTCGCGCCCTCGTTGACAGTTTCAAGTTTTTGTTTTTCACATGTTATGCCAAAAAGACTGCAGAATATGGATCTAATTTGTTTCTGTGATATGAAAGTAACACTAAATATTTAAGTTAAAAAGTTTAAGGGTTGCATTATTTGTTTGGTTCAGTATAGTTTAATCAGAGCTTTGTGGCCAGGTTTATATTTGAATAGACGCCGAAGGGCAATTCTTATGCATAACAGGTCTCTTTTTATTTTTGGCAGAAGTAATGAAATTTGTGTTTTGGGTGGTTAGGCCTATACGTTTTGGAAAAGAACTAGTGTCTGCAGTTAATGATGAATATTTCTAAGGTTGAGAGGACCGGTTTAAAACCACCAGTTGCCTTTTATGGATGACTGCCTGTCTCAAGTCAGGAGTGAAATTTGTTTCTTAACGTTGGTATTGGATAGGAAATGTTGATGCTTTGGCAAGTTGGAATCCCATTGCTGTCATTGTTGGGTTTGGAATTAATGAATATGGATCATGTTTTTCTGTACTATTTGGTGGTAATGTGAGTAAGGTGAGCATGCTCGGATAAATGTTTCCTCAGAGTGATAAGAAGATGAGTGAGTGGGTCTGCCTCGGTTATTTCAGAAGACGCCATGAGCAATGTTCCAAGGGGCTGTAGAAAGGACAGCATTGAGGTCACAAAAAGTAGCTTTATTGAAGTCCCATAATGACCTTTTGAAAAGCTTGCCCTCATGAAGGCGAGGGGAGAAAGAAGAGACAATTACATGGCAGTCACAATTTGAGATTGAGGGCCAGGGTTCCACAGTCCAGAACAAGACCTGGAGAATCAGTATGATAAGGTTTAATAAATTAGTCGAGTGTTCACTTATTCTAGCTGCTTCATCTATAAGTTGAAGGAAATTCTACTGGTTTACGAGGTTGACCAGAGATAAGCCCAGATCGCTGTTCTCAAGTTAGGAGTTCTAATCACAGCAACTGTCGTTGAAATCGTTACTAACTATTAATATGTGAGGGTTGGATTCAATGTCCGAGCAAATGGAAGATGTAATTCAGAAGATGCATCAGACCTTAGAAATGCATGGAGGATTTTTACCGACTTGTCAACTGGAAAATAGTAGTTAACAAATAATGCCTTCCCGCCATGGGTCAATATTTCAACTTTGACCCATTCGCAATCTAGGCTTTCATGTTCCGGGTGTCTCACACATGGTGGAGCAGAGTGAATAAACGTCCTCTTCCCATTGTGTGGTCTCTAAGATACGGAGGTTGGAAGTAATTAATGAGGAGGAGCTGATTGGGGTAATGTTTATAAAGCCAGGTTTCGGCTAATGGAATAATATTCAAGTTACCTGATTGGGCCAAGAGAAGAATTGCATCAAGTTTATCAGTACTTTGTATGTTGCGAAGTTTAGAATGAAAGAACTTCAGGTGGCTGTTGTAGTTAAGAGTGGGACCAGGGTTCGCCTGAACGCCTTTTGACGATAGGAGGAAGGTGAAAAGGTTCGGTATGATGTCTTTTACACAGGGAAAAGGCACAGAGAAGCATGCCTATGTGTAGAAAAATCAATGACTAGGAGCATATTATTTTGGTTTCAACACCTGGACCTGGATGGAAGTGTACCATAAAAATGATATATTTGTTCTAGAAGAAAACAATAATCATTCGGTATTAATCAATGCTGAAACCCTTTGCTTATAAACCAAGGGAAAAGTACGGCAAAAAATACAAATACTTGCCAGAGATGTGATATGTTGCACATCCATACCAGCAGTCAAAAGATGGTGTAAAGAAGCACACAATACCATAAAAATTTTTCCTATGTGTCATGTGTATGTAAGTTTTGCAAGGACTGTTAGCCGTTTTATGGATGTCGTTGAAGATAACATGGCATGTAACAAAAAACAAAAACAAAAAAACAGGCAAAAGGAAAGACAAAGATGCAAAAAACAACTGAAAATAGGGTAAGTGCAATATGTATGAGAGAAAAAGAGCTATATGTAGATGTAAATCAAAATTAGAGAACTCTGTAAGAATAGCAGACATGTATGGCATGCAAACATATGTGTATAATAATACAAAGTATGAATTAGCAGAAAGGCTTGGCATACAGCTATATTTGTATAATAATAACAGAAACTATCAATTTGTCCGTATTCCTTAACACTATATAAAAAAATGAGAATGGTGGTCTAGGCAATATATAAACGTGAACTGCACTTAAATTAGTCTTAATATTTCACTTATGCAGTCTCAGCATGAAAAGGCGGTAAATTTAAATTTGATTTGGGCACTTTGTAAATGTACTGCTCATACCGGATCATAAAAACTCACAGAACGAGTAGGAGGTGGAATAAAAACGACAATCATATATACAGTGTTCGAAAACCTAGAAGTGACTACCAACGTGTCACAGTACTGATGCACAAAAACCTCAAAAAGTACAAAATCGGCACTCGCATAATCCGTTACAAGACTAGTTAGAAATTAAGATAAAAACATAGATTTGGTCGAGTGGATATTTGCGTTTCCAATTTCAGCTAGGCGACTGGTGCCAAAGGTTGCAGGTTCGAGTTCCGCTTATTCCGAACACAAAATATGGATGAACCAATGTGTCTCCACATATGAGCAGATAAGTCTGAAAATGTAAATCTTGACTGGGATACCAAGAAGATGATACTGGTCATGCCGAATCTTCTCTAGCAGTGTGACATAGTCAGTACAAGTTTTACTGAATATTCACAAAGAAAGATTGTAACTGGTCCTCGCAGTAAACACCACATGACAATACACCAACATAAGAGTCATATCGTAGTAGGAGTTTACCAGCATGGTGATTTAACAACAAATTTGGGAGAACACCAAGAGCAAGTACATTAGTAACAGACCTCAGAAGATTAAATGTAGGTAGTTGGTAGAGAAGACAAAGCAAGAAAAGGTGACTTGTATCTTCCTTTAAGTGGTCACACGGGCAAACTGCAGAGGGCATCATGTTTCGATGAAATCAATAATGGTTCAATTTTGAACGTTCAAGTTGCGGCTGCATGTTCATGGTATCAGCAAAAGGATCGCCAAACGTGAAGTGTTTGGACTTTTATGGCTGAAAAACAGATAGATTAAAGATAATTATCGTCCTATTTCTTTGCTCTGTAATGTTTCAATGGTGTTTGAATGACTGGTCTTTAATGCACTCTATGAATACTTGGCACAAAATAACCCACTCACTTCAAAAAAATTTGGCTTTAAGGCCAATGACACTACTATCAATCAGCTTGTGTACATCCTTCACAATATCTACAACGGCCTAGAACAGTCCAAAGAAGCCAGAATTGTGTTTCTAGATGTGTCCAAGGCTTATGATAAGGTTTGGCATCCCAGTCTTCTTTTTAAACTTCGACAACTCGGCATCTCTGATGATCTTGAAGCGTGGATTCGTAGTTATCTCTCAAACCGATTCCAGCAAGTGATTATTCATGGCCAATCTTCATCATGGCTACCAATTGAAGCTGGTTTGCACTTGGGTTCCATTTTTGGCACACTTCTCTTTCTGGTATATGTTAATGACCTAATTGACAATATTACATGTGATGTCAGGCTTTTTGCTGACGACACTAGTCTACTTGAAGTAGTTAATAACCTCATAGAAACTCCTAATCACTTGAACATTAATCTCTCCATTATACATAAATGGGGGAAGTTGTGGCGTGTTATTTTTAACGCTTTAGAGGTCTCTTTCTGTCATATTTTTAACCAAACTTGTTAAACCACACCATCCACCCGTTCGTCTTGGACACTCTGAAATACTTGGGGCGGACTCGCACACTCATCTTGGTATTACCCTCAGTAGCAATTTATCCTGGCATGCTCACATTACCCGTATTGCCACCAAAGCAAGCCAGCGAATTGCCCTTCTGCATAGATTTAAATATAAACTTCCCCGCAAAGCTCTGATTAAACTTTATATAACTGTGGTTCGACCAATTCTCGAATATGGTTGTGTGCTCTTTGACAACTGTGGCCAGGGACTTTCTGATCTTATTGAATCCATACAGTTTTAAGCTGCCAAAATATGCACTGGTGCATTAAGGCACACATCACGTGCCAATCTATTACGTGAACTTGGTTGGACAACACTCTCCAGCAGGAGAAAGTATTTTAAGTTACTTCTTTACAAAATGTATCATAACGTGGCACCCTCCTATCTCTCCCATCTAATTCTTCCCACTCTAAATTCTCGAAACCTCCGCCACACTAGCTCCATACGTCCCACCAATTGCAAAACTAACAACTTAGACAAATATTTCCTTCCTGACGCTATCACACTGTGGAACAATCCCCCCCCCCACATAAGAGACTCAATTTCCCTTCAAATATTCAAATCAAAACTGAAAGCAACACTACTAGCAGTGGATCATGTTCCTGTTGACTATACCCAAGGACACAGATTTGCCAACATTTGTCATATCCAGCTTCGTCTTGGATTCTCGAGACTTAACTTTGATCTCCTTGAAATCAACATCATCCCACAACCTACATGTTGTTGTTCCTACCCCACTGAAGATCTGCAACATTATCTGTTCTTTTGTCCAAAGTATTCAACTTATAGAATTAAACTTCTCAACTCCATCATCCCTATCATTGCTCCTGGCGTCCACCCAAATCTGATTATACACACAGCGAGTGACAGAGTAGCTCATATTCTTCTCTTTGGTAGTGACGAATTGTCCTTTCCCTTCAACATATAAATTATGCATAAGCAGTAATTTTCATTAGAGTTAGTCACTGATTTACATAAATCTTATTTCCTAAGTGTCCGTTATGAAATTTCCTACTGCTACTCCGTATTATTGTGAACAGGGACGTATAGGTGTAGTTTCTACCTGCAGTGAACTCTTTTGCTTCGTTTTGCATTTTGGTGACTTCGACTACTACTGGAAATTTTGTATGCAGGGTACAAATCTGAAGCATGTGTACAGCTTCTCTGTTAATTGGGTAATTTTGTTCTG
The DNA here is from genome assembly GCA_964020975.1 of Hermodice carunculata. Classification (NCBI taxonomy): domain Eukaryota; kingdom Metazoa; phylum Annelida; class Polychaeta; order Eunicida; family Amphinomidae; genus Hermodice; species Hermodice carunculata. The sequence continues at coordinate 6,027,397 of OZ026620.1, forward strand.
GTTTTGTCCTCTGTGTTTTGTAATATGCATTTTGTGTGTCACTCCATATTCTCGAGAACCCCTCGATTAGTGACATCTTGATGTACTATAGTGCGATCCGGTTGAAATTTTTTTTTTTTTTACCAAACAAAACAGAGAGACATAAATGTAAGATTTAAAGTCAGTTTTTCACCAGTAGTGGTCTACTAACCTTTTGTTCAGAGAGTGGATATGCGAGTTCTCGAAGGCCAAACACTTCCTTGGTGACAATCTGTGTGCAAGTGAAGACCTGGCTGGGAATGAATCATATTTAAAAGTTCCTACTAGATGCTTGGAGGCGTGCGCAAAGTGCTACGTGGCCAAGCAATTTAGTGCCACCTTGATGTGACGTGAACAGGTGATGTCAGAAGTTCCACAGAATTAAAATTGAAATCGAAACTGAAATATGTCTGTACATGAAGTAATAATGTGAACAAGTTGGCACCTACAAATGGAACAGGACAACAGTTTTTCCTCAGTCAGGATAACATTTTGACATTTTTCTCATGTTCACCGATATGACCTTTCCAGAAGATGAAGCTCGTTGTGACGTATAAGTGCATTATCGTGCCAAATTAGGTCTAATTATGCAGACTATTCACTGATTATTTTCAAAATTCACCAGCTAGAAAATGTACCCGAACCCGACATCAAGGTATTATCCTGACAAGATGATATAAGATAAGATAAAATAAAAACTCTATGCAAGTTAAAAGTTAAACACACACACAGACACAGACACACACACATCCTTCCAAAAGGTACATTTCAATGAAGGTTTTGCAAATTACAGCTGAGTGAAAGTTTGTGAGAAGTCAAGAACAGCGGAAATGCGCAAGACAAATCACTAAAAGAAAAACGAAAAAGAGAAAAGCCTGTCACATGTTGTAAAAAGATATAGGGTTGTCCAGGAGCACACCCCTAGTCCATTTGGGAGCAATAGGTCAAGTGGTTTCGCTGAATAAAGTTTTGGAAGATCGTGCTACAAAAATGGGCTCCAAAATATCAAAAATGAAAATAAATAAAATAAAGAAAAGATAAAAATCACTGGGGGTGCAAAATGTTAATAGAAATATCTGAAATATCAATTGTTTTAACGAATGACGAGTAGCCGGAAGGACAGAGGCAGCACGTACACCCATCCTATAAGCTCAGTCATTTGCGCCCAAAATAGAAGTGCCCTATTTCCATTTATTTGCATCGATCTTAAAAAAACCGACAAACCGGATACATTTTTTGGAGAACAATTATTTGACTAGAACCTGGCATTTTAATTGAGGACATTTAGCATGACGTGGGGTAATCGACTTCTCAAACAGTGTGACGAAAATCAGGTTTCCGTATTTTCAGTTTCAAATATTCCATGCCATAATTTTCAATTATTTCAAGCAATAAAGGATGTAGAGAATGTTTTTGCCACACAAACAGTGCCATGCGTGCACTCGAATAAATAGAGGGGGAGGCAGTTGATTTAAACGGCCAACCGCAGAAAATGCAACTGAATTTGAAATTCTTTTCGAGAGTTAGCCAACTTAGACCTGGATTGGTCATAAAATTGATCTGTTTGCAAGTGGCCTGCAAAGCTACAACTATGTCTGTTGTGTTGGCTCTAACGGTGGTTTCTTCTGTGGGCAGTAGAGGGCATTTATCTAGTCTGCAATTAGTTTTTCTGGAGAAACACAATATGACATTCAAAGAAAAAAATCACATTTTGATAACAACAAAAACAAATATAAATGACAGTGGAAAACCCCCAACATCTAGTGAATATATTGCCAGCCAAACAGAACAAGATCAACTTTTGCCCCAGGTGTATCTTGCAGAAAATATATTGTAGGAAACTATTCAGATGTTTGTTTCTGTATAATTTTTGGAACCATGTCATCCTGCTTTTCCGCCTTCTGTGCAAGCTACTTTTATCTCCCAAAATTGGAGGAAAACTTTCCTTTCTGATTAACATGATACTTATGATATTGAAGCACATATTTGTATCGATTTTTGACAAGTTTTAATTACTGGACAGACGTTGAAAAACATCAGTTGATGTCTGCACTGCTTGTACGATTATCGGGCATACATTGCATATCGTTTTTAAAAGGTAACTGTTATAATCTGTGGCAGTGCTCTTATGTATACACATCATGTTTAGTTTCATGCTTACTCGAAGTGATCATTATGTTTTCAATCTTCATGTTAAGAATTGCAACACACAATATTATTCTTTGGTCATTTGTTAATATAGTGTCAGCTTTGTATTGGCACATGTTAAAATTTTGGTCATGTGTTAATTTAAGACATTCATCGATCACTTCAGTCAGTTCGCAAAGAGAAACCATACTCCTTTATGACACAGTCAATGTTGGTATATATATATATATATATATATATATATATATATATATATATATATATATATATATATATATATATATATATATATATATTTAAAACGATTGTTTACTTTTATAGCTGATATTCTATCATCTTGCCAACTCATTTTCCTGGCAGCCCACTTGGTTGTGTACTAGTATATAGCCCTAAGCTGCAATTTGCATTTTACGCTATTTTGTATGGGGCTGCCTTTGCATACATCGACACAGGTATCTGTATCATGACATATGCCTTGAATAATTTCTCAGTATATATTCATTTCACCAGGTCGCTTATCGGTAGGTATGTTTTTTACGCCGCAGCTTATGGCAAATTAGTTATGTATCTTTGTTGTGTGATAATTTATCGTGCTTGCTCTAATCATATGTGGTATGGGTACATAGAACAAGGGCCAATCAAATCTGACCCAATTCCATTGACTCAAATTTGCAACCATGTGTTTTCAAGTTTTTATTTTTAAGATTAAAAATAAATTAATATCTTGTATTTAAAAAGGGGTTCTTGCTGTGGATGTCTCGTTGTATATTAACTTGTTATAAATTATGGATAGAACTCGTTTCCTCAGTTCAGACTTCTTTTATCACAAGATCTAAAATAAAAAGTAGGAAGATTTGTAAACTGCATATTTTAGCAAAATCAGGGTTTTCTTCATGCAGTCCAGAGGGTTGTCTTTTTATGCTTCTACCTAAGGGCAAGTGCCACATTAACTGGCTGAATCCAGAAGGAATCAGTCGTGAAAAGAGATATAATACTGCAAAAAGTGACATCTTAAAAATGTAAACTTCTTTACTGAATTCAACCAATGGTTCTCTATGTCACATCGGAACACTAGGAAGTGAACTGTGAATCGAAACACTACATGTTGCTCATGAAGAAGAAAAGGAGGCTAAACTTGAACCTGCACGTGTTGAATTCAGACCGTCGTTTCACATCATACCCAATAGAACACAGCTGCTCAATTCAATAAGTAACAGTAATGGATAACATTGTGCTATAGTTATATATCTTCATGTTAAATGTAAATGCTTATAACTTTTACTTAGAACTTAATTCAGCCAATTTATTTATTTCAAGCAGCGTTAGTGCGTCAAATCTATATGGAAAAGAAATGATTACTGAATTTGGCCAGTAAATTTCATTCTGACTTTCATGTCAACGCTCAAATGACGACTGTACATACTGAATTCAGTCAATCATTTATTGCAGAGGAGATGCTGGAACCATAAAGTAAGACTGCTTAATTCAATAATGCTTTTTCGTTTAATCCCAGTGAATTGTTGTTAACCTCCGTAATCCTCTGTACCTCAACACTATAATAGGGAAAGTATTGAATTTCCGGTGTTGGTCAAATGGTATACTGTACCAACTAACTGAACTCCTTGCTGTACTGAATACATCCAACATGATTGTATTAATTTCAGCTATAAATATTAATACAAAAAGCTTCGATACAATTTGATCGCAGCTTTCCTCTAACTGGATTCCGCAAACATGTGATCATCATCAAAAACTTCTTCACTGACTCATCCCCTGTATACTCTGTGTAATTTCCATACTAACACTGGTATACCAATGTTATAGAAGAACAAAAAAAAATAATAATAAACAAATAAAATAAAATAAAAAAAAAACATTTCGTCATTAAAAGACATAACATCAGGCGTTATTGGAAACTTTTCACAAGAAAAGTAGTCTTCCTTTGCTATTACTTTTCGTTCAAGACAATTTACTTCGTCAGATTATTTATACTGTTTATTTCACATTCAATCCACGTTACATAAAAATACCACGTTCATATGCAAGCATCGTAATATGAAAATGCCACTTTCAAAGAACAAAGTACCCTTCGGCCACCTGCAATCTTTGCTGCAAATATTCTGCCTGCAGTTTTTGTTGTAAATATTGGGAGGACTTGTGTTCCATAGAGACCGACGTACGGACGGATGGTCAACTGCACTTAAACATTAAAAAAAAGCAGAATCATAGACACGTGAAAGTGTGCCTCACTCATTTCATGATGGATATATCACTACCTGGATTCTTGATCTAGTGACCCATTTTGTTTGAAGCACACGTGTGTCAAGGTTCATGAACATAAATTAAAGGGCCAAAAAGTTACAGCTCATACAAAGCTTTACGTGGATATAACACTGACCCAGAAACTTGAGCCAGTCACCACGATTTGTAAGATGACACACTTTGGATCAAGAACAGTACATAATTTTTTGATAAAATTATGTCAAATATTAAAATAATTACAACACAGACAGGGTTTAATATATGGTTAGGACACCGTGACCCAGATACTTGACCTTGTGACTTAGTTTATTGCATAACACACGTTTATGTCAAAATACAGGTGCCAGCAAACTTCCATGAGCCTAAGTCGAATATTAAAAGAATCAATTATTGTCTGCACACAAATCGTTATTGCATAGGTCACTGTCACCAACGATCATGACCTAGTGACCTACTTTTGTTTCATGAAACACCCTTGGTTTATGACACATGTGTGCGTCAAATTTCATGAAACTGACTTAAAAGTGTAGGAGATACAGTCCAGATACAATCGTTCATGTTTCGGTCACTGTGACCCAGATACTTGACATTGTAGCATGACACACCATTGGTTCAAGGTACAAGTTTGCTGAGTTTATGATTAAACTATTTCAAATACTAAAGAAATTGCAGCCTGGAGACAATTTTAGATGGATAGGTTCTTGTGACTCAGATACTTGCGTAGTGACCCACTTTGTTATATAACACATTTTATGGTGAAAATACAGGTCTAGGCAGTACAGAGTATCTGATACCAGGTCTATTGAATCTTTTGCTAATATCTTGTATATCATTGAAAACTCTTCTGCCACAGAATCTAGCTTCATGTAGGTGAAAAAGTATTTTTTTCATCCTGTTAGTTGTCACTCATCTACAGATATAAGATTTAAATGACAAGCTTCCACAAATTTTCTGACTGACCCAAAGTATGCTCTTCGCTTTGCACTTGTTCATCAGGTATGTGCCGTCTACTGATGATTCATATTGGCAACTGGTATCTGTATCAGATATAGGTATAGTTATTTGTTAATGGGTAAAACATTGGAAATCAGTATTTGATGAAAAGTTCAAATCAGTCCTTTCCTAAATGATTATGACAATGTCAAGTAAGTTTGATGCACCATTACCAATGAGTTTATTTTTTTCCAAGGAACCCGTCTCATTGAATAAGTTCGCCCACCTGCATTCCAAAGTTAAGCCTTAAATGGCGACAAAATCAGAGTATGTTTGATCACCTCCCATTTACTTTTTCTTTAGACATATCCCCCACATTGATATCCTTCAAATTTTTCTGGGACCTAAACCATAAAGTCAGGTCACTCATCTGCAACTCTACCAATGTTTCATATTGACACTTAATTTAAACAAGTTTGATCAGCTCTCATTAATTTTATGGAGCTGCCGATATATCACACATAAAATGAATTCCTTAAACACCGTTACAGCTACCTTTTTTCTAAGAGTAGCCTCTGATCCCCAATTTCTAAGCATATCTTTTCAACTATTTTGACTAATTTGGCACTACATTTGGTGTCTAAAAGGTTCCCATGGTATTTATTTCAACCAATCACCACAAGCAATATACATCCTGGTTTCAATTTTGACATGTCAGTTTTAAGGTCATAAGGTCACTTTCAAGTTCAAAGGTCGAAACATTTGGCAGTGTAATGAATGTGAATATACCTGTATGTTTGACTTTGAGAGGTCACTGTACTCCTTGAGTGTGTATCAGGTCACAGAATTAGTCTCCTTTGTTGGGGTGACTCTCAGGCAGCTTGTGAACAAAGTGTAGACTGACACTCATATGACTCATTCCATTGTACTGTTTGTACACATTTCGGAGGTGATGTAGAGAGATCAGAGAGAGGTTTGGTGTGTCAGTAAATCGACAACTCTGGGATACTGGTGATAATCCTCTGCCTAGATATACAAAGCAGATATTTTTCTGACTAGAGAGAGGAGAATTCCGAGATCTTTACCAAGCTGTGTGACTTCAAGCTATTGATATTGCGAAGGAGATACCTATTTATACATGGTACCTGTGGAGTGTGGATAGCGTCTTTGTGAGGACTGGTATGTTTGGTGTTAATTGTACCACCTTGGAACCAAACTGCACCTCTGTGGAATTTGGAGCAGCC
>OZ026620.1:6034201-6129201 GCA_964020975.1 Hermodice carunculata
ATAGGTGGTTGCCATGTCAGCCGTCCACGATTCTGGCTTCAAAGTCTTTGACCATCCCCTTTATTCACCCGATTTAGCCCCGTCAGACTCCCATCTGTTTCCTGAAATGAAAAAAAGAACTGGCCGGTCGCCCTTTCTCTAGTAATGATAAGGTCATTCCCGCTGTTAGTGACTTTTGCATGGTGGCTGCAGAAAATTTCTTTACCGGCATCCAGGCCTTGCAGCATCGGTGTCAAAAGTTCGTAAACATGGTAGGGGACTACGCAGAGAAATAAATGAAAACCATCGACTTTGTACGGGTCTTCCACCGCTAGGCTTAGAAACTTTCAGCCAGCCCTCGTATTTTGTGTGTCTGTGCCAATTACATTGAGTAATACTACACCTTTGCACACAGCATACATATATACCTTCTACATATTGAAAATATTGAATGCATTCATGATTAAAAACATATCGTTTAATTTCAAAATGATTTTGTGTACATTTACAGGGGCCTTATTTGACATGACTGGGACTTATCACCTGTCGTTTTATTTGGCCGGGGCATCATTAGCTTTAGCGGGGATTATATGCATACCCTTGCGACGTCTTGCGAGGTGGCAGAGAGACAGAGAAAGAAAATCTCAACCACAAATGATACAAATGGACGAATATACCAATCATCCTCAAGGCCAAGCAGTATAGCATTATGTGCAATTGTAGGATTGCTATATCTTCCCCATCGTATCCGCTCACGCTTCTTACAAGAGATTAAGTTGAATATGACCAAATTTTAAAGAAACCTCGAGCTTTGGTTTGACAACGAAGAGGTTCTTGATTGTCATGGCCATAGTCTGGTAATGAATACATACAGACACTTGTGAACTTTAAGCTATTCGTTTATCACAAACATGTTCTGTAGTGATCCTGGTGTTTCAACGTTGCCCAACATAATTTTGGCGAATGCTGACAGGAGACTCCATAAGTGTTGACTGCGGCCATATTTTCCTTTGTGCGGGGCTAACTTGTAAGAAGCCTTAGTTAAACCTTGTTGCTATTTGGCTACCTCTTTCTCCTACTCCGTAGCCCTCACGGACTGAGGTCAGCTAACCCTAGATTTTGTAGAAAATGTATACCACCTGTGTATGATTGTCTTCAAGGTAACTGTCAGTCTGGGCTTGGGCATAAGGGAAGAATTTTCAAGCATAACAATACCGAGTTGCGTCACAGTGTACTCAGCATGATATTGCCCAGATACCCGGCTTGCTCGTCAGAGGGCAGCAGATTCCAATTTCCCAGTATACTATCTACATGACGAAGTCAAAAGCATGCAGCATTTATATTCTATTCCTGCAACAAAGCTGCGCAGTTCATGCAGCTCAGTGTGCTCAACAGGCGACATTTATGTGTCGACACCCACTGAAATCTCACAGTACACCTCTTTAATACGAGGCACTTAGTACTGTACAAACCCTTTCATGTGCTTGGTGCAGAGTTTATTGCTATGGCTTATATGATTTGGTCCAAGATTTTTTTACGGTCATTTGACTCTTTCAACGTCAAATGCGACTGAAGTCAAACTACTCAAAAGAAAATGCTAGCAATCATAATAAGGATGCTAGATTAATATTTCTTCGGACAAAAGACTTATCATTAAAGTACCAGCATACCCATAGTTCCAGAGATGTTACAGTAGAAGTCAGGGTCTACAGAATTCATGGGCGCAGTTTGGGTGCATTGCACCCCAATCACGCTCATTAAAGCTTATACGTTTATTATTTATTGCGTGTGCCCCCCCCCCACCACCGTGCATGATCTAAGCTTAATATACCCTTTCTATTGTCAAATGATGAATGACGTTTTGCTGACAAGTCGTGACTTTTTCTGTTTCTGTCGGTCAATATTTGAGGATTGTTAACATAATACAAAAAAAGTCTATAAAGTTATCAAGACAATCACTTGTATACAATCGAAGGAATTGAAATGCAATTCCCGGAACTATGAATGTACAATTTTCCAACAAAAAGAAATAATGTATATTTAACTGTTTAAGGATGAAAAATGCCAGCGCTCAGCTAGTGACAATCTTAAGGCTTAACTTTAGATCCGATTTTATTCAATAAATAAATTTAAATATAATTGTATGTATAATACAATACGAGTAAATGCCACTTCCTGCTCATTGTGCTTCATCCACCCCTCCCCCCAAAAAAATGAAAAGCGTAAAATATTTTAGTGCATTTGCATCATTTTAAAACACCAAGGGAACAAAAATTTGTAAGTGGCTTACTTAGTCTTCTCTGCCATACAATATAATCTCCAATAGCTTCATAATCAAACAAATTTTGTCTCTCTGCAACATATTAAAAAAAAAAAAAAAAAAAAGAAAGAAAAAAACACACAAAAAACCGGAATGAGCCACTGAGCAGGTTCCGTTCATGCAATACGTTTCAAGGCCTAAGGCTCCCAATACACACGTCAGATTCCCCATTCATTCCGTTAAATGTTTCTTTATTAATGTTCCTATTTTACCAAGATACACTAAAGCAATTTTGAAGATTGCCTGGAAATGTTTTTGGGCAAAACTGTTCAGCCACGGCAGTGCATCCTAGACGAAGTATTATGGGGATTTTCCATTGCGATAAAACTCTGATTTGGTGCGTATTCCAAGTCATAGGAACTTTGCTGGCTATGATCTAGTGAGAGATATGCAAGAAATGAAAGATATTTTGTCCCATTTGTAGTTTACAAATGTCATCAGACAAAATTGTGACGCCACTGTCAATTGACGTCATGAACAAGAATCGCTTTGGGATTTTTTTTTTTTTTTTTTTTTTTTTTTTGATTAAAAAATCTGCACTTTGTTGTGACTCATTACATTTTGCACTAATTGCTCCCCAAAACGTATATCCAAGCCTGATAATGATATTAATAGATATATAATAATATATTGTAGGGAATTTTTTTTTAAAAATTTTTACCTGGGTCGTGTCAGTGAATCAACATGGCAACGTGCTACCTCAGTTAATTTGTAAGTTTTCTAATCTTTTCATCACTTTGTCTGTATACACAATTATCATTTTTGTGAGGAAAACTGGAGCGTCTTACCAGTTCGTATGCGATCCCTGATGTAACACAGTTAAACAGGAGCTGTTTTTGTCCCATCATTGCCATTGAAAAGTATTATCCCTTTCCACTTCACTCTTTTAGTGCAAACTGTGAGTTATGTCTAACCAATAAGTTACGAAAAGATCAACTGAAATACTTTCGCAAACTATGCGGCACTTTGTGGACACCGTGCAGCATTTTAAAAATACTGTCGTGCGCATGCTCTGTTGGTTGTTGGTAAGTCAAACAATTGTTCAAAATATTTCAAGTCATATTTATTGCAATAACGCCGTACCTGGAATTATGAATTACATGTCCAAGCATTGCTTGCATTAGACTCTCAATGCTTGTCATTTGAGCACCAAGAGCTTTTCGATAGGTTGATTGATGGATTGGCTGATGTGTAATTAAAAGGTTTAACTACATAGTTGGTGACCAATATTGATGTGAACTGGTGGCACGTTTACGAGGAGAGAGCTATTCAGCTCTTCCGTAATTTTAGGATCAAATTACACGGTTTCGAATAAAGCACTGTGCTTAAGTTTCAGACGTTTCTATTGAAAATTGGGTTTTCTCTATGAATATGCGTTATTTACATGGTTCCGACCAGTGTAGGTAAGTCTGCGTACAGGGAAATATTAAATGGAATCTCATTGAGGTCTTTCAGTGTCGCATTTTGAACTGAATCAACAGCTTCCTTTGTGGTACTGTCGGCGCAATGCGCACGGACATAAGTCTATGGCACTGGCTAATAGCAATCCGAAACTGTCAGTAGGTGGGCCATAACAAATCGGTGGGTCAACATTCGAGTACTGCACAATTTTCATTGAGTTCAAAATGGCGGAGTTACCTGTCCAGACATGCCAGGATAAGCGAGTGAAGGGGCATACTTCCCCTATATAGACTGATCCACTAGAAATACTCGTCGTCAAATTGTTTATGCATTATCCCTTGAAATCAAATCCCCAAACAAGCACAGTTTCTCATACATTGGGGTGCCCCCAACCCAAACCAACTGCACTGGGAACTCTTGTAAATATTTTGAACCATCCCTCATATGATTGTCTGTTACCAATTTTAGTGAGTAAGTTTGGGTGGGTCCTGTACGCAATTTTAACTACCAAACATGTCCCGTTTTATGTGTTCTATATACCTGCAAAATTCGTAGGAAGAGAACAGAATGAAGTTACACCTGTATACCATGCTTTAAATTTGAAACAGTGGAGCATATGAATGTCTATGGTTTGTTGTACGACCTCAAGTAAAAATTATTTAAATACAATAAAATGAACACTTAAGTAAACATTTTCAACATTCAGGCAGAGGAAAATACTAAAATGGCCGTTTGCGATGGTTTCTCTGGATAATTGGCTGTTTTCCAGGTATCTGCAGTACACCCTGGGACGTATCAGCTGTGTTCTGATATTTTGAGCGATGTACGTTTGTACTCCCCTATCTTTCACAAAGGCCATCGAAAGCCCCACTCTGAAATGCGTCCTTCGCATGCGCATTGCGACAAAGGTAATGGCATGTAGTGGCGCGTGTTGCTGCATGGAATCACTTGGTGGGCGTGGAATTAATGGTTGAGAAACTTAAAGGCCGCCGTAAGGGAGTCAAAAAGCATTAAAGAGCATCTTATGGATCCAAACATTTTAAATGGTGTCTTGGAAGATCCTTATCTTTAAGGGGATTTTTAAGGCGTCCAAAATCTTTTAGGCTGTATTAGAGAAGCCTGAGTCCCTCAAGAGTCTTCAACATATCGCACCTTTATGTTTGCTGATTTCCTTAAAGGAAACACATCCCTGGCCTGTGATGGACGTGTCCGTCCACAAGATCCCACTAAAGGTACCTCTAATGCTTCGTATGAAGCTTACAAGGGGGGCAGTTCAGTTTAAAAATAAAGTTATTACCATTTTATGAGGGGGCCATAGTGAGTTCGAGAGAGTTAAAGCATGCATCACTTGCCCTATTGAGTGTTATCTAAATTCATAATTTATTTATTTTGTGAGTAAAAATTGTACAAGAACAAACAAGAAAGACATCAGGAGTATTTTGGCCATACGGCCCTTCAAAATATAAAGGCCCCAAAAAACATTAGTTATGAAAAAAATATAATGTTGCTGAACATTGACACAGTAGGATAATAGATAAGATTCTTAATAATGATAGGGATACTGATAATTTTGAATAGAATAATTAACATAAATATATAATATTATTACATCGTAACACTGTGAATAGTTGTGACATTTTATGACGCCTGCAGGAAGGGACAATTTGGTTGTTGACTAACCGTAGTAATGGCCGCTATGCTGAAACCAATAAGATGGATATTCTCTGCGAGATTAATCTGACCACTACACAGAAAGGTGCAGCCTTTAAGACGTTGACGGCCTAGAGCTTGAATATTACGTCCATATTAAAGACATGCACGGCCCAGAGCATGAAATATACGTCTGGGCGTAGAGGCATGGGACCCTTGAAGAATGATCATTAAGGGTAGAATCCTTAAAGATACTGTCTTTACAGAAGGTAGTTTTGGATGCCCTTTTTACTCTGCACGTGTAGGCAAGCGTATACTGGGATCCAGTTGATGTAAAGGTGATGGAATGTGTTTGGGTGAATAGTGAAAGAGACCAAATTTATTTTCCTAAAGCATGAAACGACACTCCTTTAACCAAACTCCAAATCTCTCTCTTTAGCTTCATTTGACCACCAACCTCCTGCCCTAGAAGGAGGTATCCCTTTTAAGCTACCATGACCTTCAGGCCTGCAACCTGAAAACTGAGCCATGATAATTGGTGTATTTCTGAGTACCCAAACACTACCTGGGGGCACCCAGGTAATCTAATTTTTACCTCAAACGTCTTTGTGGTTTCACAGACAAGGAATACAATGATACTGATACTGTATTTCTGCCCCCCTCCCCGAAAGAGGTCCCTTCACTTTCCCATATATATATATATATATATATATATATATAATAATATTATATATATATATATATATATATATATATATATATATATATATATATATATAATTATATATATAATATATATATAGAGAGAGAGAGAGAGAGAGAGGAGAGAGAGAGAGAGAGAGAGAGAGAGAGAGAGAGAGAGAGAGAGAGAGAGAGAGTCCCATAATTGCTTGCACATCACAAAATGTCCTACTTGTAACAATGAAAGCCAAGATTTAAAATGACAAAAAGAGAAACAACTGTAACAAGACTCACACTTTCACTGATCATTGCTTCCCTGTGTAACTCCAGAAAATAAATTTCTAATCATGTGAAATGAATGGTTTTTATTTGAGTGAATCATACTGTCACTTTTCTCCATGAATACAAAGTTAATTGGAAAAGCTTTTAATACTGATGGTGACGTGTAAAGCACCTCATTATATATGCCATAGATGGTGAGGCAAATTATACTTATGGCCAGCGGTGTTTTTTCAAGTACATGACAGGCAACAGTAGTCGTAATATTTTATAGTTCATTTGTTCACAGCTGGGATTAAGAGATCTCATCACCTCAACGTATAACACATGTATATTTGTCTGGCCGTTGGGAAGTTATTGGTACTTCGGTAACTTGAAGACAATTGGCATAAATCTTGAAGTAAGGTAGTGGGTCGAGTTTTAATTTGTTATATATGCAAATCAGAGTTTATTCATGACGCCATGTGCATCAGAACATGATTTTTGCACAATTGTCAAGGGCGTAGTGAAAAGATCCGTATTGTTTGAACAGAGGACATGTTGTACTAATGCGCTTACCCCAGCATTTGAGATTTGCATTGCTGACAGGAGTTTCACCGCAGGAATTGGTATCCAAGTTGTAAATGATGCACTGCACAATACATGGGCAGTGGGAGGAAACGGAGAAACATTACTGAGAACACTGAGGTACCCTATGGGTCTAGGTCGCCACATCTCCCTAATGTGAGGCAGTTGGTCAGGCAGACTGGGTGAGAGCATAGGCTGGGCACTAGTAGCCTATCCTTGACTATCAGATGCTGTGTACGTGTAGTCCTGTTCAATAGGAAGCCTTTGTGCACCAGTCCTGTCCTGTGGTCGAGCAAAGCACAAGAAAATACGACAGATATCCACCAGTGGATCTGGATTGTACAAAAGGTGCTAAGGAGGGGGGTGATTTGTAAATGATTTATTGAACTTGAAGGATTTGATATAATGATATAATGAACACATTTGCCTTTCATTTACAAGAAGCTAGTCCATAAAAAATTATCAAGGGGTTCTAAAAGTGTAAGTTAAAGGAGGTGCGATGTGCAGATCATGGTCCTGTATGAGTGTGTGTGTGGGGGGGGGGGGGCAAAGGACGAAACTTCTTATTTTAGCAATTATTTATCCTCTCCTTCAGCCTTACGTGGCATTAAAGAGAACAAAATTCATAGTGTTGCTCTATAATTTTCATCAAACCTATGGCCGTACTGGAGAAAAAAGCAACTTTGTCCCCTAGAGTAGAAGTGTTCATGGGGAAACTCTGCACGCCCCAGTTATCTACAACTCTTCTGGATACATGTGAAATATACTAATAAAGTCAAAAATGTCCCATGATAGTCATGATACGCCATTGCATTATTGTGCCTATTTTTGTTTTAATGTATACATTACGTGTGTGTTTGTTTGTTCGCCAAAGTGACAGCAAGAATTCCTCCCAGTGTGTCAAGAACCCTTCCCCCGAACACCACATGTTTTAAATATTAATGAACTGGGGGTTACTGAAACAAGTCATATTACCTGGAAACTTCGGGGTTGTGGTTCTTCGGGCATTGCCCTGTGCGAAGGTTATTAAACCATTTTAGGCAGCATGTACGGAAAAATCTGGAGAAATGAAACGCATATATTCACACGCCTCCTGACCCGGTACCTAAACTCACTCAAGGATTTGTGATATACTAGACTGTCATAATATGTGTAACATTTCTTTCAATTTCTCTTCCTCACTTTAAAGTTTTCGTATGGTATGGCGCGTGATGCTTAAGCTATGTTCAATAGTATTCTTAAAGCAAGGGCCTGTGTTCCTTTCAATTTATTTAGTTTGCATATATGATGCAGTTATTGTTCATGTGAAACTGATAAGCAAAATGCTTTAATTTTTAGGTGCTCACATTTGACTTTTTAATGAGGCCATTGTGACCTTTAAGGTCAATGGATGGTATAAAGCAGTATGTTATCTGAATTATCAAAACCAAGATATCGCTCACAATCTGAGTAGCTATTTACCAGACCAAAAGAAGAAAAATGAAGCTAACCTAGATTTAAATGGTTACATGCATAACGTACCTAAGAATATCCGTACTGGTGCTTTCTAAGATAAACAGAGTTTTCAAGAGAAGGTTAACATTATCATACAAACTGATTTTAGATAATGTTATCTATTTTTGTATGATGCTACAAAAAATAATTACACACATGCCCTATTATATCATTTTGCGCTTTATTTTTATTTGATTAATATCTATTTTTTCATATATATATCGGAAGCCTAGTGAGACCAACATTTTTCTTTTAATCATAATTACGAGCTTTTTCTCGAAATTAGAAGTGTTTTCTCATAATAACAAGTTTTTTAAAACCGAAATTACCAGTTTTTGCTCGTAATTACCGGCTTTTGAAACAGAAAATTGCGACTTGTTTGTCGTAATTACGAGCTTGCTCTCGTAATAACTAGTTTTCAAAACACAAATTACGAGTTTTTTCGCATAATTGCTGTTTTTACGACTAGCAAAGACCACCTTGTCCAAAGTACGACCATGAGTATAATTGTACTTGTGTCCTTTCTTCCAGAACCACCTGTTCCCATACATGTCTCTCTGAGTAGCGGCTATTACTTAATTTGTATATTACAAGTTCAGATATGAATATTTTGACTTACCCCTGAACCAGTATCTACCCTTTATAGCTGGATAGCTTGCCTTAGTTAAACCACTCGCCAGTGTATAACTGAAGTAGAAACAAACTGGGGCAGTGTATTCAGTCCCAGTGATTACAATATAAACAGTTACGGCTAGTCCACCTGTACAAACAGAGGGAAACCCTAGCAAGTACTACAACTATGTACATCCTGCACCATAAATGTAAAACAAACACCATTATGACACCTACTCCTCACTTTGAAAGTCTATAAACAATAAAGCTCGATTTTGCCGCTAATCCTGAGTTAATGTTGTAAAATAATGGGTACAAATTGTGACATTTGAGCAAATACCGTCAAAATTTGAGTAATTCTGACAATGGGTAAATGTTTACATAGGTATGTCAGAAAAGAAGGAAAGTCATTTGCTTTGAAGTCCGGGAAATATAATCAAAAGTTAGATCTTTAACCAGATGCGAAGTACAATTCGGCAAGCTTGTAGCTGCCGTAAGCCGCTGCTTGCTACCGATAGACCACGGGAATTTAACCTGACATAAAACATGCTAGCCTAAAACGTCTGGAAGGTGAGTATTAAACAGAGTAATCCCCAGAGATAAATTTAAGTGGCAAAACAGACAAGTTTAAAATCTCAAGAATTATTGTAGCGTAACTCCCTATCATTCAAAGGATATTTACAGCAAAATATTGAAAATATTTGATCAAAAGTACATCTATGGATCCCCTTGACTCAAGTCATATTGAACATTTATTTGGTTCAAGACGCAAAGTCCTGAAATTTAGAAAAAATACGGCCATATTTGAAATTTTTTGACAAAATATGTAATATTCAATAGCTTCCGAAATATTACTGTCGGGGAAAAGATAGGTAACAAGTTCAAAGTTAAGTCCATCAATATTTGTATATATGTTAATGCAAAACCTGTCCTTAGTGACCCAAATACCCAAGCCCAGAAACATATCAGTCAAACCACCTGCATTGTTACCTTCCAAAGTGATATTTTCTGGGTGAATTTCGCTACAAATTTTGCTGACATTTAGCCCAATTACAGAAGCAATGTCATCAATATATCTAGCATTGTAAGCTAAACATGTATCCATCCGAAAGTTCTTCAATCCTTTTTCATCAATTTATCTATATACTTAAATTCAAGCCAGGTTAAATATAAATCAACAAATAACGGGGAGCAG
Organism: Hermodice carunculata; assembly: GCA_964020975.1. Classification (NCBI taxonomy): domain Eukaryota; kingdom Metazoa; phylum Annelida; class Polychaeta; order Eunicida; family Amphinomidae; genus Hermodice; species Hermodice carunculata. The sequence goes on from OZ026620.1 coordinate 6,044,380, forward strand.
TTGATAACCATTAGATTGCCTTTTATTTGTTAAAATAAACCAATGGTCCACATTGAAACTCACAATTACGAGAAAGAACTTGTAATTACGAGTAGAAACCTGAAATTTCGGAATTTCTCCAAAGACAAAACTCGTAATTACCCTTACAAAATAAACATTCTGGGATCATGATGGATTTTGCTGGTATTTGCTGGACATGCGGAGAAGTGCTGGAACCAAGTTGCATTTTGCTGGAAAAAGGACTTAATTTTTTCTCGATTTTCTGGTTTTTGCTGTCAATGCTGGACACTGATGGAAACATGCTGGGTTTTGGTAGAAAAAAAAACTTAGTTTTTTTCAGAGTATTCTCATTGTTGCTGGGAATGCTGGGTATTGCTGGCAACAGGCTGGATATTCCTGGAAAGAGAACTTAGTCTTTTCAGGGTTTTCTAGTCTTTGCTTCGGATGCTGGATATCGCTGGGAGCATGCTTGATTTCGCTGGGACAAGAACTTGTAAAATTTTAGAATGTTAGATTTTTGTTAAAGATGCTGGATTTTGCTGGAGTAGGCCTCAGGGTACAGAACTTAGAACATTTTGAATCTTGAGTCTTTGACAGCCCAGCAGAATCCGGCACAGCGTTAATTTTGTTACTGCCTAGTTTTTGATGGGCATGCTGGATTTTAGTTGTTAAGAGTTTGCTGAAATTTACTGGCACAATTTATACTCCAGCAATTTCTTAAGTGTTACCACAGTGTGGTTTTGCTAGATTTTTCACATTTCTCAACCCAGCAAATGATTTTTTTTTTTTTTTTTTTTTTTTGTTTTTTTTTTGTTTTGGTTTTTTTTGTTTTTTTTTGTTTTTGTTTTTTTGCTGGACCTGGCAGATTACAATTAAAATATATCTTGATCTTGGTAAGATATTCAATGGTCAAGATTTCTGCGGAAGGAAGGCAGCATGGGCGATAAAGGAGGAACAAGTGCGTCTACCCTCGCTCAAGTTCCAATTATAATCTCGATGTTTCAGCATTGTTAATTAGCCCCAAAAGTTTTATTTTATGTATATATCTAATAACTGGATCTTTAATTACCTGTGCCACATTTTTGGAAAATTCATTAGACTTATACCTATCAAAGTATTGAATGAAGATACAAAATATTTGATCATCAGTTAGCCTCGTTCTCAAAGGTTTGCAAGGCGGGAAATTTCGTTTAACTGAATTTGCAGATTGTGAAGACTACATTCTGTTGCAAGGCGGGAAATTTCGTTTAACTGAATTTGCAGATTAGGAAGACTACCTTCTGTCCTGCTGTGTTGAATGAATCTAACAAAGCATGGGGCAAGGCAACACATTTAAATATCTAGTAGTCTTTCCCTTGTGGTTGGATCAAACATTGGCAGTGGTTAAACCCGCGCAAACATCACCAGCCTTCAATGGGAGCAAAATATTGGGGAAGAGGTGGATGTGCAAACACTGCAATGGCCGAGGATAATTTACAAGGCTATCATAATGGAAATGGCTTGTGAGTACACTATTATTAACTCATGAACTTTCATGTCTTAATTTTACTGGATTAATACACAGTATGAATATCTTTATTGCCATGAACCAATGCAACTCAGTATGGTAGAGGTACAGTCACGATGGATTTGATGTACAATGTAAAACGTAAAAGATGAAATCATGCTTTTCATGGGGTCACACTAAACACCAAACCCCACCTGAACCCACCAAAACTCACCGAAACCCACATTTTTGCTGGATTTTGTCGGGATTTGGTTAAATCCCGACAGAATCCAGCGAAATTTTGTTGAAACTGGCTGGAAAAATGCTGAATATTGCTGGATGCTTGGCAGAAAATGCTGGATTATGACGGATGTTTTCTCCAGCATTTTCCACCACGCCCAGCAATATCCATCAATATCCAGCATAATCCCAGCAGTTCGTTTTTGAAAGGGTTAAAAAAAACAAGTATTACGAGAAAAAGACTAATTACTACCAGTAAAACTCGTAATTACGAGAAAACACTCGTAATATGCCTTTCACATGCTGGGCCTTATCAAGAAAACACACATGACAACAACAACAACAACAACACCCCCCCAAATAAATAAATAAAAAAACCCAAAACAACAACAAAACAAAAAAGAAATATAAAATAATGAAAAAGTAAATGAAAAACCCAAGTAATCCGAGTCTAAAAAACCTGGAAATGAAGGTTTCAAAACGTCCTTATATGGGAAAAAACTCGTTGTTTTGGAAAAAGTACATCGTTATTAAGAGTTTTTAAAATAATTCTGATGGTCTAATTAGGCATCTGTAATGTATTTACTAATTGCATTTGTTTCCTCTTGTTCAAAACCACTTCCTGGCAGGCATTATTCTATTCTGCAGTTCAAACTCTTTATTCCCCATAAGCTAATCAGTCACTCTCTAACCTATTTACATGTGGAGGTACTCTTGTCCGTATTGCGCCCGTACTCTCAAGAAATTTTAACATAGGCTGTATTAGCCCAAATAAATTAAAGGGTCTTCAGTGGGTAACTATCCAGAAAATGTTTTGAAGTCTATGTCTTAGCTCATTATGATTATGAGCTTTCTATTTTTATGACAAGAAAAAACTTGTGTCGAGAAAAAAACTCTTTATTACGAGACAAAACTCACAATAACGAGAAAAATTCGTAATTTTGAGTTTTAAAACTGCTTTATTATGAAAAAAGAGTCGTAATTTCGAAAGAAAATTCGAAATAAATTTTATAAAAATAGTTTTGGTGGTCTTCTTAGGCATCCATAATATATGTATATTTGTTTCCCTTGAATTTGTAGGGGTGGATGGCTGGGTGTGATATTTATTCTCAGGATAATATGTTTGAAGAAAATGAGATGGAATTGGGAAGATTGAATATTTCATGAGGTACATTATCTTTTGATTTTCAACCAATACATTGTCGTCCAATTTTTTTGGAGAAACACACCAAGGCTTGACTGATGGAAATCCGCCAGTTCAGTTGCTGGATGTATAGGGTAAATTTGCTCCCAAGCTGCAAGTAAAATTCAGAGTCCAGCCGTTTTCTTGTCTGTCCTCCTTTTATTTCTTTATGTCGGTAGTCACAAATCCACGATGATGAAAAAATGACGTGTACTTCCCATGGGGTTCCATTCGAAAAAGCCTAGAGCTTACAGCTCTGCTTCAAAACAAAACTTTACCAAAATCCACCTCCAGGTTAATGACCAATAGGAAGCGTGGATTGTCAATTAAATCTTAACACAATGAAGAATTCCATATAAGTGTACGAAATTTTGATTGACACAAGATTCATTGTTACCAGATAGTATAGATTCGCACCAAACTTTCATACACCAACATTCCTTGCGTTACCTGTACAGTCTCAAAATCACTACGTAGTTTCCTGTAAGTCCTGTTACATGAGACCTTCACTACCATGTTCAACTCCACATCAAGTGAACAGACTACCAGTGTTTTAATTAAATCAGACAGACAGAAAGTTTCCCGACATATACAGAAACATACTGAGCGTACATCAAAGATTGACTGACCAGGATGTCCTGTATGCATCAGTTACAGCTTACTTCATTTGCTTTACGTCTTGCCTTTTGACAAACAAACAAATATAATATATCTGTAACGTTTATCATAAGAATATAACACAGTCTATGTTTTCTACAAATACACGCTTTCCAAGTTCTGTCCCTGAAAATGACAACAGGTCATTTCACTCACTCATATTCATCAAATGGTGCATCTTTCGCTAATCACTTCATGATCAAGGATGTCAAAAGTGCTAAAGATGTTGAATATTATCTGCTTCAATGCTTTTAAGTTTTTAAAACGCTTGTTGAATAAAAATCATTGGAAATGTAAATGTTAGATAAATTCTGTGAAAAGAAAAAAAAAAACTCCTTTTTCAATTTGTCTTAGAAAAACACAAAGTTCCTAGTGTAGTAGACTGTTTGTGTTACAAACAATCAGACATATTTCTAGCTCTGTATCTGGGAACATATATGAATATTCTATGTTTGCCTCGTTTATGATGTGGGTCAATACTCAAATCTATGTATTCAGCTTTTGTGTTTCTTCATATGGCAGTCTGCCGTATGACATATGCCATGAAAGTAAAGTCTCCTCAAACAGCTCCATAACAATGCTGACCTTATTTGGTAGTTATTGATTGCAAGTTTATTTTAAGTTCATACAACACTTGAATGACCTCAGCAACAACTACATAGATCCATAGGGTGTACTGGTGTCAGCAGAGCTTGAGCAAATTGAGTTTTGCTTTGATATTGCATAACGGTAGGGTGTGTTGCATCTACTGAGCTGTATCTATATTGAAAATATAAAGATAATTCCTCAAGCATAATTAGTCTGATTTTTAATTTTCCATCATTGGTATGCCACTCACTAGTTCCTGGGAACAACGTGAGTTAAAGAGTCCTTGCATAGTTTGTGTTTGTGTTTTGCCTGGTTATGATGCTCTTCTCAAAAATTTACAATTATCTTATATTATCTCAAATAAACTATGGTAACTTAGTATGGGGTTTCAATTGCTCCAACCTGAATAATTTATAAAGAAAGGTGATTAGAATTATAACGTGTAGGAAATATAATGCTCTTACAGACCCTCTTTTCCAAGATCTGAAATTATTAAAAATAGAAGATATTTTTACAATTGCCAAAATAAAATTCTACTATAGAAATATAAACCAAACACTTCCTTTAAACCTGCAAAATTTACCATCATTTTCAAGTGTGGATTAACACACTCATAACACCAGATTCTCTGGGAATTTGTTTAGGTATGGGTTTGCTCACAGATTTGCCAAAAAAATGTCTCAGGTTTGATTTGCCAGAAACGATCAATTCATCGCCATATTATATCTATGACAAATTTTTCACTCACAACTTACAAGGGTTAGCTAGATGTTCCAAAAATCTATACATAGAAAATGACCAAGAAATTTGTACCACTCAAAATTGTTATATATGTGCCCACCAGACATGACTTCATAGTTTTGATTTCTATAAATTGATTACATAGAATAGACAAATATCACTGATAACTGAAATGTAATTGGTATGTTCATTTAAGGCCTTCGCCATTTACATTGTAATTGTTACACATTTATAAAGAGGTGGCCCTTACAATAGCGACATAAATTTGTCTAAGTAAGGATCTCCCCGATCATTATCTAACCTATATGTTTATTCTACTTACAAATGACCTATAATTAGGTGTGTATTTTTGATCGAATAAATGTGATCTTGAATGTTGAATCTTGAAATCTTCTCACATAATGCGTACCCTCCACTAAGATATGTATGTAAGTTACATTATAATATTGAAAATTAATTAATACAAAAAACTAAATGGGTTCTTGGCATGAATTTCTCCAATGGCTTCAGAGGCAAGATAGCCAATCAGGAGTTGTGCAGGTACTCAGCCCTAGAATAAGTTGTCGAGCTTCACCTGTGGCATACATTGCGTCAAAGCTTGCATCACAAATGTTGACCCCGTCATATTTGGGTGTAGTATGTTGCAGATTCTGGCTGACTGCCATATATGGTGTGAGGGCCAAACTGACCATACGTACATAGCTGTCTGAATATCCACTGTGTAGTTCTTTGTGGCAGCTCTCATAATACCGAATGCATATACTGGGTGTCGATTGGACAGTGATGAGATTCTGCTGAGCAGCAGATGACGCTGTTACACTGTGTGAGAAAAAAGAGGACCCGTCAGATTCACATTGTAACCATTCCCTGTGAAAGAACGCCACAATACCAGTCCCAAATCCAGGCATAGGATCAGTAGCAAATATGTAGTATGCATTGTCCTTATAATACAACTGAGGTTCCAGTTGATTTTGCCTTGCGTCGTCAGCATTACTCAGCACCACGTCCAGGCTTGTATAAATTCAGTCCTCCGCCACTCGTCACTCTGTTTTGAAAGTACGTTTGAGGCGATTGTTTTAAGTTTTATATATCTATTCACTCTGCTGGGGATTAGTCATTTTGTTTGCCAAGTGGAACTGATGTTCTGCCCCTAAAAGGAATCCCATTTTCTTAGGCCATCTTGGTGATGTCATACTGGCATCCTTAAACTACTGGTCCAACTCATGGCATTGGGATCCCATCCAGCTAATCTTTGGGTCACCCCTAAAATTACTTGAGTCTATTTGATACACCAATGAGAAGATGTTAAGGGTGTCTTGTCATAACTCTTTGTGGAATGTGAGTCTATAACCCACATTATCCTTCTGCTGACAATTTCAGCACACAGTCACTATGTGTTACTCCTAGTAATGTTGTATTAGCAACACTCAGGTTGTGATGGCAGCTTTTCTTAGTGAAAAAAGTCATTCCATCCTCTTTACTAATACTGCTCATTAGAACGTCAAATGCATCCTCAGTTTTTGTGCTTAAGTGCAGGCTGCATGGTTGGCTGAGGGTTAAGATGCTCGCCTTTCATCTCTGCGAACGGGGTTTGATTCTCATCCTGGGCAGCATGTGGAAAAAGGTTCTGTCCTACCACTTTAACCTTGCACGGTGGTTTTCTCCGAGTTCTTCGGTTTCCTCCACCTTAGACAAGGTAGGAATTATAATTATGCCAACTTCTGTGCCATGGAGAGCGACCTAATAAGTCAATGCTTGACTTCTTTCACAATCCATGTAAAACGAGCGTGTCTATGCTTTTATACTCCATGAAACCATCATGTTCCTGTTTTGAAGGTTTACCTGTAATAAGTTCAATATTTAGAGTTGTATCTTGCATCTGATAAAATATAAACCAGCAATGTGAGCAGCAGATGGTGATTCTCCCAGGTGGTGGTTCAATGCTATGGTCGGCTGTGTGTAAAAATTTAAGAATGTGGTTCTTACAGAAATTAGCTATATCCAAGTCCACTTGTATTGTAACGAGTTTGTCAATTTTAGCCATTTTGGCTAAAAGATAAAAAATAAGTTCAATTTATCTTTTGCCCATGTCCTCACCCTCCTTTCTGAAAATGTCATGATATCTGTTAGGGTGCAACTGCATCCTAATGGCTAAAAGCTTTCTGCACTGACGATGTGAGTCAAACCTGACTTGTGTGGGCCTGTATTTATTAAATATGTAGAAATGGTAAAATTCTCGTTTTATCATGAAACTCACAACATCTAAGCACAGATCTTAACCACGAATATGAAATATCTTACTTTATAAAAGGTTTTGAGTAGTTGGGCCTGTATGTTTTGAAACAATAAAATGTGTACCATAAGGTCTAAGGTCACAGGCAGAGCAGACAGTCGGCTTTCAGAATCCTCGCATCAAAATCCAGAAAAAGTGTTCAATTTGATCTGGAAAGCAACAGATAACAGAACTACTTCATCCCATAACCAAAGGGAATCACCCATATGAACTCTGATCATGGATCCAATACATGCAAGGCATACAACTGGATCTTTTATTTATTGGTCATGGTCACTAAGAGGAAGGAACTCCAGATACAGGTCCAAATTGGACTGTATAGACATTACCTTGACCTATGTCATTACCTGGACATTATTGGTAATCGCTCACCTGTGTCACCCAGCTTTCATCCATTGTGTTTGGAACCCTTTCAACACCATACCTGTCACAATAGACAATGGCATGGACTGGATACAATCACCTTTAGGGATCTGCTGATCAATGTTTCATTGTTTGCCAATGCCAGTGAGTGCCATTTTATGTTTACAAACATTGCAGCAGATGTGTACCCCGGTCTCACTCATTCTATTTCATTAGGTCAAAGAATTCCATAAAAAGACTTAAAGTATTCAGTCACCATGCAGAATATACCTTTGCTATCAGGAGATATAGAATCTCATTTGGGAACTATCAGCGACCAGTGCAGTGTCTGCAAATGCCCAGTAGCGAAAACCAACCTAGCAATTAGTTGCTCTATTAATTTCAAGAAAGAATGCTATATACGCTGTGATAATGTATCGCCACAACTATATAGATATGTAAGCAACATAGGCCAAGATTTTGACTGGTTATGTCCAAGATGTTTGATAGCCCAGTTGCCTCTTTTAAATGCGTCCTTTTCATCCATCAGCACCAGTCACAATAACTCTACGTCAAATGGGTCTTCTGATGGGTCACTTGTTCAAAACGATATTTCAGTAAACTCATCAATATGTAAATTAAATCAACTAGATGATGAACAAAATTAACAAGACAACATCGGTATTTACAAGCTACTGTCTGTTTGTGACACAAACAAACAAAATCTCATCCTTGCACAGTTAAACATTAACAGTTATCGCTACAGAGCAGCTACTGTGCAAGATACCCTGGTAAAAGGGGGCACAGATTTACTGTGCTTGAGTGAGATAAAACCAGATGCATCTTTTCCAGACAATCAGTTTGCAGTACCCAACTTTAGGATTTTTTGAAGTGATCGCAATCATTGAGGAGGTGGTACATTAGTGTATGTCCAATCAGATTTACCCCGCCGTAGATGATCTGATATTGGAGTGAAAGATGTTGAAATGATCGTGCTCAAGATATCACTCAGTACTGCTAAGTGTCTCATTAGTTGCTGCTACAAACCTCCCAAATTAAGTAACATTGCCTAGTCTGTCAGGGGGAGAGGCTGTCTATAGCTTCAGGGGCTCGATTACGTAAGTACTAATCGAGCACATGCGTTTTTCTGTTGGTGCTTCCACACTGCAAGGATGTGTTTGCCTGCGCTCCAAGCCTGGCAGGTAAATGGAGGAGGCCATTAAAGATTCGACCAGACAATTTGCTGATTTGGCAAAAGAGATACAAAGTCTAAATGACAAAGCTATGGGAACCCAAGAAAACTGTGCCAGTGGCTGCACTGATACTACAGGCCAGGACACTGTGTCGGGTGTAGTTTCTACCTGTCTCACAACTGCTATAGCATGTGAGGCATCTGTTGGTTCTAGGGATACTGCACCCAGAAGTTTTGAACTTCAAAACGCGTTCGAAGCAATTAAAATAATTGGAAACATGTGTGCCTAGAGCCAGACATGATTTCCGATGACCCTAAAAAGGGAATCAGTAGCAGTGACTTTCCTATGTTTAACATTTTAGCAAGAGTGGCTAAATTTGCAGAGGCTGGACTAAAAATAATAGATCGAGGTCCCGAGCATGGCATTAATGGTGAAGAGTCGTCAGACTTGTTTGTGGTTCTGTATGGGATTATGCAGTGTATTCAGGATGAACAAGTTCAACTTGTGGTAAACAAAAACTATGACAAAGCTTTCCCTTCTCAGTACAAAGCTATTATGTCTGGGCAGGATAATGTTCGAGCAGAAAATATTGAAGCTGTAAATCGTACTTCCGGCATTTTAAGATATCGACCAGTAATGGAATTGCCACCACAATACTTAAATTTGGAAAGAAACCCATAAGGGCGTGGCAGCTGGAGATACAGTAGTTTTCCAAGGTCACACGGTTTCAACCACGGCTATCCAGGTCGCAATATATATTTCCCGGAAACAGATACATGGACCAATGACAATGACCAATCAAATGAGTGAGGTTGTGTTTCAGGCCGGCTCCTTATCAGAAAATATTGCTGCTTGGAAAAACATAACATCCAAATATACTGTTTTAAGCTGGATTACTGACGGCATCAAAATACATTTTACAGGGAATTATCAACCAAAGTTTGAGCTGAGTAACCATCAACTAGCAGACGTTCAACGGGCATTCGCGGATTCAGAGGTAAAGAGTTTACTTCAATCACATGCTATTGAACAAGTTTACGTTGAGCCTCAGTGCGTGTCTCCCCTGGGTATTGCCACAAAACGTGGTAATTAGAATAGACTTGTGTTGGATTTACGGAAATTAAATCAAGCTTGTACAGTTCCGAAATTTGAATACAAAAGTATTGAAACAGCCGTCGAGCCTTTGAAACCAAATGGTGGTGCATTTTCAATTGACTTACGTAATGGGTATCAACATGTATTGGTACACAAAGACTACAGATAAATTCTTTGGTTCCAAATGGAACTGCCATTTTTATCAATGGCATATCCTTCCATTTAGTTGGTCCGGGTCAGCATGGTGTTTTCACAAGACTTTATGCGCAATGGCACAATATTTACGTGATGTAGGAATTCGATACACCTCGTTTGTTGATGATTTTTTTTTTATATTAGCAGAGCTCACGTAAATAAACGAAGTAGAGCAGATGGTACTGGAGTACATGAACAAGTTGGGTTGGCAACTAAATTACGGAAAATGTCAACTTCTGCCTTCAACAACAATAGAGTATCTGGGCTTTATTTTAGAGGCTGCCTTCCCAGAGGGTATCAAAATACAAGTTCCACAGCGCATGATTCACCAAGTACGCACCCTCTTGAAAAGTATATTGCAAGCGGGGTCAATTTCAGCTCACAAGTTAGCAAGTGCCATCGGGCAATGTATAAGTATGGCTCAGGCAGTATTTCCCTCCAAGTTACTTATGAAAGATACCCTGGTAAAAGGGGGCGCAGATTTACTGTGCTTGAGTGAGACAAAAGTAGCTGAATCTTTTCTAGACAATCAGTTTGCAGTACCCAACTTTAGGATTTTTCGAAGTGATTGCAATCATTTAGGAGGTGGTACATTAGAATATGTCTAATTAAATTTACCCTGCCGTAGACGATTTGATATTGAAGTGAAAGATGTTGAAATGATCGTGTTCGAGATATCACTCAGTACTGCTAAGTGTCTCATTAGCTGCTGCTACAAACCTCCCAAAACAAGTAACATTGCTTTTACAAACTCTCTTGGAGCACTGCTTGAAACTGCCTCAAGAACGTATGATCACTATATCATTCTTAGTGATTTAAATAAAGATCTCTCAAATACAGAGAATGAATCAGTTAACCACTTGTTCAGTATGTGTGACCTGTATACTATGTAGATTTTTATCAGGACAAATCTGCCTACAGTTGAAACAGGTCGACAAAGATCCTTAGCCATTGAAATCTTCAAAGCCATACAGGGTATCTCCCCCTAATACATTCAAGAATTATTCAAACTCAAAGAAGTACCCTACGCTCTTCGTGATCCCCTGAAACTTGAAGTTCCTTCCTGGCATTCAGCAAAAAATGGCCGGGGATTCATCAGTTAGGGGGGTGGGCAAAGTTGTGGAATGGCTTGCCACCTCATATTAAACAAATCACAGAACTTAGTGCTTTCAGAAAAGCTACTAAGAAATGGAATGGTCTAAAATGCAAGTGTACACAATGTAAATTTGTTGAAAATGATTACTTATAACTAAACGGAATTGTACAATATGTCATGCCCCAAGTAGTATTTTTGTTCATATGTTCCTTTTATCAGCATGAAAATGAAATGCTAGTCAATCACGTCTTTTTAATGTGCTGTTTGTTATACTTTTTATCTAGATGTATTATTTATTGCCGGTGACAAGAGATTCGCAGAGCTCGTGTTATTTAGTTTGTAAAGCCGACGTTAAATAAACTCTATCTATCTATCTATCTATCTATCTATCTATCTATCTATCTATCTATCTATCTATCTATCTATCTATCTATCTATCTATCTATCTATCTATCTATCTATCTATCTATCTATCTATCTATCTATCTATCTATCTATCTATCTATCTATCTATCTATCTATCTATCTGTCTGTCTGTCTATCTATCTATCTATCTGTCTATCTATCTATCTGTCTATCTATCTATCTGTCTATCTATCTATCTGTCTATGTATCTATCTGTCTGTATATCTATCTATGTATCTATCTATGTATCTATCTATCTATCTATCTACCTGTCTATCTATCTATCTATCTATTTATCTATCTATCTATCTATCTAGCTTATGAGGAACATTTCAAACGTTTTAGAAAACCGGTTTAAAACACCAGGAGCCTGTTATGGGTGACTGCCTGTATCATGTTAGGAGTAAAATTTGTTTATTGACATTAGTATTTGAAGATTAATGTCGATGTTTTGGTAACTGTTGAATCTTTTTGCAATCATTGGTTGGTTTGAATGTATGAATATGGGTGTTGTTGTTCTGAACCAGTAAGTGACATATGTGATCAATAAACTATAGCAAGAATTTCCACAAAATTCAAAGTCCTTGCAATTAAAATATAACATATACAGCTTGAAATTCGCACTTTGAATTTGGTTGAATGAATTTACCTTTCGATATATACATACGTGCTTTGATAATGTGATTTAGCAAAGGTCACTTTTGCACCCTATCATTCCCGTGTGTGTGTGTGTGTGTGTGTGTGTGTGTGTGTGTGTGTGTGTGAGTGTGTTTGTTTGTTTGTTTTTGTTTTTCTTTGTTGATGTGACGCAAACTTGCGTCCGTCAGTACCAGAGATGAAAGTTCTGCCCCGTTCGATACTAATAAGCAATGATAGAGTAAATGTGCATCAAATTGTAATGCTACTGAACTTTCAAGTTTGCATTGTTCTTTCCTCATAAGCAATACGATGCCAGTAACGGAGATTTCTTGTTACATGAATGATTTTCACATAGCTTCTAATTTAACATACCATTTTGCACTAATGACGCACATTTTAAATGGCTCCATCTTCTAATGGGCTAAGAATTCTATCTTGATTTAGAGAATGAGTTCCCTAACGATCATCATCCTTAAAAAAAATATAAAGCTTTTCATGTGTATCTGGAGTTTGCATTACGCTCATTTCATTATGTTAACCCTATAATTATCAACCTATGCTTTAGTTAGATTTGTGTTTGCTCCATTTTGTTCTTTCTTCGTTTTATGCAAAGTACAGTTTGTGTAATTCATGACGTATCTTTTGACCCCCCCCCCCCCATAAAAAATGAACTGTAAAACCTGCTTCTTGCTTACTGGTGCGTCTGTGGATCCATGAAAGTAAATGGACTAAAGAGAAGTCAAATACCACAAAAGCAGATCTTAAAAATATTGTATATAAATTTTCGGACCTTGACTCTTTGAACTGAGTGTTCAATTTGCTTCAGTCTCACAACATGAAATGATTGAGGATCAGTTTTATTTGGAATAATCATGGTATGATATTTGCACTGCTTTAATGTATTCTAATTGCATTAAATTTTATTTTCTATTTGGTTATAGTAGATGTTATAGGATATATGAAAATATTTGAATTCCTAAAGTTAGTTTAATAGTAACATGGTGCAGACAAATTGCTGATGTAGAGCACTTTGATAGATTGAAAAAAGTAGAATGAGGAGTATGGTTAGTCAGCTCAGTTTAGCTCTGCTATGATCATGTTGTTATAGATTAATTTTCGTGATAGCTATATTCTCAGCTCATCACAAAATGACATTGAACGTTTTGGTGGAACCATTTTTATGTGGACATGAGAAAGAATTGGACTTCTGATGACATCGTACTACACATCAGAGGACAATTGCGAATAAAGATCTAAATTTATATGCTTATTTTGGGCTATTTTGTGACGTGATAGCCCCTGGGTGAGCCAGAATGAGGGATTGAACAGCCATCATACCACCGTTAGTTCTGGGAAATTGACATCAGTGACATTGCTAGAAGTCGTCTATACATCCGGTTGAATCAATGGGTGTATTTTATACTTTACACATAGTTGTGTCGGAAGCCTGTTGTGATTCCTCATGGTCCATCTTGTCTATCCAATCACTTCTGACCTTAGAAGTTATGTATAAAATGCTGACGCTTTGTACATTGGATGGACCATTAGGAAGCAGGTGGTATACAGGCATGTGAGACCATTACGTTTTATTATTTTATGTGTTGTAAAGTTGGATAATAAAGCCATGGGAGTCTGACTGAATTATAAAGTGGTATGTAAACTGTAGATAAAGGTGCCTTGATGTTGACATTGATTGTAAGGCTTGTACCTGGTTGTATCTTGCTCTTATTTTTGGAAAACGTGAATGTCATATTCGTGGATAATTCCCCAGTTCACAACCCTACCTGACATCAGCTAATCCCCTCAGCACTTCAATGTTGTAATTGGCTCAAGCCTCAAACCCCGAGCCAGTCTTACCGCCTACACTTTGCAATTAATTGAATGCCAGTTAAAGTCTGTATCAGCACAGTACAGATATACCTTTTGACATGGGTATACCAAGCATATCTGATCGCATGGTATTAGTGATAAACAAGTACCTGTCACGTAATATAGCACATGGTGGCATCGTTTTGGCTGTCAGTGATGGGAGAAAGTGTTGTTGACATAAATCTAAATTGATATGTAGGAACTTTTCTGATAAGGATGTTGAACACCTTGTGTTTGTTACATGAGAAGTGCTGGCGCCCTTGACCTGAAAAAATTTTTGTAGGTGAGATGCCGAACGGTAGTTTATATTTAGAAACTTTCGCGTGATTTGACTGTGAAAGAATTGCAGCTGCTGTACCAAACGCACAAATCTACTATTGTGATATATAAGCTGTCTGGAGAGGTTCATCGTAGTTCATTACCCCCCACCCCCATTAGAAATGATAAGTTCCTTTAAGGTTCGATCGAAATAATTTCAAAATGATAATAATGTCAACTCATTCAGAAAATATTATCATTTACCAGATAGACTGGAATCGTGTGTGGTAATAGACACCCAGCTTGTCTGAAAGGTTTAAATAAAACAGTTTAAAATGTATCATGGGTTTCCAAGGGATGTTCAAATAATTCATTTATTCTTTTGTCTTGAAACATTTTCGACAGAGACCTATTGAGTAAATGGCTTATAGATTTAAATGCTGACATGGATTACATCATTCTGATGACTTCGAACATGCAAAGATGTAAAGCATATCCTCTCCAATCCGAGTGTTACTTCGAAATTGCAGACCCATTTAAGGCACATGTAAACCACAATACAATTGTCAGGTGGCACTGTGATTTTCTTTTGCATTTTTGACGAATTATTGTGCTTTCGGAATTTTCAACGTCTCGAAATGCGGCTTGAACATTGTGATGAAAAGTGAAAGAAGTGTACTTTCTGGAATAGTCAAAGATGTTCATGACGTGGTGATACTGGAAATGGCTAATGGATACGCTTATCTCAGGTATTTGTAGGTTCAGGCATACAGTTCCATTGATTACCATGAAAGTCAATAAGTGCAATGGAAATTTACGCTTTCATACTCTCCAAAACCATAGGCCAGGTTCACTTAAAAGCTGTTCTATAATTTTTTGAACGATGTTTGAAGTGTTCTCACTTTTTTAATGTCTAAACTATTAGTTATATCCTCACCAAACTTACTCAAAATGTCCAGGACTTGATCTCCATTGTAATTGTTCACAAAATGGTGCCACTACCATCTGATTATCAGCAAATCATCAACCTTTAAAATTAATAACGGAATATGTACGTTTTCGATTGTCACTGGGTAATATTGACACAACGCAAATCTGAGATATTGGCTTATATCTCAATTAGTTTGGATGTCAAGCGCATAGTTACACTTTAATACTAGTAATAAAAGCACCAGTGGGGTTTCTTGAGGTGTTAAGTTCACCTTTTGGGGACATTCTAAGGCCATATGACACAGTGGCTAACATCTTTATTAGTGGATCGTAGGGCTATTGGCATTATTAAATGAAAGTAAAAAAAAATAGGAATGGAGTCCGTTTTCATGTTTTTAATTTTGATCCTCAGTGACCTTGAAATATCAAATTAAAATATTAGCATATATCTAGGCAATAGTGAATTCTGCTACTTTACATTAAAAAAGACTTGTGGACAGTGTTTCTGGTCTTGAAGTCGACCTTGATGTTGATTTGAAGTTCACAACACTACTTCATGCCGTGCATGCAAGGTCAGATGTGCATCTGACTGTCGCAGTCTGCTAGTTATATAATACATTCACAACCCAACGAGCCTGTTTTCCATGTGACTATATGAGTTAAGGGCTCTTTTCTTCTGTTAAAGTATATTTCTTTCTAAAGTGTTCAAGTTGTGGCCAAAGCCAGAGGCCAAGTGATTTTTTTTTTTTTTGCTAAAAAATCAGGTGGTGCTGAACAAAGTAAGAACTAGGATTCTCCGTATGATATCAAAACCATCGGGCGAGCGGTGTTGGAGATTTTATAAGATTTGCAGCTTACTGTGAGTGGCAGTTCTGGAGAAGAAGTCGAAAACAGCAAAAACACAAAAAAATAAACAAGAGGATTTTGATAGTTCTGTGCCCAGCTGACCATTAATGAACAAACTGTAGTGCCCAATGCCACCTAGTGCACAGGTTTCTTTGACCCTACTACAAGAAACATTTCCACCACATTTCCGCATAATCTTAAAGACAGTTTGGAGCAAATGCCAAAAAAATTTAAAAAAAACCCCACATAAATCATTTAAATTTTTTTTTTTTTTTTTGTTCTTTTGGTTTTTTGTTTTTGTTTTTTTTTTGTTTTTTTTTTTGTTTTTTTTTTTTAAATCAGAGTTCTACCTTCTAAAAAAATTATGATCTAGGGGTACCCAGAAGTGTCCAATTCTAAGCAGTTGGCCAAGTGGTTTCAGATTTTGTTCTTTTCTTTTTTTTTTTTTTTTTTTTAACGATTTCGCGAAATATCAGGGGTACTGAACAAATCAAGAAGTATGTGTCTCTGTGTCTCCAGGAGTGTCCCTGTGTGAAATCAAAGCAATCGGGAAAGCATTAAAGAGAAGATTTTTGTTTTTTGTTTTTGTTTTTACGATTTGCAGCTGAATCTGAGTGATGGTTCTGGAGAAGAAGTCAAAAATAGCGAAAACACAGACAAAACATTCATGAAAGATAGAATATTATTGCAGCTCCATCCGATGAACAAATTAAGGACTAAGAGTCTCTAGGAGTGTCCCTGTGGGATATCAAAGCAATTGGGTGAGCAGTGTTGAGAAAGATTTTTTTTTTAAGATTTGCCCCCCCCCCTCCCCCTTCCCACAAAAAGAGACAAATTTATAAAAAAAAAGTCCAAAAATCACTGGAGCACAACCATTTGAACAAACCTGGTAGAGACACACCCAATGTGCATTGCCACCAAATATGAGGTCAATATGGATAAAGGTTTCGGAGGAGAGGTCGATATTATGAATTAGCATTAGAAAGCCCATTGACTTGCATATGAATGGTGCTTTTATTGACAAGTACTCGAATTGAAAAAAAAAATCGTTAAAAACCAGGAATCCACAACAGTGCCGTATAGTGAACAACTTTGTTTAACCCTTCTACAAGGTATACATCCAAAAAGTGGTACGTAGTAATCAAAAGGAAAGCTTCCTTATGATACTTATCCGAATTGAAAAAAAGATAAAAAAAAAAAAAGTTAAAATCCACAGCAGTGCCACTTTGTGAATACCCATTTTGACCCTTCCACAAGGAACTTTTCCACAAACTTTCGCCTTTATCCGAGTGACGGGTCTGGAGCAGAAGTCAAAAATCGCAAAAGCACGCCAAAAATCATTAAAAGATAGGAAAAAAATCACAGCGCCACCCGGGGAACAAATTAGAACCTAGGAGTCCCTAGGAGTGTTCCTGTGTGATATGAAAGCAATTAGGTAAGCGGTTTGAAAGAAGAAGATTTTTAAAGTTTTGTCCCCCCAAACGAACAAAGATAATTATCCTAAAAAGTATAATAAATCACTGCAGCATAAAACATGGAAGAGACCCATCCAAGGCATATCCCTACTAAGTTTGAAGTGGATTTGGCTGACGTTTTATTTTAGAAGATGTCGAAAATGGAAATGTTGACGGACGACGCACGGAAAACGGACGGAAAACCATAAGATAAGCTCAGCTGACTGACAAGTCAGCTGAGCTTAAAATGATAATAAAAAGAAGTAGAAGTTGCAGAATCGTAGCATCAGCTGGTGAGTAAATAAAGGTGTAGGGGTCATCGGAAGTGTCCCTATGCAACTTCGAAGCATGCAAGCAATGGGTGACGCGTTTTCCGTGAAAAAACAAAATGCCAAAAAGGATCCAAAAATGTAAACAAGATAAAAATCCCTGGAAAGTAATCATTTGGGCCAACATGGAAGAACCCTCCCAAAGTATATCCCCACCAGGTTTTAAGTGAATCTAGCTGAAGGTTTTGGAGAAGCCGAAAATATGAATTCCTTTTGTAATTGCCATTGACAAACATAATAATTTACAGTTTTTAGACTTGTCTGTTTTGCTACTTAACTTGATCTTTTGGCAACTTTCTGTTTTAATATTTACTTTCAGACATTTTAGGCTTACATGTTTTCTGTCAGGTTAAACCCCCCAGGGGCTATCGGTAGCAAGCATCGGCCTACGACAGTTAATGTTTGCCTAATTGTACTTAAAATTCTGTTAACAAAAATTGTTTTGATAATATGCTTTTGGCATAAACAAATGTGGTTGAAACCGATCAAAGTACATCCTCGCCACGTTGGAAGTGCACGATTTTTGATAAGTCGAAAATGTGAATTGAGGACGGACGGATGACGGATCATCTTATAAACTCAGCTGATTGACAAGTCAGCGGAGCTGAAAAGAAAAGTGATGAGCCCGTTCTCGGCTGACCTTCAACTTAAAGAAAGTCCTACCCTGGTCTATGGGTACCCAGAAGTGTTTCAACGCAGTTTTTAGGCAACTAGCAGTGCGGTTAAAAGACAAAAAGACATTTTACGATTTTGCCATTAAAAAGGGGGAAAATATTATAAAAATGTGAAAGCTAGTGATATTTTTGAAGACGTCAACAATGTAAACAACCATTGCAATTCCCATTGACTTAGACTGTAACCAACAGTAATGCATGCACTAACTGATAAAAACTGAAGGTGAAAATTATGTCAAGGCTCAATAGCATCACCACCTGGTTAACCCTTTTGCTGCTCCCTTCCAGGAGGTTGAATTCCACCAAGTTTCAGAATAATTTTAGGGACACTTCTCGAGAAATAGAAAATAGCAGAAAAACACACAAAATTGCAAAAAAGGAAAAAGAAAAGATTAAAAAGCAGTGCCACCCACTGAACAAGTTCAGATTTACGAATCCCCAGAGGTGTCCCCTCGCAATTACAAAGCAAGCAGCTAACCGACTTTAGAGAAAATGATATTTTTAAGACTTTGCTCCCCCCCCCCCCCCGGGGTGGGGGCGGAGGAGAGTGGAAGGTCACACAAGTATATATACGTAATTGATCACATATATGCATGCCAAAGTACGTAATTGGTGAGTGGCATACCCCACCATCTGTTCTCTCGGTAACGGCTTGTTGTGTCCATTCATTCTCTTGTGACTCTGCATTGCAAAATAGTATGACATATGCTATCACAATGTGCAATTTAAATCATAAGAAAAAAGAAAGATAGGCTTTTTATGTAAATAATGATAAGATACTGTGGCAAAAGAAGAACACATGGTACTCGTTGCCTTTTCGACATTTTTGACGACTTAAAATAAAAAGGTCCTACCTATAATCAAGTCTGATTTTTACATTTTACATTTCAAGTTTCACATTGTAACATTTATTTCCTGTCTAGGAGTAGAGAAGCATTATCTTAGTATTGATAAAAATTATTCAATGTATATTTGGTGTGGTGAAAACAATATAAATATGATAGTTTGCTAACAAGCAATAGCAGATGGCACTAAAATGAACTGTTATGCCGAAAAAGGGTGATGTTTAAAAATGCAGTTTTCATGTCAACCAAACACAGGTAACTGAGGAAAACAGGGTAAAATAATTTTAGGGGACCCTAAAGAAAAATAAAACTCATGTTGTTGCTTTCTGTACGGTGGGGTAATTAAATTCTTCAAAATGGGTCTCTGGCCGCTCGCCTACAATAATAATAATAATAATAATAATAATAATAATAATAATAATAATAATAATAATAATAATAATAATAATAATAATAATAATAATAATAATAATAATAATAATAATAATAATAATAATAATGTACAACACCAGATCGCATATCAAAACAGTTCGAAAATTATTATATACAAAGAAATCCTACGGGCAGAAATATATATATATATATATATATATATATATATATCCTTAATTTGTTTTAGCGTGAGTGCTGTTATATGTGCATATATATCAGTTTTCAACCCAATATGTATGAACGTGTGTTCAGATAAAATGATTTTTGCAATGCTTATTAAAATCCTAGAGAGTATGAGCATTAATTTTTTTTCAGAACTTGTGAAGGAGTTATCTTTTTATCAGGAGGGTCAAATCGTAGACTGCTTTTAGCAAAAAGATGTTTTTATCATATTAAACACGAGATCATGTAGCCTGATGTGTATTTTGTTAGTACGGGTGATTTTGTATCAGGTAAAATGTGGGTTAATAAGCTGGCCTTGCTTTGTGACCTGGTCCTGCAGAGCCCTTATTGAGATGGTGATGGGAAAGTTGCTTTCTTTTGAAACCCCAGAAAAATAAGAGCAAGCTGTTAATTACTGATATGTATGCATAAATACATAGTTGATGTTAAAGAGTTAATCCCTTTTGTTGTGGAGTTAACAATTCTAGTCACTTACACACACACACACACACACACACACACACACACATATATATATATATATATATATATATATATATATATATATATATATATATATATATATATATATATATATATATATATATATATATATATATATATATGACCCATGAAATTTACTAAAATGCGCCTGCTCTGTAAAGTGGCCGGTTGAACTTGTGCTAGTTTATATTATATGATCAGGTGGCTGACAGTTCTTAATAAGTTTCGATTGTTTGGAGAAATGATGGACAATATTTCAACCGGTTTAGATATACGATGACAAGAAATTTGAATCGCCTTATCAAAGTACAATAACAGCTACCGTGAAGGGATTTCAAAGACCTTACATCATTTGAAGCAAACTGTCCTCCTGCGAAATTGATATTTGTAATCGGTTGGCGTTAATTTTCCATGAAAAAGTTACAGTCACGACTCATGATTTTAAACTCTTTCATACTCCTCTGATACATACAATAACAAACTTGATTTACTCAATACTTCAACTGGCTCTAATTTGCATAATTTTGCAAAAAAATATTAATAATTGTAGATCACCAGAGAGAATTTCGGTAAGAAGTAAAGTAAGAAAAAATGAATCGTGAAAGTACTCAAATTAGTCTTTCACCTTTCAGAAACTTTAGGCTAGCTTGTTTTCTGTTAGTTAGACCCCCAGGGGCTACAGGTAGCAAGAAGCGGCCTCCGACAGCTACAAGCTTGCCTAATTGTACTTGATATCTGGTTAATATTTTCATTGCATTCTCTTGACATAAACACAAAAGACTTTCATTCATTCTGACTTGCCCTATAATTCTACTATTAACATCCAAAGATTATTAGAAAGTTTGGCTACAATAATTTACAGTTTTTAGACTTGACTATTTTGCTACTTAACTTTATCTTTTGGCATCTTTCTGTTTTAATATTCACTGTCAGACATTTAAGGCTTTCATGTTTTCTGTTTGGTAAACCCCCAGGGGCTACAGGTAGCAAGAAGCGGCCTACGACAGTTGCATGTTTGCCTAATTGTACTTAAAATCGTGTTAAGAAAAATTGTTTTGATAGCATGTTTTTGGCATAAAAGCTAATGACTTCCATTCTTTTCTGATATGCCTAAATGCACATTTACTCAGTATTAAAAAAATACTCAAAATTGACAGTATTTTCTCAAGTGTCACAAACCTGACACATTAAGTTGACACATTGACTCAGGGTTGGCAGTTAAATAGACCTTAATTGTTTGAGGAGTAGGTGTCATAATGGAGTTTGTTTTACATCTCTGGTGCAGGATGTACATTGTTACAGTCCTTGTTAGGATTTCCCTTGGTTTGTACAGGTGGTCTAGCTGCAACTGTTTATTTTACAATCACTTGGACTGAATGTAATGCCCCAGCTTGTTTCCACTTCAGTTAAACATTGGCGGATGGTTTAACTAGGATAAGCTGTCCAGCTAGAAAGGGTACATATTGGTTCATGGGTAAGTCAAATTGTTCTTATCTGAACCTGTACTATGAAAATATTAACCTGATATCAAGTACAATTAGGCAAGCTTGTAACTGTCGGAGGCCGCTTCTTGCTACCTGTAGCCCCTGGGGGTCTACCTAACAGAAAACAAGCTAGCTTAAAGTTTCCGAAAGGTGAACATTTAAACACAATGGTGTCAAAAGATAAAATTAATTAGCAAAACAGGCAAGTCTAAAATCTCTAAAATTATTGAAGCCAAACTTTCTACCGATCTCAGGATATTTACAGCAAAATTTGTCGAAATATTTGATCAAAAGAACACCTTTGAATCCTCTTGACTCAAGTTTATTGTAAATAAATTTGGTTCTTGATGCAAAGTCCTGAAATTTAGAACATATACGACCAAATCTCAAAATCTGTGACAAAAATGTATTATATCAAATATTATCCGAAATATTACTGTCCGGGATAGGATAATGAACTACTTGAAAGTTAAACTCATCTATTTTGTGATAGACTTTAATACAAAACCTGTCACTAGTGACCTGAATATCCAAGTCCAAAAACACATCTTTGAAACCATCTGAATTGTTACCATCCAAAGGGATATCTTTTGGGTAAATTTCTTTAGTAATTTCACTGAAATTTTGTACATTTACACCAGCAATGTCATCAATATATCTTGCGTTGTTTGATAATTTTATAGCCATTGAAAGTCCTTTTTCGTATATATATATATATATATATATATATATATATATATATATATGTGTGTGTGTGTGTGTGTGTGTGTGTGTGTGTGTGTGTGTGTGTGTGTGTGCCTGTCTCTGTGTGTTTATAACATGGAATTTAATTTCAATCAGTAAATTGACGACCAGTTATGCTCGGGCGTTTTAGGGTGATGTGGGACAATAAAGGCAAATCACGGGTCTCCCTATCCGCAAGATTGACTTTAAATTCAAACAACATCAAAACAAACAAAGATGATATGATTCAGAAAACTATAAGCGATTTAATTCAGAAGAACCAAGGGATCTATCTTTCATAAAAGCAAAGACGAATAAATGCAGAAAGCCAAAGGCGATGTAATTCAGATAGAAACATACAAGTTTAAAATCTCAAGAATTATTGAACCGAAACTTACAATACTTCACTTGATATTTACAGCAAAATTGTAGAAAAAATGATCAAAAGTACATCTATGGATCCTCTTGAATCAAGTCATATTGAAAATTTATTTGGTTCTAGATGCAAAGTCCTGAAGTTTAGAAAAAAAATACGACCATATCTCAAAATTTCTGACAAAAATATACAATACCCAATAGCTAACGAAATATTACTGCCAGGGAAATGATAGGTAACCACTTTAGTCAAATCCATCAATTTTGTGATATATGTTAATGCAAAACCCGTCCTTAGTGACCCAAATGCCCAAGTCCAGAAACATATCAGTCAAACCATCTGCTTTATTACCTTCCGAAGGGATATTTTCTGAGTAAATTTAGCTACTAATTTTGTTGACATTTGGGCCAATTACACAAGCAATGTCATCAATGTATCTTGCATTGTTTGCTAAACTTGCATGCATGTGGAAGTTCTTTTCTTCAATCTATTTTCATCAATTTATCCATATACCTAAATTCAAGCCAGGTTAAATATAAATCAACAAATAACGGGGAGCAGTTACTTACCATTAGAATGCCTTTTTTGGTTAAAATAATCCAATGGTCCACATTGAACAAACGCAATATCCTAGAAAAATGAAATAGCGTCCATCAAAGCTTCCACAGTGCCAGATTAACGTTGCTTTTTGGATGTTTATTATGTGACCAATATGGTTTCTTTGTATACAAATTAATATTTATGAATGGTTTACCATTCTATTTAAACATTTTGCTGATTAATTCTGAAAGAGAACTTTTGACTTTTTCTATGGGTAGATTGGTGTATACTGTAGACAAATCAAAACATTTGATATTTTTTTGCTTTTATAACTTTGATTTTAGATACAAACTGGGGGAAAATTTAATAATAAAGGATATTCCGAAAGCAATTTTACAGTTTCTTGAAATTGCATTACAGGATATACGGAAATGATTCCTAATTACAGTCAAACACAGTGTTACTTCTTTTGACAGTTGTTTGATTGTACATTTTGAAGCACCAGCTGTGAATCTTGATTTAAAAGGGGTTTTATTTAATTTAGGTATCCGTAACAAAGTGCAATAGAGGAGTCCTCCTTAGAAATTTTGATACTAAAATACCTTTTCATTTCACCTAATCTTTATGAATATCTATCAAGCTATCAATGGATTATCTGTGTAATTTATAGATGCCATTTCGTTTTATGCCTGAAATATTTTCTAAGCCAGATTCGTTTTTCAAAACATCCAGATAATATTTTTCGCAGATGATCCCAAAATTGTTACCTGCCTTATCAATGTTTAAGATTAGAAATCTGTCTTGCTGTTGTTCGATTCCTTTTGATAATGGAGAAAAACGAAAAACAAAGTCTCATCATTTCAGTCTGCAGACTTAATCATCAATACCGTACCAATATCGCGTTTGTGATCCCGTTAGTACGCAGTTAATATTATTGTCGTCGATTTGGCTAGTTGACTTTTTATAGTTGGAAACTCACAATTACGAGAAAGAAGTTGTAATTACGAGAAAAAACTTGAGATTCCCGAGTTTCTCCGAAGACAAAACTCGTAATTACAAGAAAAAACACTGGTAATACGTCTTGCATATGCTGAGCCTTATCGAGAAAACACGCATAACAACAAAGAAAAAAAAAAGCCAGGTAATTTGAGTCTTAAAAACTTGTAAATGCAGGTTTCAAAACGTCATTATTATGAGAAAAAACTCGTTGTTTTGGAAAAAGTACTTTACAATTAGGAGTTTTTAAAAATAACTTTGATGGTCTAATTAGGCATCTGTAATATATTTACTTAATGCATTTGTGTCCTCTTGTTCAGAACCACTTCCTGGCAGTCATTATCATATTCTGCATTTCAAACGCTTAACTCCCCATAAGCTAATCAGTCATTGTCTAACTTATTTAAATGTGGAAGTACTCTTGTCTGTATTGCGCCCATTCCTCTCTAGAAATTTAACATATGTTGTATTAACCAAAATAAATTGAAGGGTCTTCAGCGGGTTACTACTCAGAACGTGTTTCGAAGTCTATGTCTTACCTCATTATAATTATGAGCTTTCAAAACTCATTATGACAAGAAAAAACTTGTCATGACGAGAAAATACTCTTTATTGCGAGACAAAACTCGTAATAACGAAAAAAATTATTAATTTTGAGTTTTAAAACCGCGTTGTTATTAGAAAATAGTCGTAATTTCGAAAGAAAACTCGAAATAAATTTTGAAAAATAGTTTTGGTGGTTTTCTTAGGCATCCATAATATATGTATATTTGTTTCCCTTGAATTTGTGGGGATGGATGGGTGGGTGTGATATTCATTCTCAAGATAATAGGTTTGAAGAACACGAGATGGAATTAAGAAGACTAAATATTTCATGAGGTGCATTAGCTTTTAATTTTCAACCAATACATTGTCGCCCAGTTTACCTGGTTAACTCACTTTTCTTAGAGAAACACACCACGGCTTGACTGATGGAAACCCACCAGTTCAGTTACTGGATGTATGGGGTAAATTTGCTCCCAAACTGCAAGTAAAATTCGGAGTCCAGCCGTTTCCTTGTCTGTCCTCCTTTTATTTCTTTAAGTCGGTAGTCACAAATACATGTTGATGAAAAATGTATGTGTACTTCTCATGGGGTTCCATGGGAAAAAGCTCAGAGCTTACAGCTCTGCTTCAAGATATGACATTACCAAAATCTACCTCCAGGGTAATGACTAATAGGAAGCATGGATTATTAATCAAATCTTAACACATCAATTAATGAGGAAGGTATTCATAAGTGAACAAAAGTTTGATTGACACAAGATTCACCAGTTACCAGAAAGTAAAGACCTTCACTACCATGTTCAACTCCACATCAAGTGAACAGACCAGAAGTGTTTTAATTAAGTCAGACAGAGAGGAAGTTTCTGGACATATATAGAAACATAGAGAGGGTACATCAAAGAATGACTGAGCAGGATGTCCTGTATACATCAGTAACAGCTTGGTTTCTTTGCTTTATATCTTGCATTTTGACAAAGAAATAAGATATATTTTCTAACGTTTACCTAGTGAATATAACACAGTGGATGTTTTCTACAAATATACGCTTTCCAAAATTCTGTCCCTGAAAAAGGCAACAGATGGTTTCACTCACTCATGTTCATCAAATGGTGCATCTTTCGATACTCACCTCATGATCAGCGGTGTAAAAGTGCTCAAAATGTTAAATATTGTCTCCTTCAATGCTTTTAAGTATTCAAACGCTTGTTGACTAGAAAACATTGGAAATGTAAATGGTAGATAAATTCTGTCAAAAGAGTCTGACTCCCTTTTCAATTCGTATTGGAAAACACACACAGTTCCTATTGTAGTACGCTGTTTGTGATTAAGGAAATCAGACACATGTCCAGGTTTGTATCTTGAAATATATATGAATATTCAATGTTTGCTTCTTTTATGATGTGGATCCGTACTCAAAATCTATGTATTCAGCTTTTGTTTTTTCTTTATATGGCAGTCTGCCGTATGACATATGCCGTGAAGGCAACGTCTTAAACAGCTCCATAACAATGCTGACCTTATTTGTTGGTTATTGATTGCAAGTTTATCTTAAGTTCATATAACACTTGAACGACCTCAGCAACAATTGCATGCATAGATCCACAGGGTGTACTGGTGTCAGCAGAGCTTGAGCAAATGGAGTTTTGCTTTGATATTGCGTATAGGTAGGGTGTCTTGCATCTGCTGAGCTTTATCGATATTGAAAAGATAAAGATAATTCCTCCAGCATAATTAGTCTTATTTCTAATTGTCCATCATTGGTGTAACACTGACTAGTTCCTGTGGACAACGTAACTTAAATAGTCCTTGTATAGTTGTTGTTTGTATTGCCTGGTTATAATGCCCTTCTCCGGTAAGGTCTACTGAGATCTATAGGTAAGTTACATTATAATATTGAAAATTAATTAATATTAAAAATTAAATGGGTTTTTGGCATCAATTTATCCAATGGCTCCAGAGGCAAGAAAGCGAATCAGGATTTGTGCAGGTACTCAGCCCTGGACTAAGTTGTCGAGCTTACCTGTGGCATACATTGAATCAAAGCGTGCGTCACAAATGTTGACCCCGTCACATTTGGCTGTAGTATGTTGCAGATTCTGGTTGACTGCCACATATGGTGTGAGGGCCAAACTGACCATACGTACATACAGTTTATCTGTCTGAATAGTTATCTGCGTAGTTTTCTATGCTAGATCTCATATTACTGAAGGCATCTATACTGAGCGTCGATTGGACAGTGATAAAATTCTGTTGAGCGGCAGATATCGCTGTTACAATGTGTTAGAAAAAAGAGGACACGTCAGATCCATATTGTAGCTTTTCCCTTTTGGGAAAACGTCAGAATATCAGTCCCAAATCCAGGCACAAGATCAGTATCAAATATTCAATATGCATTGTCCTTATAATACAACTGAGGTCCCAGTTAATTTTGCCTTGCATTTTCAGCATTATACAGCACTACGTCCAGGCTTTTTTTTTGAATTCAGTCCTAGTAGTATCTTGCATCTGATAAAATTGATGCCAGCAGTGTGAGCAGCAGATGGTGATTCTCACAGTGGCAGTTCAATGCTATGGTCGGCTGTGTGCAAAAGTTTAAGAATGTGGTTCTTACAGAGATTACCTCTATCAAAGTCCACTTGTTTTGTAACCAGTTTGTCCATTTTAGCCATTTTGGCTAGAAAGATAAAAAAAATGTTCAGTTTGTTTTTTGACCATGTCCTCAACCTTGTTTATGAACATGTTCGGATATCTGTTAGGCTACAACTGCATCCTAAAGGCTAGAAGGTTTCTACACTGATAAACCTATATTTCATATTTAGAAATTGTGAAATTCCCGTTTTATCATGAAACTTACAACACCTAAGAACAGATCTAAACCATGAATATGAAATATCTAACTTCATAAACCAAATTCATATTGGTGTTGACTTAAATTAATGCCATATGGATCCATGAAACCAAGTGGACTAACAGAGGTGTCAAATATTACAAACGGAGATTTTAAAAATATTGTACATAAATTTGGGGACCTTGGTTCTTTGACCTGTCTAAACACATATAATTATTGCGCATAATTTTTAATTGGAGTAATCATGGTGTATGATCTTTGCAACGCTTTAATGTATTCTAATTACAAAAAAAATATTTTCTGCTTGTTTATAGTAGTTGTTATAAAATACATGAAAATATTTAAATTACTAAAGTTAGTTTAATGGTAACATGGTGCAGACAAGCTGCTGATGTAAAGCAGGTTAATAGAAAGAGAAAAGCAGAATGAAGAGTATTGTTAGTCAGCTCAGTTAAGCTCTGCTTTGTTTATGTTGTTATAGATTCATTTTGTGACGTGATAGCCCATGCGTAAGCCAGAACGAGGGATTAAACAGCAAGCATACCACCGTGAGTTCTGGGAAATTGATATCAGTAAAATTACTAGAAGTTGTCTATACATCCGGTTGAATCACATAAATATATTGGTGTATTTTATATTTTACACATACTTGTGCAGGAAGCCTGTTGTGATTCCTGACCGGTCATCTTGTGTATCCTATCACGCGTGACTGGAAAAGTTATGTAAAAAAATGCTGATGCTTTGTGTATTGGATGGACCATTAGGAAGCAGATGGTATACAGGTATGTGACGCCATTGCGTTTTATTTTATGTTTTGTGAATTGTAAAGATGGCTAATTCAAATCATGGGAGTCTGAGTGCTTTATAAAGTTGTATGTAGACTGTAGATAAAGGTGAATTGATATTGATATTACGGCTCACCTACTTGTATCTTATTCTAATGTTTGAAAAAAGTAAATGTCATATTTATGGATAATTCCCCAGTTCACAACCCTACCTCTCATCAGCTAATTCCCTCAGCACTTGAACGTTGTAATTGCCTCAAGCCTCAAACCCCAAGCACAGTACAGACGTACCTTTCGACAATGGTGTACCAAACATGTCTTATGGCATGGTATTAGTCATAAACTAGTACCTGTCACGTAAAAGAGCACATAGTGACACCGTTTTGGCTGCCTCTCATGGGAGAAAGTGTTGTTGACATGAATCTGATTTGATTTTGAACTTCTTTTCTGAAAAGGATTTTTAACACCTTGTGTTTGTTACATGAGAAGTGTTGTTGTGCACCCTGACCTGAAATATTTTTGTAGGTGAGATGCCAGACGGTGGTATATATTTAGAAACTTTTGCGTGATTTGACTATGAAAGAATTGCAGCTGCTGTACCAAACACCCAAAGTTACCATGGTGATGTTTAAGCTGTTTGGAGAGGTTCATCCTGGTTCATTGCCACCGGCCTACCCCCATTAGAATGGATAAGTTCTTTTAATGTTCGTTCAGAATAACTACAAAATGGTAGTAAAAGTCAACTTATTCAGAAAATATGACCTTTTAGCAAATAGACTGGAATCGTGTGTGGTAATATACACCCAGCTTGCCTGAAAGGTTTAAATACAACAGTTTAAAATATGTTATGGGTTTTCAACACATGTTCAAATAATTCATTTATTCGTTGCTCTTGAAACATGTTCGACAGAGATCTATTGAGTAAATAACTTAAGAACTTAAATGATGACATGGATTACATCATTCTTATGATTTAAAACATGGGACGATGTAAAGCATTTTCTCTCCAATCCGAGTGCAACATCGAAATTGCAGACACTTTTTGGCCACCTGTAAACCACAATATAATTATCATCATCACCGTGGTTTTCTTTTGCATAATTGCCGAATTTTTGTGCTTTCGGTATTTCCAACGTCTCTAAATCTGCCATGAACATTGTCATAAAAATGAAAGATATGCACTTTCTGGAAAAGTCAAAGTAGTTCACGAGTTGATGATACTGGAAATGTTTACGAACACTCTTATTTTAAGTATTTGTAGGTTTAGGCATACAGTTCCATTGATTACCATGCAAGTCAATACGATTACAGTGGAAATTTACCCTCTCAAATTCTCCAAAATCTTAGGTCAGGTTCACTTTGAACCTGGTGGGGCTATACATTTGGCATGATTCTACCAGGTTTTCCTAAAAAGTCATGCATAGTCAGTTTAAAATGTTTGCACTTTTGATTTTGGTTCTCTTTTGGTAAAAATGATTTGCTGATTTCTTTAAACGTCCATAGGGATACGTCTGGGGACCCAATACGTTAATTGATCGAAAGGATGTGTTATAGTGTTTTGACGTTTTTTGTAGTGTTTAAACTTTTTTATATCTAAACTGTTAGTTGGATCCTCTCTAAACTTACCCAAAATGTCCAGCACTTGATCTCCACTTAATTTGTTCACTAAATGGTGGCACTACCATCTGACTATCAGCAATTTATCAAGCTTTAAAAGTAATAATGGGGTATGTAGGGTTTTGCATGTCAATGTGTAATGAGGACACAGCACCAAATCTGATATAATATTGGCTAATATCTCAATCAATTTGGATACCAGGCGCATAGGTACACTTAAACACCGGTAACAAATGCACCAGTGTGGTTTCTTTAGGTGTTGTTAATTTCCACTTTTGAAGACATTGTAAGGTCAAATGATACAGTGGGTAACATCTTAATTGGTGGACCATAGGGCTTTGGGCACTATTAAATGATTGTAGGAAAACTGGAATAAAGTTCCTTTTCATGTTTTTAATTTTGATCCAGAGACTTCGAAATATCACATTGAAATATTGGCATAAATCTA
Organism: Hermodice carunculata; assembly: GCA_964020975.1. Taxonomy (NCBI): domain Eukaryota; kingdom Metazoa; phylum Annelida; class Polychaeta; order Eunicida; family Amphinomidae; genus Hermodice; species Hermodice carunculata. The sequence goes on from OZ026620.1 coordinate 6,075,199, forward strand.
AGTAATAGTGAATTCTGCAACTTTTCGTTAAAAGACTTGTGGACAGTGTTTCTTGTCTTGAAGTTGACTTTGATATTGATTTTAAGTTCACAACACCACTTCATGCTGTGCATTCAAGGTCAGATGAGCATGTGACCGTCACAGTCCGCTAGTTATATAATACATCCACAAACTAACGAACCTGTTTTTCAATTTGACTATATGAGTTAATTAAGTTTTTTTTTCTCTTTTTTTTTTCTAGTATATCTCTTTCTAAAGTGTTCAAGTTGTTTCCAGTAAAAAGTAAGCTTGTGTCAAGCGTAAAGAAAAGAAACCACGAGATAAAGTACCAAGGTCATTTATATAGATAAGGAAAAGTAGTCTCCCAAGTATAGATCATTGTTGCACTCCCCAAGTGATTTTTAAAGGTGCAGACGCAACATTTGGAAATTTAACTAATTGCCGCCTATAAGTCATATAACCTTTGGGCTAATCCAGGGCCAAACCTCTAATACCTTAATGATATAATTTAGTGAGAAAAATAGCATGATAGACTGGATCAATATCGAGAAATATGCTGGCTGCATAATTTTATCTGTTCAAAGTTCCGACCCTTTATTACCTAAGTAACTTGTAGGCATTTCTGTACTGCATTTTCGTGAGAAAGCCAACTTGGAAATGATAGAGAATATTATCAATTTCTAGAAATTCTATTAATTAATTATACATAACCTTTTGAAAAATCTATTGGGAAACAAGGTAAAACAGCGATAGGACAGTAATGGTTATCGTGTTCAGGGTAACCTTTTTGAAAAGAGGAATGACTGTAGCCAGCTTGAGCAATTCAGGAAAAATGCATGTCTGTAGTGCCAAGTTTATTATGTAGGTAAATAGAATTAGAATGCCATGCAAAATTTATTCTATGACTCTCGGATTAATATCGTCCCTGCTAGGAAAAGAGGGTTAATTACATAGAGAGTTGATTATAATTTCATTATTGCATTCAAGAACAGGATGGAGAAATGGTGAATTGGGAAAAGTTTTCTTTCAAAACGAAGAAGGGTTTTTATTTGTACTTGGTAGAGACTGGGCTAATGTTGCTCCACAGATAACCAAAATGATGATGATGATGATGATGATGATGATGATGATGATGATGATGATGATGACGACGACGATGACGACGACGACGACGACGACGATGATGATGATGATGATGATGATGATGATGATGATGATGATGATAATAATAATATATATATCATCCTTGGCAGTTATAATATTTACATTGCTTTTGAAGCTATTATTAAATAAAATCGTTTTAGTTTTACCAATAACATTGATTATAACTTTTCACAGTTAAGAAATATTTTGTTAATTTTTTTGTATGTGGCATGATAATTCTCTTAAAATACACATTATAAATGTATAAATTTAGTGTAATATTGTTTATACTTTGGGAATTTACCTTGAATGTTATATTTGGAATGACGATAACTAAGATATAACTGATTCTTTCTGCCCATAGATTTCATCCGACCAATTGTTAACCATGGCTGGGCATAGTTAGTTATTACAAATACGCCACCTGGCTTCTATATTTTGCTGTGTAATTTTAAAGCTTTCTTTGGGGGACACTATGAGCTCCTCCAAGTCTTATCCCTCCACATGTATGTATGGCAACTTACCCAGCTGACCATTTGTAATTAATTAAAATTCAATTCAATTTAATTAACAAATTTCAATGGAAGAAAACAATAAAAATATGTGAAGAGAGACGGAGAGAACCACATTATAGACACATAAATTTAATATCTTATTAATCAGTGAAAGGTCATGCATTGTCACCGCAAATTAAGGAATCAGCGTTTTAGAATCTTTTTGATCAAATCACAAGAGGGTCGGTGGATAACCTCGCATTATCACCATGATGTATTATGATTCCTTTGAAGATATCAAGGGATCATTCTTGACCAATACTGTTCATTATCAATTTATTACTGAGTGCTTCGACAACAATTTTTAACTCTGGGGGCTAAATGCCATTTAACTTAATCTTTTGGATATTAAAGTGTCTAGAAGCTGGGTGTAGATCATCAGACATTACTTTTCTTGTCATTATTTGTATAATAAAGTTGATATTCATCTTTATTTACCCTTTTCTTCGTTTCGTTTTTTGTTTTGTTAACGCCATAAGAATAAGCCTGTGTGACAAAATTTGTTTTAAATTTGTTTATCACACCTATACTTGGATATTGAGATGTTTGAAGATGTTTTCCCAAAATTACACCAGTCCTGGCTATCAATAACATTATTTATTTCGAATTTTGGTGGGGTGGAGGGCTTGTGAAACTGTTATCAATGCTTTACCAGTTCTTGGCAAAACCATTAAAACCTTCTTATGAATGATGAATCTAGGTTGTCAGCAACGTTGGCTTCCCTGTGGTCAACAATCATCGTAGAGTTGCTTGGCCTCAAAGAACTTACCAAACTTGTGGTTTGGTTGCATTGTGGCAGGTGGGCTGATCCTTTGTAGGTGCACCAACTGCGTGTGAATGTATGTATGTATGTATGTATGTATGTATGTATGTATGTATGTATGTATGTATGTATGTATGTATGTATGTATGTATGTTAGTATGCATGCATGTATGTATGTATGTATGTATGTATGTATGTATGTATGTATATATGTGTATCTATGCATGCATGCCTGTAAGCATCAAATTCTACTTTTGCTAAGCTATTCTATTATAATTTATTCTTATGATTTAATGCGATATTTGCGCCTTTATTCTGAATTTCCTTATTTGTTAGATATGTTATCTGTCCCTTCCTGACTCTTACGCCGCTGCTATCACGTGTTTTCTTCGAACGTATTTGTGATGATTTTCATATTAACATTTACTTAAAAAGGATTTTAAAGCTTGTATTTTATAAAACAATTCATCTATTTAACACAGATATGCCAGAGAATTATAATAACCCATGAATAGGTTAGGTTAATAAAGAAACATATACTTTTATTTTTCGTAATTTTAAGTGCACCCGCAATTGCCAAATCTGTTCTGTATTGCCTTGGTCTATGTTTCATCAGTTTTGTGCTGCCCTGCTCTATGTTCTATCACTTTTGTCTTGCCCTGGTTCATCTACTATCAGTTCTGTGCTACCCGGGTCTATGTACTAACAGTCTGATGTACCCTTGTCTGTGTACTCTCAGTTTTGTACTGCCCTGGTCTATGTACCATCAGTTCTACACTGCTATGGTCAGTGTACTATCAGTTCTGGACTGTTCTGCTCTATTAAATATCTGTACTGTTGGGCCCTTGCCTATGTATAATCAGTTCTGAACTGTTCTGCTCTATGAACTATCTGTATTGTTGGGCCCTGGCCTATGTATAATCAGTTTAGTACTGCCCTGGTATATGCACTATCAGTCCTCTGCTTCTTTGGCCTATATATGTACTATCAGTTCTGTACTGTTCTGTTTTATGCGTTTTTGAAGCTGGTTGAATGGATAAAGTGTGGATGAAATATACTGGTGATCGTTTGTGAACTAATTGTTATAGTATTTTAATTGCTGGTACGAAAATATATCCTTTATTTTTGACACTTTCATCCTTTTAGAATGTAGTTCTGTATGTGACAGATAGTAACTGATCACAGCCGGGCAGCATAGCATCTCAACCATGAATAATAAAAATGGAAGTGCTCCTGAGGGCCGGGAAGTGCCGTCCAACATGCAATCGCAAGGTTGAGGTACTTGGCATGTGGCGACTGCTCGCCTGTCTCACGACTTATTATCCCTTTTTATAAAACTGAGGATTGGCCAAGGTTTAAATAATTGCTACGCCTTCCATTGACATCTAAATGGGCCATGGTTGACGTGAAATAGCTAGCCAATGGCTCCATATAGAGCCAAGCCAACCATATATTAAAATGTGTCCTCGAATTTATTTACTAGCACCAAATGTTCTGTCATGTATTTATTTTCAGATGCTTGTTTTATTCATGACATGATGATGATAATAATAATAATGATAATAATAATAATAATAATAATAATAATAATAATAATAATAATAATAATAATAATAATGATAGTAATAATGATGATGATGATGATGATGATGATCATAATAATAATAATAATAATAATAATAATAATAATAATAATAATAATAATAATAATAATAATAATAATAATAATAAGAATAATAAGAATAATGACGATGACTCTCATCAGCATTAACATTATTATGCTACAAATATGTAAAATTACAAACATGGAGAAAGTATGTAAACTATGTTTTATACACACTAAAAACAGGATGCAGTTATGCCATCACTATAAAAAAGTACCGATATTGTCACACTGAAAGGAGCAAGAACTATCATTAAAAAACATTTGTCCTGTCATGATGACCATTTCATACTTGTTGAAAGTGTTATTATTCGCAACGTATTATTTTTTGCAAACTTTGCCACGAAAGTAAACACCTCGCGAAACTAAGTACCCCAGAATTGCCATGCGTCAACACGTGTTTCATACACTATTCAAACCATGGGATTCATCAGTTAAAGACCTAGAGTTTACATTTGATGTTTACAATATTCAGCTAAATTTTCTTATTTGATCGGGAATTGTTTGACCCCAAAATGTCGCCTTTAGAGCAGTGCATACCAACTATGGTACCACTGTGAGTACTTCCGCCCTTCATTCTTTTCTTATCTTTCCCCTTTCTTACGAAACTCTATCAGAAACGTTTTTTTGAACGTAGTCGTCAGCAGGAGATAATAGAAAATCGGAAAATATAACAAATTGGTCTTATGCAGATTACCGTCGGTTCTTCAGAAACATGCAATGTGGTATGCGTATCAAGGAAGGATATCTTAAATATTATGTGATTCAAAACGTAATTAATCCTAAGTATAAATGATTTTGAATATAGTTTTAAGGCTGCTTACATGATACTTTAATCCAACGGATATCGTACAACCCCCCACCCCCCAAAAAAGGATAAAAAGTACTTTGGCTTGAAATGATCGCCCTTGCACTGCATAGAGATTTTGAGATATTTCTAATATTGAAAATGACATGTAACCTTTTCCAGGACCAAGTTTGGACATATTTCTTGGGCGCGCTCTATGTGTGATGCGCCCGAAGCGTGCCGAGAAAGGCTGCTGACCTGGACAGTTCTTATAGACTTTACAATTGTCGAGTTTTGTCGAAATTTTCCATGAAGGAGTTCAAATAGGTACATGTATGTGAAGCAGGTGTCTGTCCAAAAGCTCATCCAGTGGAGTCACAATCAGCTTGATCTTCTGACAAACGTCATATTTGTCAGCATAGAAGTTATCTTGAATAGACTGGCGACAAAACTGTTGACTTGTTCCATCTGTAGCTGGCAATTTGGTCACACAATTACTTTATGCACAGAAACATACCACGTTTTATTTCTGTCGTAATTAAGTGGAACTTCAGTGCTTGAACTGTTTATGTGAAATCAAGTTTGTGCCATTGCACTTAGTCACGTGGCACTTAAAGCCCGTCTCCAATCTTCCAGTAGAACCTTATAAATGTGGGTTTGTTAGAGCCAGATCTTCAGTTCGACACAGATTGTCACCAGGGACGTGTTGGCTTTCCTGAACTCGGATATCCTATATCTAAGCGCAAGGTTAGTAGACTACTATTGGAGAAATTTTAAAGTAATTTGACATTTTACGTCTTTGTCTCCCCGTTTTATCCCAAATTGCATACTGGAATGACTGTCCGTCATTCTCTATTCTCCCCCTTGTAGAAATGGGCACAGCTCAGCCGAGCCGTCGGCTCAGTCGGCTTATTCAATAATGAGGCGAGCCAACTAAAAAAAAAAAAAAAAATGAAGAACAGCGCAGCCATGGATCGGCAGAATATAAAGCACCACAGATATATGGCTTGATGGCAGACACATTGGGAATGCTGATTATATCGCTCTTACCGTGCACTATATTGATGATAACTGGAACTAGCTACAGTTTTGTTTCGACATTTGTCATCACATAGTGAGCCTCAAGCGGTCATTTAGCAGCATTCATTCTTTACTTTCTCTCCATTTGTTTTAATTTTTTGTCATGGGCGTTGTCAGTTGTCACTCAAATGGATATATATGACAACTAAAAGCAGAATTATAATATTTATAACGTTTCTGTAAAATGGATTTCATTAGCGGAAACATTATTATAAGTAGTAGTAGTAGTAGTAGTAGTAGTAGTAGTAGTAGTAGTAGTAGTAGTAGTTGGCACTGTTGATAACTTCTGAGTTGGCGACATTTCTATTTTTATATATTCTTTGTTATACATTAATATGTGATAAGAAATCTCTATGTATTCACGCGGTAACGTAATTGAATTCATTTGCGAATAATTCCACTGCCAAAATTACGCATTTAATATTATATATCTAGTATTGCGTTGGTACCTATATAATCTACAAGGACGCATCGATTGATCATATTGGGACACAAACTATATTTCGAAACAGAAATGAACACATAAAATGCGAATGATGTATACAATATGTGACCCAATGACATTGTGTTGTTAAAAATTCCAATCGAATTTATCAAATATATACTTCAATACCAAGAAGCATGTATTATGCCCCTTTGCAATTCAGTTATTTGAATATTATGTTACTATGTAACCGTCTATTATACAAATAGATCAAGCAAGTAAACAACCCTTTTTTGCCTCAATATTGTAGGAGACAGAAGTACACCAAGGCAAAACTATGCAGCTGCTGGTTTTCTTGCTCCTATTGACTACGTTATGCTGTGCGCAGGACTGGGTGAATGACTGGGACCAGCCTTTCAAGTTTGAGTGCCCTAATGGAGGAACAATCTCTCACAAGGGCAGCATACACTGCAATAAGAAAGAGGACCGGAGGTTCAAGTTTCTCTGTAAAAACATTGGTTCTAGCACGGACACGCAATGCTTCTGGACACAGTGGGTAAACGACTGGGATCGCGATATGGACTTCAAATGTCCTAAGCACCTACATATCGCCGGCGTTGAGAGTTACCATAGCAACAAACACGAAGACCGGAGGTAGGGAATTAAAAGCTAAATTGACTTTTGTTTGCCGTACATACGGTTTCACCCCGACATGCACAAGGTCGTAGACTGAACATTTGGAAAACAAAAAACAAAACAAAACAAAAAAAAAAAAAAAAAAAAAAAAAAAAAAAAAAAAAAAAAGAAAAACATATGAGCAATGTCTATTCCCCCCGCCAAATAAATAAATAAATAAATAAATAAATAAATAAATAAATAAATAAATAAATAAATAAATAAATAAATAAATAAATAAATAAATAATAAAGCAGAAACACAAATAAAATAAAATAAACCCCAACCATTCCACTACTACCCCCCTTAAAAATAATAATAAAACACACACACACACACACACACACACACACACACACACACACACACACACACACACCTAAGAAAGCCCCATGAATATACATATTTTTGTGTGCACACGGTTTTGATGTAAAGCTATTGACTTAAGACTTGCAATTATAATTTACATTACACGTTCTTTTACTTTGGGAATGTTTGAATAATAATAATTTAAAAAAAAAATGGTAGATGATTATTTACATACAAAAACATTTGGGCAGTGAATGTTTTGGTGATAAATGTACCCGAACCCGACGGTATCTCTTCAGCTGATGATTGTTTTACCCAGGAATTGGACGTTTTTTTTTCTTTAAATGTCTTATTTATCATGAACACAGCATGCAAAGGCATATTTCTCACAGGTTTGGCCAAAAAAGTTTTCAGCGCTACCTAAAACAAACACTTACGTGTGGGCATGTAACACAGACACATTAAACAGATGCCCTCTTACACCTGTAAGTGCACGCAATGCGGCGCGCGTCAGCGGGGAGCTCTGTACAAATAACAAGGTGTGAAACTCACTGATAACCTCAACAGGCACACGCTGACTTCAGCTGGACCAAAAATGTGCACACTAATTAGGATCCATTTGCTTATTACGTTCGCTAGCCCTCACAGGTTTTGGTATAACGTACCCCTGTGGGCATTATAAAAACCTGTGTGTGTAGGGGAGGGGGGATACGCAACATCAGGAGTGGGTGTGTGCCTCGGACACTTTGAGGCAATACCCTATTTTAATACTGCACCAGATATAAAAACGTACCCTTTTTAATACTGTAATGTGTTGAAAGGAGTGCTGCATTGATGCATCCTGGTGCATTTTGGAGACCAACATTACAATTTTAAACAAGTTTTAGCATACTCTTACTTCCCCCAAATATTCCCCCCAAAGAACCTACGAATTATATCCTATATCCCCAGCATATATCCAAGACCTATACATTTGTTTGAAAAATGAATAAGGTAATCAGTTCACTCAAATAATTGTTGCCCCTATGCTTATCCAGCTGTGTACTTTTTGGGGGGGGGGGTGGCTTCCACTGAGGACCTCTCACTGAATTTCTTTTTTGTGTTACGGAACGTACCTTTACGTCCACAAAGGTACATATCCAGTACAAACTGATGACTTAGTGTTTTGTGGCACAATTTAGGTATCACTTTTGGTGACCATAAATTAGCGAGTGAAATTTTGCAATGGTCCTTACACTTTTACAAAAAAGAAAAAAAAAGGATATTTGTACAAAACCATATTTCCTTTCGTCCAATTTTCTAGACACTCGTCTAACACGGCTGATAGGCGGAACTGGCGGATCTGTTTGTATTGAACACATTGAATGCATTTCACATTGCTGGTGGATGGAATCAATAGTGCATGTAAACAGGACGATATCACGCATTGCAACATACGGGTGAATTGGCAATCAGAAATATTTCTATGTGGCATCTTTGTTAATGTCCATCAAAGTGTTTGTATTTTCATGGCCGTACCCAGGATTTTATTTGGGGTGGTGGTGTTGCATATGGGAGCTGCGAGGGAGTTACACGACCGAGCGGGTGGATGGTCTGCGTGGGGGCTTGCCCCCCCCTCCCAGGTTACAGAGCTTTTGCCAAAAAATGATGTGTTTTAGTGGTCCCTTGTGCATTCTGAGACAAGAAAAGTGATATTCAGGCAGTACAGAATTGTTCTTACAAATTTCACATTTATTCGTAAACAGCATTTATAAGCAGGTGTTGATTCACTTTTACTGCAGATAAAATGCTATGTTATGTTGTATCATATATAATATAAAACAAAACAAAACAAAACAAAACAAAACAAAACAAAACAAAACAAAACAAAACAAAATAATATAACATCTAAGGCATCTATATCAGTAATGAATGGTTCCAAGTTGGGTCATTTGGCAAAACAGGATGTTCTATGTTTTGATTAGCGCTATAGTTTGGACCAAGCAGAAACTAAGATACTTCAGAACTTGCTCTTGTGGTCAGTCGGAAATTCTGTTTTCTCCTTGACGCATCTTTGTGATTTCACCAAGTAGTTTTGATTGAGAAGAATCGGTTCTATTTTCATTTATGTATTGTAACGTCCGCTAATTATTTGTTGTGTTCTTATTGGTTTGGATCATGTAGAATAAACATTTCTCAGTATGTAAAAGTTGTCAATTATTAACTTTGTATTAAGTCCGCCCCCAACATACACTTTGTAATTTTATTGGGTAAAAGATGTGGAGGCAGGGCTTCCTGATTTTTGTGGTGTGGAAGAGCAGTGTGCTCCAGGACACCTTACCTATAGACTTCAACTGGGCACACTAGTGTATAAAACCATGTGGAATAGAAGGACAAGTTTTCATTGAAGGCACTAAACGTGATTCATCATTATATGATTAACCCAATCCCATCACAACATACCCACCCACCCCCATAAATAAAAATAAAACAAAACAAAACAAAAAATAAATAAATAAAAAATAAATAAATAGAAAGAAAGATACTTTATTGACATGAATCTCATTACTGTAAAAAAAAACCAAAGGCATGATAAAACACAGAGAGAGAGAGAGAGAGAGAGAGAGAGAGAGAGAGAGACAGAGAGACAGAGAGAGAGAGAGAGAGAGAGAGACCAACGCAGTATTCAAAGTAACAATCAACCGAATCAAGTGTACAACCAGACTATGCATACAAATGTACAGAGGATATATTATTTTGATCTTGAGTATCAATACAAGGAATGGGAACCTGCGCATCCGATCAGATTCCAAACATCAAGTTCAGAATAGAGGCCAGGTGGCCTTTTTGTCAACGCATCAGGAGGCAAATTCATAATAATAATAATAATAATAATAATAATAATAATAATAATAATAATAATAATAATAATAATAATAATAATAATAATAATAATAATGATGATGATGATAATAATAATAATAATAATAATAATAATAATAATAATAATAATAATAATAATAATAATAATAATAATAATAATAATAATCATGATGATGATAATAATAATAATAATAATAATGATCATGATGATGATGATAATAATAATAATAATAATAACAACAACAACAACAACAACAATAATAATAATAATAATAATAATAATAATAATAATAATAATAATAATAACAATTGAAAAATGCAAACAAAACAAATCAAACTCGATTTTGCTTTGTTTCAGATGTGAGCAAGGTTTAGACTATTAACAATTTATGGTCTAATACATCATGATCATATGTGCATATAAACAGTTAGAAGACAACGCGATAAATACTTGTGACTCGAGTCATCCCCTATTAATGGCCCATTGCTGTTGTTGCTTGCAAACCTAGGTATACCCACATGGTTTATTGATATAAAAACCAGCCAATAGGAACTTCTATCATCATGTATATATCAGATAGGGAGTAAAAGGGGTTACATCTGGTGCATACTGACTGAGGATAGATAATGCGTTCACTGTGGTTGGTCAAGGATACATATATATGTACACACACACACACACATATATATATATATATATATATATATATATATATATATATATATATATATATATATATATATGACTAGCCAGCATAATTAAGTACTAATTATTGTAAGTCCCAAATGTAAGACCTTGTCAGCTGGGGGGGGGGGGATGCGTGCGCACCCCCACCCCACCCCACTCCCCAGCCCCCAGGGTACGGGCCTGGTTTTGTCGCCCTGTTCGAGACAGACACTCCGATGACACGACTGCTTCGCCATTCACGCCAGCGTTTTTATGTAAACTGAAATTTGATTGGTTGAATCTTTCACGGGCCACGTTGGTCCCAGGGGGTTAGAGGTCAAGACGGTCCCCCGGTCAAAACTGCCTCCAGTCAAAGCGGCCCTCGGTTAAAGTGGCCACGGTAAGCCGTTCGATGAAAGTTGCAGGGCATGATCGCCAGCCTTCTATATGCTTTCGTACTTAACAACATCTTAAGGGTCAGAATACTTCACTTGTATTTCAGTAAAATATTATGGCAACACTGGCGCCAGGTTATAACCTGCGTGATCACACATGCCAAAAAATAAATAAACAAATAAAAAAAATCTAATAATATAATGGTCATGTTTTTGTTATGATCAAAGCCCACAGGTGTGAAGAGATAGTCATCAACATCGAGTGAGAACATCATAAAGCTAGGGCATCAAATGGGTTTGATTTTATGATCACTATCGGCAAGCGACAACCACTCAAAGTGAGAAGTCGGATTTGGACTTTTGAAGTCGATAGACAACGGAATGAAATAAGTCAGCGCTTGTTTATGATTGGTGGAAAGTTTATTCTATCTTACTGGCTGGTTAATGAGTTCTATTTATTTAAACCAAGTTGTTTGGACCAGCCAGTTTAAATTAACATGTTTAAATTAAGAAAAAAGTCACAAATATATGTTATTGAATGCTCATAGCCTTGCCTTTATTTGTATTGAATGCATATCTATTGATAAGCTGACGATGATAATTTTCGATTTTGTGTTTCTGAAAATCGTCTGTCAGTGGTAATCTTCAATGTTTCTTGTATAATGAATTTAAGAAGTTAAACTTTCTTTCACGATTCGAGTATCATGATTTGGATCACACACAGCATACATGATTTTTGAAAGTGTAGGTCTATTACAAAATTATTCTATTTAGTATTAAGACGTCGACCTCTCCAACAAGAGATCATTTCCTATTTACAACCACCTTTCACAGTCGCATACCCCTATTCATTTTGTTAATGTTTCACATTCCATATTAAGACAATTCTCTATTAAGACCTAATTCTGACGGTGGCATGGGTGGTCACATAAAGTCATGTGATCAAATGACAAGTGATCTCTGATTTATAAATTCTTACATATCGGACAAAACACCAAGAATTGGAGGTAAGGAGGCTGGAGGCTCAATAGCAGGCATGAACACTTTTGCGGATTTTACTGACACATGAGCCTGTATTAGTTAAGCATACGTAAAGGAAAAACGGTATCAAACCGGTAGCGCTAAAATGCTATTATTCTCATGAGCGCTTCAAAGTGTTTAATTAACATCAAAGACTCGAAGTGTATATATTGAGGTGGTGATCCCGTCAACAGTCGGTTGTTTTCAATCAGCAATAAGTGTGCAGCGAGATAATGAGAACAGCGAGCGCCGTACACTGCACGAAAATGTCACAAGGTTATGCCTGACCACAGGCTCCGCAATACCTCCATATCTCAGGTAAGTGGAATTTTTTCTTCTTCTTCTTCTTCTTCTTCTTCTTCTTCTTCTTCTTCTTCTTCTTCTTCTTCTTCTTCTTCTTCTTCTTCTTCTTCTTCTTCTTCTTCTTCTTCTTCTTCTTCTTCTTCTTCTTCTTCTTCTTCTTCTTCTTCTTCTTCTTCTTCTTCTTCTTCGTCTTCGTCTTCGTCTTCGTCTTCGTCTTCTTCTTCTTCTTCTTCTTCTTCTTCTTCTTCTTCTTCTTCTTCTTCCTCTTCTTCTTCTTCTTCGTCTCCTCCTCCTCTTTTTCTTTTTCTCTTCCTCCTCTTCTTATTTTTTGAAATTTGCTTAGTTTGAGCGGTAACTGCATTATTTGGCAAAGACTATGTCCTCTTTAAATGTATGTAATTTCTGCAAAATGTTTGTAACGTATTCAGGAGTGAGATAAAGAAAAGCCCTTGGCTTGTTTCCGAACATTTATTTATTTATTTTATCATTATTATTATTAATTTTTCAGTAAAGCACGTTTAAACCAAACCAGTTGCGTGCCGGGACGTTTTCGCAATCCATGATAATTTTCCCCGGCCCATAGTTATGATTTACAGTTTTGTTACTGTATTAAAAGTACAGCTTGATACCTAATTATTTAAGATTTTTACCATGAGCATTTACGATAAGGGAAAATTACCCTACACGTTTTCTATAGGCGTGTGGAATGCATGGAATGCATGAGTTCATAACCATTTACCCTAGCTAGAATGAAACAAACAAAATTACAAAATACTTGTCAAAGTGTCCTTTTGAAGTGTTCATTGCTTTTAAACCTTGAATCGTTATTTCAAATAATAAACAGCTTTCCTCCGCACACTTAGGGTGCTTAATGCTCCGAGCGCACATAGGAAAGCTGTTGATTAGGTTTAAATAAAACCTCGTTGCAACATTCATTCAAATTAGTTTCTTAAAAGTGCAGGATGAGAGACCCTGTTTTGGTTCAAAGACACAGTTGGCATATACCTACAATGAAGTTAATACAAAAGCTCAGGCGAACAGATTCTATTAATGTGCCAGAAACATAGGACTAGATAGTGATGGTAACGGGGCAACATCTGTATTCGGTGTGTATATTGCAACCTGGAACTCGTTTCGTTTTCTGATTTTTTTTCTAGCTTTCATATCGTTTGTTATGCTTTGAGCAAATTAACGTTAATAGGTGATGACCCCCCACCCCTAACGTCAAATGCTGTGCAGCGTGACAAGTGACATGGATCCTAAGGTGGCACGTTTTCGGTCATACAGTAGTTAATTTCTTCAAGATAAAGCTTTAGTACCCTACAATGACTGGAGAGATAACATTCCTTCACTGTAAAGCTATAACTGAAAGGCAAATGTAGTAAAAAACATAGTTCGATAAGTTGACGCACCTTGCCCTGCGGCCATAATGAGTTGTATTGTATAATCATTACAGCTCTTCAAAAGTGGTCTCATCTGATTATTATTATTATTATTATTATTATTATTATTATTATTATTATTATTATTATTATTATTATTATTATTATTATTATTATTATTATTATTAGTTTCTTTTTTTTTTTTGACCGTGAATACATTGGTACAGACACAAAGTCCATCTTGCTACCATGCTTACTTCTTGAGATAAAAAAAAAAATGAATTTCAGTTAAAGCCGCTTTAATTGTCATATTCCTCGTAATGCTCAACAGTGACGCACGGTCATCAACTGGATCCTCGAATGGGACTATCTGAGCTACCAGAATCTACAAAGAAAGAAAACTTTATCCGCCAGATCCAGGTGCACCACTCAAATGTGCTTTTGGCATCCTGACTAATAGGAACAATGTATCCCTCTACATCCCTATTCCGAAGCTGCACGGAGAGACCAGGATGGCTACACATAAAAAAAGGCTGGTACCGGAGGGCAAGCTGAGTTGGGACCACATGAAAAACAAACAAAGCAGTGCAAGGGATTTTTTTCAAATTATGGGACTTTTACAACGCGCGTAATATAAATGCAGACAAGCTACTTCGTCAAGAAGCCAGACTGGCTGGGGTTTGGTGTGTGTGAGCCAATTCGTGCTGCACACAATGGACATTAAAATCACTGAAAGAGGGCTATGAAAGATGACTGTATATGCAGGTGAAGTAACATTTGGCTGCCATATGATTATATATAAGTGTCAATCGGATCTATTAGAAATAATGTATTAAAAATAAAAGTTGAAATGTATTGTTTGTTCTGTAATCGTTTATTATTGTTACATTTAAATTTAGCTCTTTCCATTGAACCAATTACAAAATTACAGCTGCCAAATCCATATGCGCAATTATATGTTGATTTTATCGAAGTTAAAGCTGAAAGCTGGAAAATATTTTTGGTATTTACAATTTGAAGTTAAATCCGATCTGGATATTCGGTAATCCGTCAAATTTTGCTATGATCAGTTATAACTTTACTCCCCTCCCCACCTTGAGGCAGGAGAAAATCGTTAGCTTTCCTTAGTGTTCTCCTATTGAAGTGGCCCTGTGCGTCAACCACGCCAAGGAAATCTGTTGACCTCGGACAATTATTTCTGCCTATAGGCATCTTGAATTTCCAATGGTCTTCTGCATGAAAGCCCCTAAAGTAATTATAGGCCTAGATAGGACAACACTGGGCAACTCAAGATAACAAACAACGGAGAACTTGACTGGAATCAGTGAGTCACATTTGAAAAATCGCAAGCATACGGTTATTGGGCCCAAAATAATAATTATCATCATCTTTATCATTGGGATGGATGTTCGCCGATGTAGCATGTAGGATTTAGGCTTACTGATTACAAAGCATGCGAGACCAGTATACGTTTCAGTTTTGGTATCTAGTTGGTTGATCATTACGCTGTTTGCGCGCTGCTGGATAACTTAGCAATTTCACTTCTCGCAAAAATTTCAACTTCTTGTTGGTAAATTTAGTCAGCATGAATTCCCCAACTGAATAATTAACAATTGGGGTAGATCTATATGTAAATCAATCATCTGGAACGCATGTAAAATTTGCTGCCTGTGTGAGTAACTGGTAAATTAAACGTGCACAGCTTTAGTTTATGGCTGATATAATGGTAATGGTAGTTGTGTATTGGCCTATTATTCCCAATTTAGGTCTGCTAAGAAGAAGGATAAAAAATACAAAATGTAAATACGTGTAGGTATAGGGGCTGCTTTGACTTGACGATTTCGTTCGGCCTGAGGAAGATTTGACTCCGAGTCGGTTGAACTGGAGGCCGTTTTGACCAGGGGCCATTTTTCCTGAAGGCCGCTCTGACTGGGGGCCGTTTTGACTGGAGGCTGTTTTGACATTGGGACGTTTTGACCAGTAACCGTCCCAGGGAGCCACACATGATCCGCATTTTCGCACAGACATGCTGTCTTTATTTTTCTCAAAAGGGTGGCGTGCACCTGCTGGTAAGTACACATATTACAGGCATGTTTGCGGGAAATAATGAAAATAATATGCTCCCAGTCTGAATCATTTTCGCTCATACAGGCAATTTACATGATAATTTTTCAAATGTATTTGTTAAACACAGCTAATTTTACACCACTGATTGGAAGCCTCATATCAATACATCAAATATATTTGTGAATAGACATGGCTTTGCATTACTGCTTGGAAGCTTGATATGGATAGGATCATTACAGGTTATAGGCCTACGTTCGAAATCATTTGCAGGCTTGCTTGTTGTGTGATCCCACATATTTTTTCTGCTGACAGAAAAAGAAAAAATAGCTGCCATCGCCAAGTGGTGGAAACCGAACTAATGAAAAGACTCTTACCTGCCGATAATAAAGACAACCGAGTCAATGGAATTTGAAAACATCAGCGATCTGTGCACGTCGACTTTTTATTCCTTTTTCCAGTTCTTCCGCTTGACTCGGTCGCAGCTTCTTCCGGCTCTTTCTTTCTCTCTTTTTTTTTCTTCCTTCATTTTTACTTTTATGTTTATTTCCATGGAAGGTACTTTGACAATGATAATCCTTTTTTCGCCTTACAGTTTGTTCCTTTCTGTTGTCCTCTTGAGTCTCTTAAAATGTTTTGATGTAATTTAGTTTTCTGCTCAGCTTACAACTTAATCTTGAAAACACACTCGGAAGTAATGGTTCACATATAGGGGATAAAATATGTTATGATTTCACATTCGGCACTTACATTCTTTAGATCCACTGGGATTTGGCACAGCTTGAAACTACAGCACCGCAGATTTCAAAAATGTAGTTCTTAACGTTGCCGCTAGAAGGCAGTCTCTAATATACTTTTGCGCAGTATGGCCTTACTGTGAGAGACCAAAAAATAATCAACCAATCAAAATTTATTATTGTGAAAAACGCTGTCACAGTACTGTTGCATCAGCAAAATGTTTGTCTCGAACATGGTGACAAATATAATTTTTACGCTTCATTGACATTTAATTTTAAAATGCTACGGACGGTTGTTATTTTTACAGGTTCAAGTATAAGTGCTGCCTTTCACCAAAGGTTTCCCTGCATACCTGCCATTTAACAGGTTATTTGAATAACTATGATGGACCCATGGAATTTGATGTGCCTAAAGACAGCGCTATCAACGGCTTCTGGAGTATCCACAAGAACAGCAAGGAGTAAGAACTGAAGCCAAATACTGCAGTTTCAGAAACTTTTGCACCTGAATTTATTTTGGCGACGGGACACAATGTGCAAAATGAAAATATATATGAAAAAAATTTTGTGATTTGAGAAAATTTTAGTTTGCGAAAAACAAAGAGTACTATCCGGCAATCTGCAAAACTACAATGTATGACCTTCGACCAAAATGTTTAGTGTCAAATAGATTGGGGATGTCCATGTGATGGAGCGTAAAACCCTGAGATATCAATACAACCACGAATCCTGTCCAATGCGATGTTATAAAACAAAACGAGCCACACATAAAAGCAAAACTATGAAGCGGAGGGGAGCTTTGATTTTCATGAATTGTTAAGAATACCCTCTCACCACTTTGGTGCATTTCGGCATAAACAATTAAACTTATGGTTCTCACAAACTGCAAAAAGCAGTGATCTGTATAATGGTCTACAATGGCTTAGGGCCTTGCTTTTTTATTATTCCCGTTCAGAATAAGACAGAAGTTACGTTTTTTTTTGTTTTTTTTAAGAAGTTTTTTTAAGTGTCTAATTTACTCTGAAGAAAGTTGTACATCTTGAACACTTTCTTTGCCGTAGGATACATGTACGTGTTATATTTTTAATGTTTACCATTCAAAAAGGATACGAGTACCAAAAGGCATTTAAACATACGACATTTAACATTTTGTGCGTTTCTAAAAAAACCCAGCGGTGAGCGACGAAAGGTAGCGCTGCCTGATGTATGAGTGTAAATGAACTCTTCTGTTGTGTTTTTCAGGGACAGAATTTGGAGAGCGTATATTTGCAGAATTCGAAATCATTGAACTGAAAGATCTCCTCCAGTTAACCCAAGGTGTGCATGTGTTTCTCGAGGAAGCCCCATTAGCCAGTCGTATTGGCTGAGCAATGTAATTTAATACAATTAAATGATTGTTTACTAAAATGAAACAGACTGTTTTGTTTTATCACTTACTCATCCAAGTTATTATCAAGAGATTGTACATCGCAGAGAAGAAGCAGCCCCCCCCCCCCCAATAGGTGGCTTCATGTATAATAAAAATATATCAGTGTGCATGCAATGTGGCTGTCATTTGGTCCTTTTAAAATCGCACAATTCTTTAAATCCAGATGGGCGTTCCTTCTTGACCTTTGATCTGGTGAATAGCTACTCAGGTAGTGGCACCCTAGCTATAATAATTATGACATTAACGTGCTGCTTTATACCATTCATGGACCTGAAAAAGCAAGCATAACCTCATTAAAACAAATATGACGACTTATCTCATTTTTATTTACTAGTTCTGCGTGAAGAATGACCACATCATACTTGGAATTCCCATAAACGTTATACATGTTAAGCCCTTGCTTTAAAAATACTGGTGAACATTGGAAGTACCACATGCGCTATACGTCATAAATAATTTGAATTGAGGAAGAAAAATACATTCCACATAGATTTAATGCCACTTAAGTCTATCATAAACAGGTGTCAAGTTTAGTGACTGGATCAGAAGGCATTTGTATGAATGCGTTTCTCTTCTGTAGAAAGTCTCCATACATGTTTTCCACAATTAATGTGCTAATTATCTCTATTCAAGTCAATGCTCGAAGAGCCATAATTTTTAAAGGTTTTCCTCAGCAGATTCTCTGGCTTCCAGTATCTCCGAGGCCTTTGATAATAAAACCATAGGAGTCCACACACGCCTTCTTAACACATTGGGAGGTATTTTCCTTGTGAAGGTGTTTACACTACACCAATGTTAGTTTGATGAACAAAGACACACGTTACATACTCATACAAAGTATATAACAAATAGATTGACGCCCAAGATTTTTCAGAAAAAAAAGTAAACTTAACCATTGAATGATGCATCGAGGTGTAAGATGCCGGGGGTGCTTAACAGGCTTGTAAAGTAAGTTCCCGCATTTGACTTTATATGCAGGTGAATGTCTCAGAACTTGCATGGCTTCCCTCTTTACACAAAAGTTTTAAAAAATGCTACCCCATCCTTCAGGCTGGCTCAGCGTTTGGTATACGAGTCTCGTGTCCTACTGGTAAGTTGGCTGTCTATGCATGTTGTACATGAAGAGGCAGAATCCAAGTTGATGCTTCTGATTCTGCGACCTTCACAAAGTAGCTCTCATAGCACTCAACTGGCAGAGCAAGCGAGCTCTGCCTTTAATACCCCAGCATGATGCTAAACATCGAGATACTTGTACATACTGTATAAGTTCGCTTACGGGTATACACCATTCAACGGTTTCATGTGCAAAAACAATATGGTTGCGCTTCTATTTCTTGATTTAGCTCCCTCTGGTGGCTGGTATTACAACTACAATTTTGCAACCTGAAGTGTGTGTCATGTTCGAACGTGAGAGTAAGCCAGAGAGGTTAAAATAGAAACTTGCTGAACTGGAGTGTTAAGTTTTAATATTTATACAATCAGAGTCCCTACACAGCAGACAGTCTAAAACAAATCTTATACTAGCCCAACACTATCAGGAAGTTAGCAAACTAAACGTATACACAATTCACTTTCCTGCTGGTTGGCCTGAGAGGTCAAAAATCTACCCTGGTGATCAATGGGTAGTTAACTACTATTGCCAAATCCTCCCCTCTTCGCTGTTTCTGACTCAGCAGCTTAACCAGAGCCATCTGGCTGCTGCGATAATTACTGACGTGAGCAGTTATACCCTTCAACTCTTCTTAATCCATCAATATTAGATCTCCCATTTTTTTTTTCTCCATAATTAAAAGACATATATGCATCCATATATGATTTATCTAAACCATTATTTATCATAAACTTGGAAAGTCTACACTAATACCAGTAAATGCGGATTAATGAAGGTCATAGATTCCCTAGATTACATACAATTGCTAATGTTCTTCCCCACGCACAGCTGAGAGAATAGCTCAACCATAATTCAGAATAATTTAAAATTATTACTTAACTTTTCACCATGCACAGATGGGGAAAATGTGTGACGTTCACTAAAAAGAATAATTGAGTGCCCTAGGTTCAAACAGAATCATCACCACATATAATTTTTAAATAACATAGTACAGAACATTGTCACGCTTAAATCAACACCTTAGATATATGTCTATACTCAATATTAACTATCTACACACTATATACTATATACTATATACGCAATGCCCTGGGCTCCCGTTTTTAATTTTTTCTTTATTAACACAAAACCATTTATGTGCCATTATGTCTGTAGAAGAACAATGTGGGTCCCTCCGATCATGAAGTAATAGACAAGGGTGGTATTCACCATTTACGAACTGAGAATCTGATTCGAATTTGAGGATGCCAAATTCCTCCAAATTTTGACTAGTGCTCTCATCAGATGTCTTTCATTATTTCCACCTTTATAATACGGGAAATCACAAACATTGTGAAGACCCCAAAAAATGTGTCAATATGAAGAGATAGTCCTAAATCATTTGTCACTTGATGTAAATCTCTCACAAAATCTGGTAAGATATCCCAAGTTATCAAATTAGTCAATTTATATTTTCCTGTTCTGATCAAATCAATTTACTCAAAAGGTAATGAACATGAAATCTATCCTGGTCAACTTGGGTCTTTCTCTGATGGATGACAACAGGCAACCTCCAAGGGAAAAAATGAACTTAATTTCTGTCCCGTAATATCACCAATACTTTTGGTTGCAGGTAAGACCTTGAATTCTAAGCAAGAGAATTGAAAGCATTCTGATGTTCCTTTTTCTCATCCTGTCTACTAAATTGAATCCGTCCATATCTATTATGGCTCATCTTGTCTCTCCAGGCTTCTGGAGTGATTCATCTTTCGAGGTGGCAGCGAGACAAACGAAGAAGACCTCAGTGTATCACAATGCAAAGTCTGATGGTACAGTCAAGGGCTTATTAAAAGTAGGCATAAGGCCTGTACAGAATGGGTCATGTGGAGATAATTTAAATGGAAGTGCAGCATTCTACTTTTTTGAAGAACCAAAGTGATTTGGCAATCATATGCAGACGGTTTGTGGTAGGTGCCTGAAGCATGCATTATATCTTCATACGCAATGTATTATGGGTACCTGTTGGTGACGTCACTTTACGTTCCTTGTCTGCAATCGGACATAATATTAAAGGGGCATATAAAAACGTCTTGCTCCCCCCCCCCCAAAAAAAATGCATTTGAATGAAAGACAAAAATATAATTCTAAGCTCGCATTTGATAAAACAATTCATCTATGTAACACAAATATGCAAGAATATTTATTATTATTCCTGAATGGTGTAGGTTAACAAAGAAACTTATAGGTTTTTTTAAATTCTCAAGTGCACACTCAACTTCCATATTAGTTTATACTGCCTTGCTCTATGTACTATCAGTTCTATACTCCCCAGGTCTATATACCATCGGTTCTGTACTGCCCTGGTCTACGCACTATATATATAGTACTCTCTGGTCTGTGTGCTTTCAGCTCTGTACTACCCTAGTCTATGTACTATCAGTTCTGTACTGCTCTGCTATATGTACTGTCAGTTCGGTAGGGCCTTGGCCTATGTACTATCAGTTTTGCACTGCCCTGGTATATGCCCTATTAGTCCTAAATTATCGATGAAATGTACTGGTAATTGTTTGTGAACCAATTTGTAACACAATTTCAATTGCTGGTAAGTAAACATATCGTTTGACTTTCATATTTCCATTCTTTTATAAAGTAGTTCTGTATGTGCAAATAGTTCCTCCTCACAGCCAGGCAGCGTAGCATCTCAGCCATGAATAACGAAAAATGGAAGAGCTCCTGAGAGTCGTACAACATGCAGTCGGGAGGTTGAAATACTTGGCACGCCTCGACTGCTCACCTGTCGTCACTACTGATTATCCTTCTTTTTAATACTTGGAATTCGCTAAGCTTTAAAGAGTTGTAACACGTTGCCTTGACATCCAGATGGGTCATGGTTAACATGCTACAGTCAGACAATGACACCATGCAGAGGTCGGGTGACCGTTTTATTAAAATGTATAGTCAGATTTATTTACTAGCACGCAAGGTTTTGTAGTGTATTGGTTTTCAAATACTTGTTTCATTCATGACATTACACCATTAATAATGATGATGATGATGATGATGATGATGATGATGATGATGATGATCATCATCAACATCATCATCATCATCATCATCATCATCATCATCATCATTAGCAGCACCAGGGGCACCTCCATCAGCATCAACCCTATTATTACAGACTAAGTTATGTATCCGTAAAAATACCAAAATAAAAAATGGACAATATATGTAAAGTCTGTTTAATACACTCTAAAGTATCGATAATGTTATGCGTTTTTTCTTTTTTTTTTTTTTGCATTAAAAACAACAATAGAATGCATATCAATGCAATGCAAAAATTATTACATACAAACTTTTTCACAAAAAGCAGATTAAACTCATCCTGTCACCTGAGGCTCCTTGTAAGAAAGTGTAACCACAATTTAAGACAAAACATTTCTAACTGATCAGGCAAAGAATAAACCATATGTATATATATATATATATATATATATATATATATATATATATATATATATATATATATGATTCTTTATTTGTTCTAAATAAAGTGGCATTATATGTCCATACCAGTTTTCAATCGAACCTGTATTCACGTAGTTTCAGATACAGTCATTTTTGCTTTATCTATTTATTCCTTAGAGAATATGGGCATTAACATTTTCTGCAGCTTGTGAAGGAGTTATCTTCTTTTTATCAAGAAGGTAACATCGTAGACAGCTTTTAGCAAATTGATATTTAATCACATAAAACATGAGATTGTGCAGCCATATATCCCTTTTATTATTGCAGGTGATCTCATATGTTTCTGATGGTCAACAGATGACACTCAGTATTCTGTTAAGCTGAGCACATTTTTTCAGCTGCTGTACTTCAGTTTCATGAACATTGTTTTCAAGCAGTGTTGATTTTGCAGTTATATGTGCACTGTTGTTTGTATGCCTTTCATATTTCTACATATACTGCCAATTGTATCCTTGCCAATTGGAGCATGCTGAACCATGCTGTTGTTGTCATCTTTCAAACTGGCTAAATGTACAATCTTGATTCTGGATCCAGTTGAGGGATGGGCCTGTGATATCTAAATTCCTCTCATACCTTTATGAGACGCGCAGGACCATCTGTTAAAAAAGTGCATACGTATCATATATTTTATCCATTTTTTTCACGCAGTGGATGTAATTGTTTTTATTATTTGTCTTTCTTTTTTCTTTCTTTTTTCTTTCTTTCTTCGTTTCTTTCTTTCTTTCCCTCTTTCTTTCTTTCTTTTTTCGCTCTCTCCCTTCTCTTTCTTATATATTTCTCCATTTATTTCATGCACACGTGGGTCATGACTGGCAAACATCTTTGGTGGGAAGAGTCTTTCCAATCTGTTACACCCTGACTTGTTTTGGTTGTTCTCTCATTAAACACGCGGTTTTCTATCCCATCTGAGATACTTTTGATTTGCACTTCCCCCCCCCCCCCCCAAGTATCTGTGTATGCTCTTGTGTTCCTCTCAGCGCAAAGTGCCATTCAACCAAATCAAATTGGCCAACGCCACAGGATTTTATGTAGGAATTTCAATTATATGGCTGTGTTAAAATTTGTTTTGTATTTTATTTTATTGTTTTATCTAATATTTTCTAATGTAAGGATATATTTCGGCTCACAGCATTATAAAAGAGAACAAGTATTCCCCTCACTGCCCGGAAAGCCTATTTTTAATTTACAAACCTACTCTGTGAGGACGCCACTTCTAAATCTTATAATTTCATTCTGCCACCATGTAGCTCCATTGTGCTTTGAAATGTACAACCAGGAAAACTTGATGCAACAGTGTGAAACTATGCGAAGACTTCAAGAACAAAGATGGGATTTACACAAACATCTAATGGTTGATTCCTGGTTTGAAAGGATTGGCAATGTATTTGATTTCAATCATGAATGCCACCTTTCACATAGTGACATCATAGAAGCACAAAATCAATGGCTTTGACTTGTGCCAGTTCAGTGTTGATCAGTGACATGTCAACATGGGATAATGATGGTGTCCCTGGCCTTTACCGTCACCATCAATGGATCACTGGATGATTGAGTATATTTTCAGACATTATAAGCTGTTGCCATGCTATATAATGTGTTAACGTTAAGACATATTGTGTTTGGTGTTTCACTTTTATAAACTACACAGGACTTTCTATGCAAATGGCAAGAAAATGTCCTGGAAATAAGCAACGCCGGTACCGGAAATGACCTTACAAATTTTAGACAATGTCGACTTACGTGTGGCAAGTTGGCCAGCTTCTTTTAGTGTGTCAATATATTCTGCTGTAATGTTTTTTCGCTTTATTTCTCAGTCCTTTTGATTTTACTTCTTTTCACTTTGCCATCAAAACATCGCGGAAGAGGGCGAATGCGTACCGAGGCCTTTATATCTTCTGCGTAGTTTTTGAGGCAACCAATGTGCAACCCTGTTAAATTTACTGGTGAGGGCGTCTGGCTCAGAGTCAGACACTCGACCTTTTGCTAATTAGTTGGGCAGGAAGGGGGGTCCTGAAGCACCCTATTGATACTTTTTTTTTAAACTTACATATTTAGAAATTTATTGTAATTCGTGATTTTTTTTCGCATATTATTGCCATATTTATAGGAAATAAGGCGGGGGAGGGGATCTTTCCAACTTTCCTTTGGAATCAGGTTACGAACAAATTTTAATTTAAAAATGCCTTAATGCTCAGTGACTCAATAAATTTGTGGATTTTTTTCCTTTTATTCGAATCTGGTTTCCTAATAGTTATTGTAAAAAGCATACATAATTTTACAAACAATTGTGGATATGTGTGTTCAGGAAAACTCAAACCCAAATGTTTATGGATTCTAGTTATATCTCAAAATGACAGTGCTTTAAGAGCTATGTGTAATTGATTAATGTCATTTAAAAAAAGCCTGTAGTAAATTTTGAACAAGGTCTTCTGTATCCACATTCCACACGTTCCCTTGGGTGTGTGTGTATGTGTGTGTGTTTCCTTGTCCATGACTTCTTGTATCCGGCAATCCAAATGTGAATGTTCATCAGAGATGAAACGGTTACGCGAAAAAAAAAATGTTTAATTTGTGATTTTCAATTAAAGTTTTGTGTCTACAAAATCTCTTTTCAATTGACTAAGTAGTTAGGCCCACATATTGCAATTTACATTTGATGCAAGAAATCAAATTAATGACATCAGTCAGCTTGCTAAAAAAATAAGACAGGAATAAATAAATAAATAAATAAATAAATAAATAAATAAATAAATAAATAAATAAATAAATAAATAAATAAATAGACAGACAGACAGACAGACAGAGAGAGAGAGAAAGAAAGAAAGAAAGAAAGAAAGAAAGAAAGAAAGAAAGAAAGAAAGAAAGAAAGAAAGAAAGAAAGAAAGAAAGAAAGAAAGAAAAAGAAAGAAACAAGCTAGCAAATAGTAACGTAAAGAAATGAAAAATATAAGAGCTGTGAACATTATAGCAATTTTAAAAATGAAAGTTAGGTACATTACAAGGCTTCTTTCATTCTTTCCTATTCTTCCTTTTTCGTTCACTGACATTGCCATTGGCGTTGCCAAATGACCCTACAACGAAGAATTGATTTGCATCAGTATTACAGGAGCAAGAATTACCTATGGCCAGGCAAAACTTAAAAACTATTGGTGGTCAAGCTTCTATTTACCACGTTAGGCTTTCCGCATGCGCGGATGAACGACTGGGACCAGCCCTTTACAGTTCAGTGTCCGTGTGGAGAAACGATTTCCTACAAGGCCAGCAAACACTGCAACTATAGACAGGAAAGTTTGTTGGACTCTCGCTGTAAATAGATTGTTCCTTATCACGACTGTCAATGCCAGTGGACATTTTATGTGAACGAATTGGACGGCCCTATAGATTTCAAATTCCCTTACATGGATTCTTTATGATATTATCTTGAAGCACAGCATAGTTTTGATTTGAGTTCCTTTTGCTTCTTCATAATTCAGGACAGGTACGGATTCAGTCGTCTAGAGCTTGCATGATCTGAAATATGCTTATATATCTTTACGAAATTCACATGCACAGATTTGAATGAGATTAATGATGACAGGCTTGCTTTTACCCCATGAATCTGTGTAGTATAATACACAGTTCTAAGCTATAGTCGATACATAATAGCCAGTTTCTTTGCTCGCTGACTTGCGTTGTTGTACTATGGCCACAGTCTATATCGTGTGCTGTGTGTCTGCACTGTGAGCATTGGGTAAAGCACAGTTCTTAGCTGATACATGTTAAAGGTATTTTAATGGCCATAATACAGAATTCAATTCCATTTGATATTATCTACATTTTAGGGTTCTTCTTTGATATGATATGAGTGGAATTTATCATCAGTGTTTTTATGTGGCCGGATTATCTTTGGGTATAGTAAGAGTGATATGTATACCCTTGCATCATCTCGCCAGGTGGCTGGAAGACACAACTTAACCACAAATAATATATATGGAAGAATACACTAATGCTCCTCACAGCCAAACGGGATATTATGACTTGCAATCACTGGCTTGCTATATTTGGAATATCATAACTGCGTACCAATCCCATAAAAATTTTTCCCTAATAACACTAGAGTTTGAGAAAGGTCCAAAGATATGTGGGACCTTGCTTCCAGAGCCCAGGGGCCCAGGTTTGCATGGCTTTAGTCCCATTAGGGAGTACAGAGCCTGGGTAATCATTTCATAAAAATGGCGTAACAAATTTACTTATTAAACATAACACTTTTTGCAGTGTATTGTAATTAAAACACTTTGTTTCATTCTTGAAATAATAACAACAACAATGATGATAATAATAATAATAATAATAATAATGATAATAATAATAATAACTAGTAGTAGTAGTAGTAGTAGTAGTAGTAGTAGTAGTAGTAGTAGTAGTAGTAGTAGTAGTAGTAGTAGTAGTAGTAGTAGTAGTAGTAGTAGCAGTGGTAGTCTGTTACCTCTTGTTTCTAAAATTATATTGTGTGACTGAACAAACATTGATGACTGATATATGTGTGACAGAATTTGTATTTAAAATCGAAAAACTATTGCCTTAATTGGCGAAATTAAGAGCTTCGAATAATGGATCAGAATGTGCACTATATTTATTCCGCACAATAATCCCAATGACATAAAATTATCATTTAATACATGTGGAAAAGTAAATATTAGCCACCGTTGCCATTTATGCCCGCAAAATGTGTGCAGATGTAATTTGCAGCCCGCAACCTCGCTCACGCATTTATGCCTTTTATGTGGTGTTGATGTGTATGTAATGCGCTATAAATGAATAATACTTTCATAGGATTGTTTTATATTATGCATTGTGCTGCATCTTAAACGCCACACTATGATCTTCCAGTGAATTTGACCCATAGCTACATCAGGAATGACTTGCAAATGTGAATTTTAGCTGTCATTGGAAAATTGTCCTTTCATTTCTTTATGGACAAAGATATACCGAAAGTGCTCTTTGTAACTAGTACACCTTAAAGCCAAATAGATTAAAATATTACAAACATATCAAAAGTATACACGTCCATACAAATATTTTTAATCTGGATTTTTTTTACAAACAGTAGAATGCTGACCTAGGTTTAATGAGATGCGAGATTAGGGGTCAAATAAGCAGCCTAGTTCTCAGTTGCACAGTTGGGCAGTGCTTATGTAAACGAAGAAGCATGGATACATCGTAATCCCTGCTATTTGATAGGTTGAGGTTTAATCATCTCAAAATGCATATATATTTACCCGAACGTATCATGTTTACGTATTTCTCTGTAGTTACAACATTGAATGACAGTTTCTGATCTGCTTACCACTGAAATTAGAGACATACAATGAAAATATGGGGTATATTTTTTTCCATTGACCCTGCCCAATCCTGGTTTCATGAATTTTGCATAAATTCAAATTGTTTTGTATGCTGTTTAATCGTTCTGTGTACAATGCTGCAAAAATGGGTACACTATTTGCTCAGCACCAAGCAAAGGTGAATGTTTGCTTCATGCTACCATGGGAATGGTAGCCATCTTGAGTAAACAGCCAATTAAACAGCCTTTGTGCCCATGTCAGCATGCAGAATGGCCAGCTCAGTCTTTATTCATCTCTGAACTTTGGATCACATGAATGGGATATGATGAGTGATTTATCACTTATATAACAGTTGTTTCCTTTATTGGGTCCAAATGGTCAGTTTACAAGCTTTCTGTCACCCAACACCGCACTGAAGATGCAAGAGATGTCTGTTTGTAACACCCACCGACCAGATTTTGCTCTAGCATTTTAATTTAAAACAGACCCATGACCCATCCATGCTATGACTTGACCAACAAGTGTTCATGCTTTCAATAGGGTGTACATTTGGACTGGGTTGGGTTGATTTTTTTAAAGATACAAGTGGTCCAATGTGAATAACGGAACAGTCCATTTTATGAGAAGTAATCGGGGGTTAGGACAACTGATAAAATAAAAAAATATTCTGTAATAACATAGATTATGCCAAGATTCATAATTATTTATATTTTTTAAGTTGTGAGAAAAATATTTTTCAGTATTCTAGGGCAAATTGTACAGTTTTGCTCAAAATTAAAAGGGCCCTACCATCCAAAATATGGAATTTGGGGAGTCGTCCCTTTTCAGATGGCAGGTGGACACAGGGTTGTTACTATCCCACCATTCCCATTGGATTATGGATCTGTATGTTTTGGCAGTGCATTCTAGGTGCTAATTGCCTAGAATAGACCCCATGTTACACAAGTGGAAGTTGGGTCACAAGATTATTTCTTTCTAATTTACACCTACATGTTACTGCTTGTATCTATAAAAAGTATTCTTGCAGTAGCAGGAAAAATATTTTGTCATCACTTTGCTTGTACAAAATTTAATCAAATTATATGTTTATGACTTCTGGATATTTGGGTCAGCAATGGCTGACAAGTCAGAAATGAAATGGCCATATTGGATTAACATGGCTCTATTATTAGACCTGAATAATACCATAATGTGGATTTATTTCTGTGGAAAGAGGAGACAAAAAGGTCAGACATCATAACACATCTTCTGTATCACCTCTTTAAAAATTCTTATTTGTATGTGATACTAGTTAGTCACATGGCAGCCATGTTTAATTTTGTCTATCTTGGTGACGTCACAGCCTAAAGCTTAGCTTGGAACTGAGCCTTGATGGTAGCCAATCAATCCATTCATGCCTCAGCATTTCGACTGTATGCTAGTTACAATTAACAGCTGGAAACTAGCACTAAAATTGGAAACAAAATGTGAAATTGAATATACTTTTTTTAATTTCAAATTACGTTTTTATAGATGTTCGCAAATCATAAACTTGTTTGTCCAGTTTAAAACCTACATGGCTTATAATATATCAGAGTTCACTATATATGTCCTTTTCTGGCATTTTGACAATAAGACACTGTAGTTCTTTATTTTAGAGGTATATTTTAAATTGATAGGTTTCATTTGAAGGAAAAAATGTCCTAAATACAAAAAATCTGACATATGTTGGCACTCATATAAGTCCACATTAATTATCTGAAAAAAAAAATCATAAAACACGTAAATGGTTATTTCGCCATTTGAATACATATGTAAAATTATACATTCGAGATTATGAGCTACAGGTGCCGTAATCAATTATCCACTACAAATAACATAGTTTAGTGAGTAGTGAGAACGAAATGAAAATTTTCCAAGCTTTATTATATTCCACATCGTAATATTCAATTTACTTAGCAAAAACACATCAAGTCTATTCAGAACGGTTTAGGCCTATTTGGTAGCCTATTTCATTCCTTCGCTGATTATTATTTTCCTTAATTGTATCACCAAACATATATAGACCTACACATTCATGCGGTGGGTTTGCTTCTCATGAAACAGTATGTTTTCATAAACAATCTTGAATGCATTGTGCCAAATTGTTTTGGATATGAAGAGCCGATATGCATTAATTTCTTTAAGTTGAATATTTATTATCTTCAGGTATTCGTACATTGTAATCGTATCAGAGACATTTTTTTAAGGTTGCCCCAGTGAGAGGGGACTTAGATCGTTAGCTAGGGTCACCCATGGAATCTCCATAATAAGGTTAAAATGAACCTTGATTTTATGAAATGAATCATATACTATGTTCATTGTTAGTCTGTATATTATTTGTGAACTAAACTAAAACTCTCCCACTAATACACTTATTTTTAAGTTTTAATGAAGAGAAGAAAAAAGCAAAAAAAAAAAAAAAAAAAAAAAAAAAAAAAAGCAAACACCCCCCGAAAAATGAGGAAAAAAGGAAAGACAGAAAAAGACAGGGGAGATAAACAGTCGCCATCTCAGAACCACAAAAGTTACACTTTGCAACACTCAGATACGGGCCCCAGCACTCTCTGTCGCCATTTGAACCAAGAATACCGGTATCAGCTTGACTTTGATATTTGGGTCAGACTATTTTTTTTTTCAGCTAAAACTGAGTCTTTAAGACAGTAACATGTATTAAGTAGTGATTTCCAACCAATTTCAGAGGAAAAAATCCAGAGCTCCAAACGTTAATTTCAAATTTAAATAACTATTTGTAAAATCAAAATTACTATTATTCTCCCAGCGCATTTCATGCCTAGGTCCTACAGAACAATGTGTGCCTTAATATAGTTCATTTGTTGTACCATTAGACAGTGCATATGTGTAGTAACTGGTGCAATACGGTGCCTCTAATGATATTTACACATATTATCTTCCAAATATGAGCACAAATCAGAATAAATCTTGTTAACCCAGTGCTTTTGATAGACCTGTTGTGATCGAAAAGAGAGAAGAAGAAGAAGAAGAAGAAGAAGAAGAAGAAGAAGAAGAAGAAGAAGAAGAAGAAGAAGAAGAAGAAGAAGAAGAAGAAGAAGAAGAAGAAGAAGAAGAAGAAGAAGAAGAAGAAGAAGAAGAAGAAGAAGAAGAAGAAGAATGTGGGGTTGGGGCGGTTCTTTGTTATTTGTTTTAATTTTTAGCTTGTTTTGTGTGGATTATGTTGGTTTTATCTTTTTTGTTTAGTGTGTTTGTTTAGTGTGTTTGTTTTTTTTTTTTTTGTTTTGTTGTGTTTTCGTTCTTTACTTTATTTCTTTGTCTGGTTTGGGGTTTTTGACCAAGTGCTAATTCTGATTGATAACTGCATTTGTATTGTCTCCAGTAGGGCATGTAATTACTCTTGGGTGACCTTCATTTCTGCTTTTGAATAAATGCAATAAGTGCACACTTCTTTGGGCAACAAATTTGCTTTGCTTTCAATATCATCAGGTTTTCTGTTTTCATCGTTAATAGGTTTTGGTTTATTCTTCACCTGGTTGTTATATCAATATTTAAAACAGAATGGCTCCCAATGAGACGGACAAAACGAGAGAAAAACCCCCGATGCTGCCCAGAGAAAGCTTGGAGAAAATTGAGAAAGAGTCTCGAGAATTAACGGCCCTGGAATATATATATATATATATATATATATATATATATATATATATATATATATATATATATATATATATATATATATATATATATATATATATATATATATATATATATATATATATATGTATATTTATATATATGTATGTGTGTGTGTGTGTGTGTGTGTGTGTGTGTCTGCAGGTATGGGGTTTGGCCTGATGTGTCTACCTTCGATAGTCGTCGTTGGGTATTATTTCGGCAAACGGCGTGCTTTCGCAACAGGAATAGCCACGTGTGGCTCCGGGATTGGCGCCTTTATTTTTGCCCCTCTTTGTTGATATTTAATTGACGTATACGCATGGAAAGGGTCCATGTGGGTCTGCGCTGGAATTGTTTTTAACGGCGCGTGTTTGGAGCCCTCTACCGGCCAATTGCACAGGACGACATCGAAAAGCTGCGACAAAAATACATCGCAAAGACAACGAAGAGAATGTTGGGAAAAACAGAAAAGGATGAAGAAAACAGGGGTAAGTACAGTGAATCATCAAGTTACGGCAACGAAAAAGAGTACTTTATTGCCGAGGACATTGTGTATTTTAATGGGATGAAACTATCACATGTCAAAGACGAAGAAAACACAGAAGGCACCCAGCCTTTCTTGCAGTTAGCAATATTCCTAGCAAACGTGTTCGACTAGATCATATCCTCGACGACAGTTCTGCTCTAAGACAAAGCGACACGAATGACCTGGCAGAGGATGGGTATTTGGGGAGCAGAAAACCATCAAAAAGCAATAATGAAGATTCAAGTTATCTCATAAGAACCCTAAATATTGGAGATTCCTGGCATAGTCTGTCTTTTTATGGTGCCAGCATGGAAAACGTCAGTAAACTCCCGGCAAAATGTACAGCTTCAAAGGAGGAAAAGACAAACGTTTCTTGTTGTCATTGTCTCAAGGATATATTCTCCCATATCAAAAGTACCACAGACTTGTCAATGTTGAAAAACCCCGTGTTCATCATTTACGGATTCTCATGTATAATTTACATGACAGGTAAATCGGCAAATCCATCCCAAGTAAGAAGTTGACTAAACCAGTAGCTTTCCTCGGTGTGGTTACCCCTGATTGAGCCCATCAAAGAAAGCATATATATATATATATATATACATATATATATATATATATATATATATATATATATATATATATATATATATATATATATATATATATATATATTAATTAATTATTATTAATTATTTAATTTCAACTAGTAAAGTTGACGACCATTTATGCTCGGGCGTTTTAGGTTGGTGTGAGACAATAAAGGCAAATCATGGGTCTCCCGATCCGCAAGATTGACTTTAAATTCAAACAAAATCAAAACAAACAAAGATGATATGATTCAGTAAACTATAAGCGATTTAATTCAGAAGAACCAAAGGATCTATTTTTCATAAAAGCAAAGACGAATAAACGCAGTGAGCCAAGGGCGATGTAATTCAGATAGAAACCCAAAGACGATGTTTTTTTTCCAGTGGTAATAGCTATTATCGGTGCGCTTTGCGCACAATACGCCCAAAGCGCCAAAAAAAAAAAAAAAACTGTTCAACGTGGTCATTATATTCTCTAGAACTATCGGCATGTAAGTACTTGAGTGGAAGGACTTTTGACAATATGCTTCTAGCATCTTTGCTATGATCGAAAACAGTTCTTGAGCAGTTCGAGTTTAGTCGCAGTTGATCTTGCAACAATGAATCAAGCGTTTGCCGTGGATAGCGAAAGAAATGAGGGCCAAGAACAGTCTATGTCGTCTGCTTAACTGTGGTTATCAAGGCCACTATAACAATAAAATACCATATCGCTCTACATTGAAATGAAAACATGACTACGACCATAAACCATTAATTGCTTTGCCAGCCAAAAAGATCTGATCTGGCAACGTGTAACTTTTCGACACACCATGCACTGACGTATCAATACGTGAGAGAGCTTTCAGGTGGGAATTGTCGTTACAGCATGCATGAATACGTGTAAATGTTCTCAGCTGCAAAAAAATACCTTGTCCATACGGTGGTTTACTTTCAGGATTCTTCGTTCCTTTTGTTTATCTGCCAGATAACGCAACTTCGCTAGGCAACAGACCGGAAAGGGCTGCCTTCCTCCTGTCTATCCTCGGAATTACAAATACAATTGGAAGAGTAGTAACAGGCTGGATCTCCGACCGTCCATGAGCAGACTGTCTTCTTATCAACAACTGCGCATTAGTTTTGGGAGGGGTGGCTACGGTATTGTGCACCTTCTGTCAGAGTTACGTTCTCTTGGCTTTGTATGCCACTATATTTGGACTGTGTATTGGTAAGTCGCCGTCGTCGTTGTCGTCGTCGTCATCTTCACCATCGTCAGCACCACCACCATTGTCGTCGTCGTCGTCGTCGTCATCATCATCATCATCATCATCATCATCATCATCATCATCATCATCATCATCATCATCATTTCATTAAGGAATCGGAGAGAACATCACACCCGGTTTGTTTCAAAGTACGAATTGCCGTAGTTGGTAGGATTCCAAGCGTTGAGTCATGATAAAATTGATACATTTGGAAGAAAATATCTGTTTTGATTTTGTATAACGAACATTTTCAGTTGCGTTTTTTTCTCTTGATCAAGTCTCCATGAAAGTGGCCTTTTTGAAAATTATGTTCTTTCCTGTAATTTTTGCTTCAAACACAACCCAAACTAAGACCGTTAGACTCGATCATTGACATAAAGAAGATATATAGTTTCGTTCGTAATTAGCCAAACCATGGGCATATAGAATTAACTCTGCGCTTGATTTGTGTGATTTGTTATTTTCAGCTGCGTTTGTGTCTCTTCGTTCAATTATTTTGGTTGACCTGGTTGGATTGGACAAATAAACAAGCGCATTTGGGATCATTGTTTTATGTCAAGGAATAACGTCATTCGTTGGAGCACCTATTGCAGGTAGGGAAGCGATCGCTTTTTTTTCAGGAAGGTCCATGACGTTGGTTCAGTAATATATTTTAGGCATAGATCATCTGCATATACATCTGTGAATTTTCAGTATTCAACCTGGAAAAAATGGAGGATTTTACGATTACGTTTCTTTTCCGTGCGCTGTTCGAAATCTGCAATTCATTTAATTTTCACTTTAAATGGTATTATTTGGTAGATCTCTAACGAAAAGAGAAAGATTACGGAAAGGAGCACAATATGCGTGTGTAACGTTCCTTAACAATAATGTAATTTCAAACCTCATTTTATCATATGAAACTATGTACTTACATACGTATATGGGTGCGTGCCCGCATGTATATGTACGCATGTGTATCCATGTATGTATGTATGTATGTATGTATGTATGTATGTATGTATGTATGTTTTATTAGACATATATTGTCACACGGAATGGACGCTGTAAAAATCATTTTGCACAAGTTGAAAGACGCTGATAGAAATTCTTTATGTTTCAGGAAATTTAGTGCCGTTACCGAAAGAGTACATGTGGATAAATAAGGCTACAATAAACGCTTAACTTGTTTTGGCAATTTTTTGCGAATGTTTTTATATTGTGATAAACACGAAACATGTATACTAAATATCTTGCATATGCTTGTATGCAGACTATGCTATGTAAACATCAATTTCATTACAAACTGTAAATGTAAGCACACACTCCATTGATTAATTTATGTGGCTTGGTCTCTTGACAGCAAGGTCAAGCAAACAAAACTGATTTGTAAAATCTCTTAATCGGTCCTTCATGGATGTCATAATTCTCTTAAATGCCCTGGAAATGTGTTGTATCTCGTAACCACAAAATATTGATCGTGACAGTCTTTGAAGTACGCATGCAACTATTTATATTGCCTCAAGGTACATGATCCTAAAACCTATAGGTCCGTAAATATATTTGTATATATATATATATATATATATATATATATATATATATATATATATACATATATATATATATATATATATATATATATATGTATATGCGTGTGTGTGTGTGTGTGTGTGTGCCATCATAAAGCTGGTGATGTTTATAACTTTTTTTTATTCCCACATATTGGACTGAGTCAACAGCCTTCCTCGACTTGTTTTAGAGGCGAAAGCTGTCAACCTGGACTAATATATTCCATATAACGTTTGGCATGCTGGTACTTGAATGAAAGATCTTTTTACAAGGAATAAAAATCTAACATCTTTATTATCATCCAGGGTTATTCATTTCAGGTAGTTCGACTTCAGTCTCAGTTGGCGCTGGAAGAACAAATTGAACAGGTAAACGGGCTGATACGTTGTCCAATAAGCAACAGACATTATTATTATTATTATGCATACCTATATTTTAATGTTCTTTCAAACACTTAGATCCAGCCACATTTCAGGTAGGATGAGGGCACAGTTATCAATCACATGTACTGCCTCATTTGTATGCTAACCCACCGATTGGTTCTTCCAGGATGTTTGTTATGACGTGACTGGTTCGTATGACACGTCATTTCATGTTGCTGGGGTAACTATCGCGCTTGTTGGAGTCATCGACTCTCCACTGCGTTGGCTGGCACAAAATCAAAGCTCAAGAGAGCGAGAAGCTGGTGAATCTATATAACATAACGGTGGTACAAATATAGACACAGAAAAGAACACACGGTGATACCTAAATCCAGAAAACGTAGAACCGTTGTCCGGACAAGTTACAGTAGGACGGCAGTGGACATCGGGATTAACATGAGAAAGTAAAGCATGATACGACTGCAATTTGCAATTGAAATAAGTCGGACAACTGATGTTTTTGTCGGTACCTATCAGTATTTTGTTTGTTTGTTTGTTTGTTTGTTTGTCTTTTTTTTTCAAATTATTATCATGGGGGGGGGGGGGGGGGCAGGGGAGTGATAGCCCGGCGGTGAACAGAGTGCCGAGCATTCGCCCTCTTTCTTGATATTGTTTTGTACCGCATATTACACAAACACTTGGATGTGAACGAGGCTACCACTGGAAAGAAACCCTGACACATTTATACCCGTGCAAATGAGAAGTTTGTAATTTATAGCACCATATGTACACGTGCAATTACGACCTGCATTGGCACTGGTATGTTGTCTACACGGTAAAAGTTGGGTTACACCATGCTGAAATGGTGACATGCGTATCTCCCGTCAGGCCGCAAATGACTATCATACATGTCCTTTTTTTTTCTTGAAACCATTGCATCTCGAAACATAATTCGGTTTTTGCAAGCGACATCTGTGCACAGTTTCAACAGTATGCATATCAAACATAATACATGTACGCTCAATTATAAAGGTTCATCATGTGTTTCTGCTACAATATAAACATACAACACCAAGGTAATAAATCTTCGATTTCTTTCTATGTACACAGGAATGGTGCATCCTATAAGCCATGTAATATGTTACAGACAGATAGGTGTCGTACATTTTTTATTGTGTTGTGGCGGGGAATGGTTATTTACGTTCCTACATAAACTATACACGAGAGACGTTACGTTCCTATATAAAATATACATGTGGGAGTTTTAAGTGTTGACAAGGGTACATCATCTAATACACCCTGCTCAAACGTCCCTGCCATACTTGGAACGCTACTGATCTCTGGTGGCAGAAACCAGAATGAGGCTGTGGGACACACCAATTCAAGTCCCCATTCACGTGCATGTTAAATGTGCTTACTTTGCTAGCTCATTTCTATCATTAAAAACACTTTTGAATATAACCATTGGGCTATTTTGTTGGGAAAACTGTAGGAATACAACATGGGGGGGGGGGGGATCTTCAGTGTTTGGACTTTTCCCAATTGCCAATAAAATTAATCTCCCTGCAATTTTCACACCCTGTACAGTTGGACCCAAAGCTAGAATAAATGAGTTGACTCTCTATATATTCTAAGCATTTCCTGCAGCAAAAATTTAATAAAATATGGCAGTCATTATCATATCCTGCAGTTCAAACTCTTTACTCTCCATAAGCTAGTCAGTCACTGTCTAACCTATTTACACATGGAAGTACTCCTGTCCATATTGCACCCGTTCCTCTGCAGAAATTTAATATAGGCTGTATTAGCCCAAATGTAATGAAGGGTCTTCAGCGGCTAACTACTAAGAACATGTTTCGAAACCTATGTCTTAGGTCATTATAATTATGAGCTTTCAAAACTCATTATAACAAGAAACAAGTTAATGAGTATTGCAGAGCAATACATAGTCCCCCGCTCGTCGCCCACGAGGTTGAATGGACTACTATATAGGGGTGTGACCTAGATGAAAAAGTAAAGTTCACATCCCTCAGTTCCAAGTAACCTCTACTTTGGTTTGGTGCCACAGAAGCTGTTCAGTTTTGCAACCAAGATGATACAGGTGACATGAAAATTGATCAATGCACAACTCCTCTAACCTAGTGACCTACTTTTGCCATGTGACGACAGCAATGCCCCAGGCACTATGCAAGCAACACTTTTGGTAGCCGTAGGTGGTATGGTATTTGAAATATGGCCTTGACAAGGATTTACACGGAGTTTATACTGTGACCTACATATCTGACCTAGTGACCTACTTTTGCTCATAACACATTTTCAAGTCACAATGCATTAACAGGTAAAATTTCATTACAAGAAGTCAAAAGTAACACAAAATTATAGTCAGGACGTGAAAATACTGAACATTTACAAATCACTGTGACCCACATATTTGACCTGGTGACCTAGTTTTGCTTTATGGCACATTCATAGATTAAGCTTCACATTTGTGAAAAATTTCATCAATCTACGTAAAAGGACAAAAAAGTTATGGCCCCGACAAGATTTTGAATGGATTTCACAGTGACCTAGATATTTGACTAAGTGACCTACTTTTGCCATGTGACACAACAACTCACCAGGTAGTATTAAAATAATAAATTTGGCAGCTGTAGGTATTATAGTCAGGGAAATATGGCATGGACAAGGTTTTACATGGAGTTTACACTGTGACAAAGATATTTGACCTAGTGACCTAGTTTTGCGTCGTGACACACTTTTAGGTCACAATACATTATCAGTAAAATTTTATAACAAGAAGTCAAAATTTTTTAAGAATTACAGTAAGGACATGAAAATACTGTACATTAATGTATTACTGTGACGCAAATATTTGACCTAGTAACCTAATTTTACTTTACGACACATTTCCATGTTAGGTTTCACATAGGTGAAAAATTTCATCAATTTAAGTAAAAAGACAAAAATGTTATGGCCCCTCAAGTTTTTAAATGGATTTCACATTGTGACCTAGATTTTGAACCTAGTGACCTACTTTTGCCATGCTACACTCCACCACCCCAAGAAGTATGCACATAACAAAGTTAGTAGCTGTAGGTATTATGGTATAAGAAATTTGGTGCTGACAAGGTTTTACACAGAACTTTATACTGTGACCTATATATTTAACCTAGTAACCTAATTTCCCCTCATGACACACTTTTGGGTCAAGGTACATTATCATTTAAAATTTCATAAAAAGAGGTCCAAAAGTTAAAAAAATTACAGTCAGGACCTGAAAATTCTGTATATTTACATATCGTGGTGACCCAAGTATTTGACCTAGTGACCTAATTTTGCTATATGACACTTTCTTAGACTAGGTTTCACATTTGTATAACATTTCATGACTGTAAGTAAAAGGACAAAAAAGTTATGGCCCGGACAAGATTTTTCATACATATGTATTCTATTACCCAGATATTTGACCTAGTGACCTACTTCTGGCACATAATACACATCTATCCTAGGAAGTACAAACATATTAAATTTGGTAGCTGTGGGAGTTATGGTGTCGGAAATATGGCCCGGAGAAGCTTCGGACGGACGGAAGGACGGACGGACGAGGTGCAAACCTATAGTCCCCCACCAAGTGGGCGGGGGACTAAAAAACTTC
This sequence comes from Hermodice carunculata, assembly GCA_964020975.1. NCBI lineage: Eukaryota > Metazoa > Annelida > Polychaeta > Eunicida > Amphinomidae > Hermodice > Hermodice carunculata. The sequence continues at coordinate 6,114,986 of OZ026620.1, forward strand.
TCTTTACGTGAAAAACACTTTATTACGAGAAAAATTCTTAATTTTGAGTTTTAAAAGTGCGTCATTATGAGGGAAGAGTCGTAATTTTGAAAGAAAACTCGAAATTCAGTTTTAAAAAATAATCTTGTTGGTGGGGCATCCATAATATATGTATATTTGTCTCCCTTGAATATGTAGGCGTGTGTGTGTGTGTGTGTGTGTGTGTGTGTGTGTGTGTGTGTGTGTGTGTGTGTGTGTGATCTTTCTCAGATCCAGCCGTTTCCCTGTCGGTCCTCCTTTTATTATTTCTCTAGGCAGTAGTCACAAATCCATGATGATGAAAAATGTACGTGTACCTTTCATGGGGTTCAATGGGAAAAAGCCTAGAGGCTACAGCTCTGCTTCAAGACAAGACTTTACCAAAATCCACCTCCAGGTTAATAACCAATCGGAAGCGTGGATTATCAATTATATCTTAGCACATCAATTACTGAGGAGGGGATTCATCCCATATAAGTGTACAAACTTTTGATTGACACAAGATTCCAGTTACCAGAAAGTAAAAAAGAATAGTTTCCAGTAAGTCCTGTTACATGAGACCTTCACTATCACTTTCAACTCCACATCAAGTGAACAGACCACCAGTGTTTTAATTAAATCAGACAGAGAGAAAGTTTCCTGACATATATAGAAACATAGGGAGCGTACATCAAAGATTGACTGACCAGGATGCCCTGTATACATCAGTCACAGCTAACTTCATTTGCTTTGTATCTTACATTTGGCAAACAAACAAATAAGATTTATTTTCTTAACCTTTACCCCATGAATACAACACAGTGCATGTTTTCTACAAATATACGCTTTCCAAATTCTGTCCCTAAAAAAGGCAACAGATGGTTTCACTCACTCATACTCATCAAATGGTGCATCTTTCACTAATCACCTCATGATCAGCGGCGTAACAAGTGCTCAAAATGTTAAATATTGTCTGCTTCTATGCTTTTAAGTATTCAAACGCTTGTTGAATAGAAAACATTGGAAATGTAATCGTAGTTAAATTCTGTCAAAAGAGTGTGAATCCCTTTTCAATTCGTCTTAGAAAACACCTACAGTTCCTATTGTACTACACTGTTTGTTGTTAAGGAAATCAGACATATTTCCAAGTTTGTATCTGGACATATATTTGAATATTCAATGTTTGCTTCTTTTATGATGAGGGTCCATGCTCAAAATCTATGTATTCAGCTTTTGTTTTTTCTCTATATGGCTGTTTGCCGTATGACATATGCCGTGAAAGCAACGTCTCAAACGGCTCCATAAAAATGCTGACCTTATTTGTTGGTTATTGATTGCAAGTTTATCTTAAGTTCATATAACACTTGACCGGACCTCAGCAACAATTGCATAGATCCACAGGGAGTACTGGTGTCAGCAGACCTTGAGCAAATTGAGTTTTGCTTTGATATTGCGTATAGGTAGGGTGTCTTGCATCTGCTGAACTTTATCGATATTGAAAAGATAAACATAATTCCTCCAGCATAATTAGTCTTATTTATAATTTTCCATCATTGGTGTAACACTGACTAGTTCCTGTGAACAACGTAACTTAAATAGTCGTTGTATAGTTTGTGTTTGTATTGCCTGGTTATAATGCTCTTCTCCGGTAAGGTCTACTGAGATCTGTAGTTAAGTAACATTATAATATTGAAAATTAATTAATATTGAAAATTGAATGGGTTTATGGCATCAGTTTCTCCAATGGCTCCAGAGGCAAGAAAGCCAATCAGGATTTGTGCAGGTACTCAGCCCTGGACTAAGTTGTCGAGCTTCACCTGTGGCATACATTGAATCAAAGTGTGTGTCACAAATGTTGACCCCGTCACATTTGGCTGTAGTATGTTGCAGATTCTGGTTGACTGCCACATATGGTGTGAGGGCCAAACTGACCATACGTACGTACAGTTTATCTGTCTGAATAGTTATCTGCGTAGTTTTCTGTGCCAGTTCTCATATTACGGAATGCATCTATACTGGGTCTCGATTGGACAGTGATGAGATTCTGTTGAGCGGCAGATAACGCTGTTACAATGTGTCAGAAAAAGAGGACCCGTCAGGTCCATATTGTAACCATTCCTTTTGGAAAAACGTCACAATAACAGTCCCAAATCCAGGCACAGGATCGGTATTAAATATGCAATATGCGTTGTCTTTATAATATAACTGAGGTCCCAGTTAAGTTTGTCTTGCGTCTTCAGCATTATGCAGCACCACGTCCAGGATTTTTTTGAATTCAGTCCTAATAGTATCTTGCATCTGATAAAATAGATGCCAGCAATGGGAGCAGCAGATGGTGATTCTCACAGGTGGCAGTTCAATGCTATGGTCAGCTGTGTGCAAAAGTTTAAGAATGTGGTTCTTACATAGATTAGCTCTATCAAAGTCCACTTCTTTTGTAACCAGTTTGTCCAGTTTAGCCATTTGGATAGAAAGATTAAAAAAAATAATAATAAAAAAACAAAAACAAAACAAAACAAAACAAAACAAAAAAAAATAAAATAAAAAAACGAAACAAAACAAAACAAAAAAAAAAAAAAAAAAAACAACAAAAAAAAAAAAAACAAAAAAAAAAAAACACTACTGTTCAGTTTGGCTTTTGACCATGTCCTCAACCTTCTTTATGAACATGTTAGGATATCTGTTAGGCCGCAACTGCATCCTAATGGCTAAAAGGTTTCTGCACTGACAAACCTATATTTCATATTTAGAAATAGTAGAATTCCTGTTTCATCATGAAACTTACAACACCTAAAAATAGATCTAAACCATAAATATGAAATATCTAACTTCATAAACCGAATTTATATTGGTGTTGACTTAAAAATATGGCACCCAGCCAATGTAACAATTACCGTAAGCCTCAAATTGGAGACTGTCTGTTTCAAGTCAGGAGTGAAATTTATTTCTCTACTTTGGTATTGGAAGATGAATGTTGGTGCTTTGGTAACTGTTGAATCTTTTGCAGTCATTGTTTGGTTTGAATTTATGAATATGGGTATTGTTGTTCCAAACCGGTAAGTCACATGTGTGATTAATAAAATAATATAGCATGAATTTTCACAAAATTCGAAGTCATTGCAATTGAAATATAACATATACAACTCGAATTTCGCACTTTTAATTTCGATTTCGTTGAATGAATTTACTCTTGAATATAGACATATGTTCTTTGATAGTGTGACTTAGCAATGGTCACTTTTGCACACTATTATTCCCGTGTGTGCGTGTGTGTGTGTGTGTGTGTTGCAACCTTTCATCCGCCAGTACCAGAGATGAAAGTTCTCCCCCCAGTATGATAGTAATAAGCAATGATAGAGTAAATGTGTATCAAATCTTAATGCCACTGAACCTTCAAATTTCTATTGTTCTCTCCCCAAAAGCAATATGAATGCCAGTAACAGAGATATTTTGTTACATGGATGATCTTCACATTGCTTCTAATTAAACGCACAATTTTGCACTAAAGACTCAAATTTTAAATGGCTCCATCTTCTAATGGGCTATGAATTATATCTTGATATAGGGAAGGGGTTTCCTTTCGGTCTTCAGGATTAAAAATATGAAGCCCTTCATGTGTATCTAGAGTTTGTTTTGTGCTCATTTCATTATGTTAACCCTATAATTATCAATCTATGCATTAGCAACATTGGTGTACGCTCCGTTTTCTTTATAATTCGTTTTATGCAAAGTACAGTTTGAGTAATTGATAAAGCGTCTTTTGACCCAAAAAATGGACTGTAAGACCTGTTACTTGCTTATAGACGCGTCTGTGGATCCATGAAAGCAAGTGGACTGACAGAGGTGTCAAAGATTACAAACGGAGATCTTAAAAATGTTGTACATAAATTTTGGGACCTTGGTTCTTTGACCAGAGTGTTTATTTTGCTGCTATCTAGACACATGTAATGATTGATGATAATTTTAATTGGAGTAATCATGACGTATGATCTTTTCAACGCTTTAATGTATTCTAATTACAATAAATTTTATTTTCTGTTTGGTTATAGTAGATGTTATAGGATATTTGAAAATATTTGTATTACTAAAGCTAGTTTAATGGTTACATGGCGGAGACAAACTGCTGATGTAGAGCAGTTAAGTAGATAAAGAAAAAGCAGAATGAAGGGTATTGTTAGTCAGCTCAGTTAAGCTCTGCTTTGTTTATGTTGTTATAGATTCATTTTGTGACGTGATAGCCCATGAGTAAGCCAGAACGAGGGATTGAACAGCATGCATACCACCGTGAGTTCTGGAAATTTGATATCAGTAAAATTGCTAGAAGTTGTCTATACATCCGCTTGAATCACATAAATATATTGGTGTATTTTATACTTAACACATACTTGTGCAGAAAGCCTGTTGTGATTTCTGACCGGTCACCTTGTGTATCCTATCCCTTCTGACTGGAAAAGCTATGTAGAAAAATGCTGATGCTTTGTGTATTGGATGGACCATTAGGAAGCAGATGGTATACAGGTATGTGACACCATTGCGTTTTATTTTATGTTTTGTAAATTGTAGGTGAGATGCCAGACGGTGGTTTATATTTAGAAACTTTCGCGTGATTTGACAGTGAAAGAATTGCAGCTGCTGTGCCAAACACCCAAAGTTACCGTGGTGATGTTTAAGCTGTTTGGAGAGGTTCATCCTGGTCCATTGCCCCAGGCCTACCCCATTAGAATTCATAAGTTCTTTTAATGTTCGTTCAGAATAACTACAAAATGATAGTAATGTCAACGTACTCAGAAAATTTGACCTTTTAGCAAATAGTCTGGAATCGTGTGTGGTAATATACACCCAGCTTGCCTGAAAGGTTTAAATAAAACAGTTTAAATATGTTATGGGTTTTCAACAAATGTTCATATAATTCATTTATTCGTTGGTCTTGAAACATGTTCGACAGAGATCTATTGAGTAAATGACTTACAGACTTAAATGCTGATATGGATTATATCATTCTTATGATTCAAAACATGGGACGATGTAAAGCATATTCTCTCCAATCCGACTGTAACATCGAAATTGCGGACACTTTTTAGCCAGATGTAAACCACAATATAATTATCATGTGGCACTGTGATTTTCTTTTGCATAACTGACGAATTGTTGTGCTTTCGGTATTTTCAACGTCTCTAAATCCGCCTTGAACATTGTGATGAAAAATGAAAGATATGCACTTTCTGGAAAAGTCAAAGTAGTTCACGAGGTGGTGATACTGGGTGCACGGTTGGCTGGGCGGTAAGACGCACGCCTTTCACCTCTGCGACCCGGGTTCGATTCTCGTCCTGGGCAGCATGTGGAAAAAGTTCCTACCACTTTAACCGTACACGGTGGTTTTCTCCGAGTTCTTTGGTTTCCTCCACCAGGCAAGGTAGGAAGTATACGCCAACATCTGTGCCATGGAGAGTGACTCGATAAGTCAATGCTTGACTTCTTTCACAATCCATGTAAAACAAATGTATCTATACTATACTGGAAATGTTTACGAACACTCTTATTTTAGGTATGTGTAGGTTCAGGCATACAGTTCCATTGATTACCATGCAAGTCAATACGATTACAGTGGAAATTTACACTCTCAAATTCTCTAAAACCATAGGCCAGGTTCACTTAGAACGTGGTGGGACTATACATTTGGCACAATTCTACCAGGTTTTCCTAAATAGTCATGCCTAGTCAGTTTAAAATTTTTGCACTTTTGGTTTTGGTTCTCTTTTGGTAAAAATGATTTGCTGATTTCTTTGAAAGTCCATAGGGATACGTCTGTGCACCCCAAGACGTTAATTGATCGACAGGATGTGCTATAATGTTTTGACGATTTTTGTAGTGTTTAAACTTTTTATATCTAAACTGTTGGTTATATCATCTCCAAACTTACCCAAAATGTCCAGCACTTAATCTCCACTTAATTTGTTCACTAAATGGTGGCACTACCATCTGACTATTCGCAATTTATCAACCTTTAAAAGTAATAATGGGGTATGTAGGGTTTTGCATGTCACTGTGTAATAAGGACACGACAGCAAATCTGAGATATTGGCCTATATCTCAATTATTTTGGATACCAGGCACTCAGATACACTTAAACACCGGTGACAAACACACCAGTGTAGTTTCTTTAGGTGTTGTTAATTTCGACTTTTGGAGACATTGTAACGTCAAATGACACAGTGGGTAACATCTTTATTGGTGGACCATAGGGCTTTGGGGACTATTAAATGATTGTAGGAAAACTGGAATGACGTTCCTTTTCATGTTTTAATTTTGATCTTGAGTGACCTCGAAATATCACATTGAAATATTGGCATAAATCTAGGCAATGGCGAATCTGGCCAATTTTCGTTAAAAGGACTCGTTGACAGTGTTTCTGGTCTTGAAGTCGACCTTGATATTAATTTTAAGTTCACAACACCACTTCATGCTGTGCATGCAAGGTCAGTTGAGCACACGACCGTCACAGTCCGCTAGTTATATAATACATCCACAAAACTAACGAACCTGTTTTTCAATTTGACTATATGAGTTAATTAAGTTTTTTTTCTTTCTTTTTTTTTAAGTATATCTCTTTCTAAAGTGTTCAAGTTGTTTCCAGTAAAAAGTAAGCTTGTGTCAAGCGTAAAGAAAAGAAACCATGAGATAAAGTACCAAGGTCATTTATATAGATAAGGAAAAGTAGTCGCCCAAGTATAGATCATTGTTGAACTCCACAAGTGATCTTTAAAGGTGCAGATGTAACATTTTGAAATTTACCTAATTGCCGCCTTTTAGTCATATAACTTTTGAGCTAATCTAAGGCCAAACCACAAATAGCTTAATGATATAATTTAGTAAGAAGAATAGCATGGTAGACTGTATCAAAACCCTTGGAAAGATCGAGAAATATGCTAGCTGCAAAATCTTGTCTGTCCAAGGCCTCCGACACTTAGTAACTTGCAGGCATTTCTGCATTGCATTTTCGTGCGAAAGCCAACTTGGAAACCTTTTGAAAATTCTTTTGAGAAACAAGGTAAAACAGATATATAGGACAGTATTTGTTAAAGTGTTGAGGGCAACCTTTTTGAAAAGAGGAATTACTTTAGCTAGCTTGAGCAATTCAGGAAAAATGCATGCCTGTAGTGATAGGTTTATGATGTTGGTAAATAGAATTAAAATACCCTGTAAAATGTATTTTATGACTCTTGGATTAATTTCGCCCCTACTAGGAAAAACATTACACAAAGAGCTAGTTAATTAAATTCAGTATCGTATTCTAGAACAGGATGGAGAAATGGTGAATTGGGAGAAGTTTTCTTTCAAAATGAAGAAGGATTTTTATTTGTATTTGTTAGAGACTGTAAATGAATAAATTGATAAAAAGATAAACTAAAAATTTAAAAAAATAAAAATGATAATAATAATACTAATAATAATAATAATAATAATAATAATAATAATAATAATAATAATAATAATAATAATAATAATAAAAATAATAATAATAACAACAATGATAATAATAATAATAATAATAATAATAATAATAATAATAATAATAATAATAATAATAATAATAATAATAATAATAATAATAAATATATCATCCTTGACAGTTATAGTATTTACATTGCTTTTAAACCTATTATTAGATAAAAACGTTTTAGTTTTACCAATAACATTGTTTAAAACTTTTTACAGTTAAGAAATAATTTGCTGATTAATTTTTTATGTGAGTGGTATGATATTTCTTTTAAGATATACGTAATAAATGTATAAACTTACTGTAATTTTGTTTATACTTTGGGAATTAACCTTGAATGTCATATTTGGAATGATGATATCTGAAATATAACTGATTCTTTCTGCCTATAGATTTCATCCCACCAATTGTTAACCATGGGTTGTTATAGTTATAGTTATAGTTATAGTTAGTTGTTACAAATACGCACCTGGCTTCTATATTTTGCTGTGTACTTTTAAAGCTTCCCTTGGGGTACACTATGAGCTCCTCCAAGTTTTAGTCCCCCACATGTATATATGGCAACTTACTTGACTGACCTTTTGTGATTAAAAAATATTCAATTCAATTTAACTTAATTAACAAATTGAATGGAAGAAAACAATCAAAATATATGAAGAGAGACAGAGAGAACCACATTATATATACATAATCTAATATCTTATTAATCAGTGAAAGGTCATACATTGTCATTACAAATTAAGGAATCCGCGTTTTAGAATATTTTTAATCCAATCACAAGAGGGTCCAGTGGATAACCTTACATTATCACCACAATGTATTATGATTCCTGTGAAGATATCATGTGATCATTCTTGGCCAATACTGTTCATTATCAATTTCTTACTGAGTGCTTCAACAAATATTTTTCAACTCGGTGTGCTAAATGTCATCTAACTTAATCTTCTGGATATTAGTGTCGAGAAGCTGGGTGAAGATCATCAGACATTACTTTTCTCGTCATTATTTGTGTACTTAAGATGATGTTAATCTTTATTTACCCTTTTCTTCGTTTTGTTTTGTTTTGTTTACGTCATCAGAATAAGCCTGTGTGGCAAACTTTGTTTTAATTTTGTTTATTACACAATCATATACTTGGATATTGAGATGTTTGAAGATGCTTTCCCAAAATTTCACCAGTCGTGGCTATCATTAACTCCATTTATTTCGAATTTGGGAGGGGGTGGAGGGCTTGTGAAACTGTTATCAATGCTTTACTAGTTCTTGGCAAAACCATTAAAACCTTCTCATGAATGATGAATCTAGGTTGTCAGCTACGTTTGCTTCCCTGTGGTCAACAATCATCGTAGAGTTGCTTGGCCTCAAAGAACTTACCAACCTTTTGGTTTGGTCGCATTGTGGCAGATCCTTTGTAGGTACACCAACTGCGTGTGAATGTATGTATGTATGTATGTATGTATGTATGTATGTATGTATGTATGCATGTATGTATGTATATAAGTATGTATTTATGTATGCATGTGTGTGTATCTATGCATGCTTGCCTGTAAGCATCAAATTCTACTTTTACTAAGCTATTCTATTATCTAACTTTTGATTACGATGCAACATAAGCTTCTTGCTCAGGATCTATAATTTATTCCTATGATTTAATGCGATATTGGCGCCTTTATTCTGATTTTTCGTATTTGTTAGATATGTTATTTGTCCCGTCCTGACTCATACGCCGCTGCTGGGGAAGCTATCGCGTGTTTTCTTCGAACGTATTTATGATGATTGTCATTTTATTATTTACTTAAAAAGGATTTTAAAGCTCGTATTTTATAAAACAATTCCTCTATTTAACACAAATATGCCAGAAAATTATACTTACCCATGAATGGGTTAGGTTAATAAAGAAACATATTCTTTTATTTTTCTTAATTTTAAGTGCACCCTCAACTACCAAATCTGTTCTGTACTGCCCTGGTCTATGTTTTATCAGTTTTGTGCTGCCCTCCTCTATGTACTATCACTTTTGGCCTGCCCTGGTCCATCTACTATCAGTTCTGTACTACCCTGGTCTATGTACTAAAGTCTGGTGTACCCTTGTCTGTGTACTGTCAGTTCTGTACTACCCTGGTCAAAGTACCATCAGTTCTACACTGCTTTGGTCTGTGTACTTTCAGTTCTGGACTATTCTGCTCTATGAACTATCTGCTCTGTTGGGACCTGGCCTATGTAAAATCAGTTTTGTACTGCCCTGGTATATGTACTATCAGTCCTCTGCTGCTCTGGTCTATATCTATATTATCAGTTCTGTACTGTTCTGGTTTATGCGTTATTGAAGCTGGTTGAATAGACAAAGTGTGGATGAAATATACTGGCCATCGTTTGCGAACTAATTTGTAATAGAATTTGAATTGCCGGTACGTAAATATATCCTTTATCTTAAACACATTCATACTATAAGAATGTATTTTTGTATGTGGCAGATAGTTACTCCTCAGAGCCAGGCAGCATAGCATCTCAACCATGAATAATAAAAATGGAAGTGCTCCTGAGGCCGGGCAGTGTCGTCCAGCGTGCAATCGCAAGGTTGAGGTACTAAATTGGCATGTGGCGATTGCTCACCCGTCTCACGACTGATTATCCCTTTTTATTAAACTGGGGATTGGCCAAGGTTTAAAGAATTGCTAGACCTTGCGTTGGCATCTAAAATTTGGCCATGATTGACGCGTAATAGCTAGTCAATGACACCTTATAAAGCCCAAAGGCGACCATTTATCAAAATGTGTACTCAAATTTATTTACTAGCACCAAATATTCTGTCGCGTATTGGTTTTCAGATACTTGTTTCATTCATGACATAATAATAATAATAATAATAATAATAATAATAATAATAATAATAATAATAATAATAATAATAATAATAATAATAATGATGATGATAATAATAATAACAATAATGATAATAGCAACAATAATTATTATTATTATTATGATGATGATGATGATGATGGTGACTTTCATCCGCATTAACATTATTATGCTACAAATGTGTAAAAGTACAAAGAAGGAAAAAGTATGTAAAGTATGTTTCATACACACTAAAAGCAGAATACGGTTATGCCGTCACTACAAAAAAGTACCGATATAGTCACACGGAAAGGAGCAATAACTGCCATTTAAAAAAATTGTGCTGTCATGATTACAATTTTATATTTGTTGAAAGTGTTATTATACGCAACGTATTAATTTTTGCAAACTTTGCCAGTGTGTTAAATACACGGAAATAAATACCTCGCGAAACTAAGTACCCCAGAATTGCCATCGGGTAAAAGGCTCCGAAACATGTTGAGTAGTTACCCGCTGAAGACCCTTTAATTTATTTGGGCTAATACAGCCTATGTCAAAATTTCACAGAAGAACGTGTGCAATGTGGACAATAGTAATTCCATATGTATATAGGTTAGACAAGGACTGGTTAGCTTATGGAGGGAAGAGTTCGGACTGCGGAATAGGGTATTGACTGCTAGGAAGTGGTTCTGGGCAAAAAGATACAAATAGAAATGTGTCAATATCGTGTTTCATATACCTTTCAAACCATGGGATTCATCAGTTAATGACCAAGAGTTTGATGTTTACAATATTCAGCTAAATTTTCTTATTTGATCGGAAATTGTTTGCCCCCAAAATTTCGCCTTTAGAGCAGCACATACCAAGTATGATACTACTCTGAGTACATCCGCCATTCATTCTTTTCCTATTTCTATCATTTCTCAGTTGTTGCGAAATGAAGAATAAATGTTTGAACTGATGCATTTTAGCACGTTTCCGTTGCACAGGTTGACCAATACATAGTGACCTTTTAGTCAAGGCTTAAATATGCATTAGACATTGTCAAGACTCATTTCTGTTATCAAATATAATTATCATACCTAGTCAAGACTCGTTATTATCATTAATAAATATTCATTATGCCTTGTCAACACTCACTAATATCCATAATACCTAGCCGAGACTCATTATTCCTACCTTTTATTCATTATACTTAGCCGAGACTCTGTATTGCTATTTTATATTCAATGCAGTTCAACAAGGTTTTTCTTTGCATTCAGCCTTATTAATTTGATTTTGTTATTCTTTTCGGTGTTTTCTTTGATCGTAGTCGTCAGCAGGAGATAATAGAAAATCGCAAAATATAACAAATTGGCCTTATCCAGATAACCGTCGGTTCTTCAGAAACATGCAATGTGGTTTCCGTATCAAGGAAGAGAATCTTAAATATATGCGATTCAAAACGTAATTAATCTTATTTTAAATAATTTTGAATATAGTTTTAAGGCTGCTTACATGATACTTTAATCAAAGGGATATCCTTCACTCCCCCCCCCCCCCAAAAAAAAAAGATAAAGAGCAATTTGGCTTGAAATGATTCCACTTGCACTGCATAGAGATTTTCAGAGATTTCTGATATTAAAAATGATATATAACCTCTTCCAGGGCCAAGTTTGGACATATTTCCTGGCCAAGCTCTACGTGCGATTCGCCCGAAGCGCGCCGAGTAAGGCTGCTGACCTGGAGTTCTTATGGACTTTACAATTGTCGAGTTTTGTCGAAATTTCCCATGAAGGACTTCAAACAGGTACATGTATGTGTAGCAGGTGTCTGTCTTAAAGTCCACCCGGTGGAGTCACAATCAGCTTGATCTTCTGACAAACGTAATATCCGTCAGCATAGAAGTTATCTTGAATTGACTGGAGACTAAACTGTTGCCTTGTTTCATCTGTAGCTGGCAATTTGCTCACAAAGTTGCTTTATGCACAGAAACATACCACGTTTTATTTCTGTCGTAATTAGGTGGAACTTCAGCGTTTGAACTGTTTATGTGAAATCAAGTTTGTGCCATTGCGTTTTGTCACGTGCCACTTCGAGCCCGTCTCCAGTCTTCCAGTAGGACCTTATAAATGTGGTTTTGTTAGAGCCAGATCTTTAGTTGCCCACAGATTGTCACCAGGGACGTTGTTGGCTTTCCTGAACTCGGATATCCTATATCTAAGCGCAAGGTTAGTAGACTACTATTGGAGAAAATTTAAACTCATTTGACACTTTACGTCTTTGTTTTATCCCTACTGCATTCTGGAATGACTGTTCGTCATTCTCTATTCTCATCGCTTGTAGAAAGGGGCACAGCTCAGCCGAGTCGTCGGCTCAGTCTGTTTATTTAAAAATGAGGCGAGCCAGCTTTTACAAAAAAATGAAGAACAGGGAAGCCATGGATCAGCAGAATATGAAGCCCCACAGATATATGACTTGATGACAGACACATTGGAGTGCTGATTAAATGGCTCTGACCCTGCACTATATTGACAATAACTGGAACTAGCTACAGTTTTGTTTTGACATATGTCATCGCAGAGTGAGCCACAAGCGGTTTTAGCAGAACTGCTTCAGATAGTTACTGATGAGTGGGGGGTCGGCGCACCAATTGCAATGACTGACAAAGGGGCCAGTGCAATCATGTAGGGGAACATTCCCCCTGCTTTGCCCATACCTTCTAGTCAGGCGTGTATGCATGATCAAATACCAACGAAAACATAAGCCTAGCTAATTAACAAAGCGACAGTCAATGTGACATATTTCTAATACAGTGGTGTCGCTTCCACCAATTCCAAAGACCTTGCTCGACAAATACATTCTGATGATGACAAGGGTGATGACCGACAGAGCTCCCTTTCTGGCGAGGATTGTGTTTCAGTGCAGGCAGTACTTACTTCTTGGAACAGTGTATACGCAACGCTTAAACAACTAACCCTTACTAAAGCCAACAGTAACAGAAGAACTAACATAAAGTAAACTTTGTTTTCTACCCTCTCCAGATCCTTTCGCTTATATTATTGATTTGGTTGGTTCTATACACTTAAAGACTGTTTCAGAGAAACTTGGTAGATCTCTGTACCCTACCTTGTCATTCTTTCATGCTATGTTGATGAACTTTTTGCAACCTGGTTTCAAGCTAGAAAAGAGAGTGACAGGTGCAGTGGCGAGTGCATGATCAGAACAGAAATATGGCCTTTTTTGCTGGACGAAATATTGAAATGTCGAAATGAATACAATAACTGTGTTTGTAAAATATAATATATTTAACCTTGTCAGTGGACAGCATTTGACAAAATTGACCTCTGTTTTTAGACGCTTTTAGTTTGACCTTGAGCGGGCTAAGTTTAGACAATTTTTCGAGCTGTGCCCGTCACACACACACACACTCACACACACACACACACACACACACACACACACACACATATATATATATATATATATATATATATATATATATATATATATATATATATATATAATTGTGCTAAATGTATGTATGTATGCATGTGTGTGTGTGTGTGTGTGTGTGTGTGTGTGTGTGTGTGTGCGTGTGTATACTAAGCGGCAAAAGAAACACAAATTGATTTTTATCGTTAGGATTTAATTGTGTAATTATAACCAATGTATGCAATAATTTTGTTGGTAGTGCCCAAGGAAAACACAAGTGCAAATGCTGTAGATGCAGAGTTGAGTACACCCAAAGTGATAATCTGCCAGATTTGCCAATACAGTACCGGGTGCGGCCACCTCTAGTTCATTGTACTGTCCTGCAACACGGGGGCATTGACATCGCTAGGCTGTTGACAATGTGTTGTGAAATGATATTTCTCTCCCGACAAGAGCTGCATAGATT
>OZ026620.1:6134201-6176201 GCA_964020975.1 Hermodice carunculata
TATGATTAGATATAAGTGTCAAGTAGATCTATTAGAAATAATGTATTGAAAATAAAATTTGAAATATATTGTTTGTTCTGAAATCGTTTGTCATCGTTACATTCAAATTTAGCTCTTCCCATTCAACTAATTACAAAATTAGAGCTACCAAAACCATATGCTCAATTATATGTTGATTTTATCAAAGTTGAAGCTGAAAGGTGGAATATATTTTTGGTACTTACAATTTGAAGTTTAAGCCGATCTGCATATTCGGTAATATGTCAAATGTTGCTATGATCAGATATAGCTTTAACCCCCTCCCCAGCTTGAGGCAGGAAAAAATCGTTAGCTTTCCTTAGCGTTCTCCTGATGCAGTGGGCCTGTGCCTTAACCACGCCAAGGAAATCTGTTGACCTCGGACAATTATATCTGCATATAGGCATCTTAAATTTCCTATGGTCTTCTGCATGAAAGCCCCGAAAGTAATTATAGGCCTAGATAGGACAACACTGTGCAACTCAAGTTAACAGACAACGGAGCGCCTGACTGGAATCAGTGAGTCACATTTGAAAAATCGCAAGCATAGGGTTATTGGGCCAAAAAGAATAAATATCACCATCTTCATCATTGGGGTGGATGGTCGCCGATATAGCATACAGGCTAAGCTTAATGATTACAAAGCATGCGAGACCAGTATACGTTTCAATTTTGGTATCTAGTTGGTTGATCATTACGGCGTTTGCGTGCTGCTTGATAACTGAACAATGTCACTTCTTGCAAAACATTCAACTTCTTGTAGGTAAATAAAGTCAGTATGAATTCTCCAACTGAATAATTAACAATCGGGACAGATCTACATGTGAATTATCATCTGCAATGCATGTAAACTTTGTTGCCTGCGTGAGTAACTGGGAATTAAACTTGCACAGCATGAGTTAATGGCTGATATGGTGATAATGATAATGATGTATTAGCCTATAATTCCCAATTTAGGTCTGCTAAGAAGAGTGAAAAAAGAACAAAAAGTAAATGCGTTAAGGTATGTGGGCTGCTATGACTTGACGATTTCGTTCGGCCTGAGGAAGAGTTGACTCCGAGTCGGTTTGACTGGAGGCCGTTTCGACCAGGGGCCATTTTGACTGAAGTCCGCTCTGACGGGGGGCCGTTTTGACTGGAGGCCGTTTTGATTTGGGGGCGTTTTGACCAGGTTCCGTTTTGACCAGGAACTGTCCCAGCCACAAGTGATTCACATTTTTGCACAAACATGCTGTCTTTATTTTTCTCAAAATGTGGCGTGCACCTGCTGGTAAGTTCACATACTACAGGCATGTTTGCGGGAAATAATAAAAATAACATGCTCCCAGTCTGAATCTGTCAGGCAATTTACATGATAATTTTTCAAATGTATTTGTTAAACAAAGCTAATTTTACACCACCGATTGAAAGCCTCATATGAATACAACAAATATATTTGCGAATAGAGATGACTTCATATTACTACCCGCGAGCCTGATATTGATAGGATGATTACAGTTTTTAGGCCTAAGTTCGAAATCATTTGCGGGCTTGCTTGTGTGATCCCAGAGAATTTTTTTTCAGGCAGAAAAAAAAAATAGCTAGCATCACCAAGCGGAAACCGAACTAGTGGAAAGACTTAGCTGCCAGCGATCTGTGCACGTTGACATTTTATTACTTTTTCCATCTCTTCCGCCTCACTATGTCGCAGCTTTTTCCAGCTCTTTCTTTCTCACTTCCTTGTTTTTTTTTTTTTTTTACTTTTATGTTTATTTCCCTGGAAGGTACTTTGATGAAGATTACCTTTTTATTTTGCCCTACAGTTTGTCCCTTTCTGTTGATTTCTTGAGTCGTTAAAAATGTTTTGATGTAATTTAGTTTTCTGTTCAGCTGACAATTCAATCTTGAAAATACACTCGGAAGTAAAGGCTCACTTATAGGGGATAAAATAAGTTATGATTTCACATTCGGCACTTACATTCTTTACATCCACCTGCACTTGGCACAGCTTGAAACTACCGCACCGCAGATGTCAAAAATGCAGTTCCTAACGTTGCCGCTAGAAGGCAGTCTCTTATAATATACTTTTGCGCAGACCAAAAGATAATCAACCAACCAAAATTCATTATTCTGAAAGACGCCGCCACAGTTCTGTTGCATCAGCAAAATGTTTGTCTCGAACACGGCGACAAATATATATATTTCGCTTTATTGGCATTTCATTTTAAAAGGCTACCTATCGTTATTATTTTTACAGGTTCAAGTATAAGTGCTGCCATTCACCAAAGGTGTCCCTGCATTCCTGCCATCATACAGGTTATTTGAATACCTGGGATGGACCCATGGAATATGATGTGCCTAAAGACAGCGCTATCAACGGCTTCTGGAGTATCCACAATAACAGCAAGGAGTAAGAACTGAAGCCAAATACTGCAATTTTCAGAAACTTTTGCACCTGTATTCATTTGGCGACAGAACGCAATGTCCAAAATGAAAATATATATGAAAAAACTTTGTAATTTCAGAAAATTCTAGTCGCGGAAAACGAAGAGTACTATGCAACAATCTGTAAAATTACAATGTATGACCTTTGACCAAAATGTTCATTGTCAAATATATTGGAGATGTGCCCGTCATGGAGCATAAACCCCTGCGATATCAACAACCATAACTCCTGTCGAATGCGATGTTATAAAACACAACGAGCCAAACATAAAAGCAAAAGTATGAAGCGGAGGGGACCTTTGATTTTCATGAATTATTTAGAATACCCTCTTACCACTTTGGTGCATTTGGGCATAAACAGTTAAACTTAAGGTTCTCATAAACTATAAGAAGCAGTGATTTATATGACGATCTATAATGGCTTAGTGCGTTGCTCTTTTATTATTCCCGTCCAGACTAAGACAGAAGTCAAGAGGTTTTTTTAAGTGCCCAATTTACGCCGAAGAAAGTTGTTGATCTTGAGCTCTTTCTTTGGTGTAGGCTACATGTACATGCTACATTTTTAATGCTCACCATTCAAAAAACATACGAGTACTAAAAAGCATTTAAACATAGGATGTTTAACATGTTGTGCGTTTTTCAAAACCCAGCGGCGAGCGGTGAAAGGTAACGCTGCCTGATGTATGAGTGCAAATGTACTTTTCTGTTGTATTTTTCAGGGACAGAATATGGAAAGCGTATATTTGCAGAATTCAAAATCAATGAACTGAAAGATCTCGTCCAGTCAAGCCCAAGGTGTGCACATTGTTTCTCGAGGAAGCCCCATTAACCAGTCGTATTAGCTAAGCAATGTAATTGAAGAAAATTAAATGATTTTACTAAAATGAAACAGACTGTTTCGTTTCATCACTTATTCATCGAAGTTATTATCCAGAGATTGTACATCACAGAAAAGAAGCAGCCCCCCCCCCCCCCCCGAAACAAAAAAGGCCGGCGGAGGAAAGTTGATAAGTAACAAGTAAATAAAATAAAATAGCTACCCCCCAAAAAAAAATCGTTTTCACAAAACGAAGTGGAAAATGACACAATAAAAGCAAGTTAAAATCAATTATAAGCATTAGAGGTGAATACTCAAAGTGATGGAACTTATCCAAAATTAATTTACACAGTTAGGTTTCCATTATTTAGAATATTTAGAATATGCGGCTTCATGTTTAATAAAACTATATCAGTGTGGGTGCGATATGGCTGTCATTTGGGCCTTTTAAAATCGCACAATTCTTTAAATCCAGATGGGCGCTCCTTTTTTACCTTTGATCAGGTGAACAGCTTCTCAGGGAGTGGCCCCCTAGCTATAATAATTATGACATTAACATACTGCTTTATACCATTCATAGACCTGAGAAAGCAAGTATAACCTCATTAAAAACAAATATGACAACTTGACTCGTTTGGTTTACTAGTTCTGCATGAAGAATCACCACGTCATATCTGCGAATTCCCATAAAAGTTAAACATGATAAGCCCTTGTTTTAAAAACACTGGTGAACATTGGAAGTACCACATGCGCTACACGTAATAAATAATTTGAATTAAGGAAGAAAAAAAATAAATTTAGCACAGATTTAATGCCACTAAAGTTTATCATGAACAGGTGTCTGGTTTAGTGACTGGATCAGAAGGCATTTGTATATATGCGTTTCTCTTCTCTAGAAAGTCTCCAGACATGTTTTCCATAATTAATGTGCTAATTATCTCTATTCAAGTCAATGCTCGGAGAGCCATAATTTTTAAAGGTTTTCTTCAGCAGATTATCTGGCTTCCAGTATCTCCGAGGCCTTTGATAATAAAACCATAGGAGTCCACACACGCCTTCTTAACACATGGAGAGGTATTTTCCTTGTCAAGGTGTTTACACTACACCAATGTTAGTTTGATGATCAAAGACACACATTACATACTCATACAAAGTATATAACAAATAGATTGACGCCCAAGATTTTTCAGAAAAAAAAGTAAACTTAACCATTGAATGATGCATTGAGGTGTAAGGTGCCGGGGGTGCTTAACATGATTGTAAAGTAAGTTCACGCATTTGACTTTATATGCAGGTGAATGTCTCAGAACTTGCATGGCTTCCCTCTTTACACAAAAGTTTTAAAAAATGCTATCCCATCCTTCAGGCTGGCTCAGCGTTTGGTATACGAGTCTCGTGTCCTACTGGTAAGTTGGCTGTCTATGCATGTTGTACATGAAGAGGCAGAATCCAAGTTGATGCTTCTGATTCTGCGACCTTCACAAAGTAGCTCTCATAGCACTCAACTGGCAGAGCAAGCGAGCTCTGCCTTTAATACCCTAGCATGATGCTAAACATCGAGATACTTGTACATACTGTATAAGTTCACTTATGGGTATACACCATTCAACGGTTTCGTGTGCAAAAACAATATGGTTGCGCTTCTATTTCTTGATTTAGCTCCCTCTGGTGGCTGGTATTACAACTACAATTTTGCAACCTGAAGTGTGTGTCATGTTCGAACGTGAGAGTAAGCCAGAGAGGTTAAAATAGAAACTTGCTGAACTGGAGTGTTAAGTTTTAATATTTATACAATCAGAGTCCCTACACAGCAGACAGTCTAAAATAAATCTTATACTAGCCCAACACTATCAGGAAGTTAGCAAACTAAACGTATACACAATTCACTTTCCTGCTGGTTGGCCTGAGAGGTCATTAATCTACCCTGGTGATCAATGGGTAGTTGACTACTATTGCCAAATCCTCCCCTCTTCGCTGTTTCTGACTCAGCAGCTTAACCAGAGCCATCTGGCTGCTGCGATAATTACTGACGTGAGCAGTTATACCCTTCAACTCTTCTTGATCCATCAATATTAGATCTCCCAGTTTTTTCTGGATAATTAAAAGACATATATGCAACCATATATGATTTATCTAAACCATTATTTATCATAAACTTGGAAAGTCTACACTACTACCAGTAAATGCGGATTAATGTAGGTCATAGATTCCCTAGGTTACATACAATTGCTAATGTTCTTCCCCACGCACAGCTGAGAGAATAGCTCAACCATAATTCAGAATAATTTAAAATTATTACTTAACTTTTCACCATGCACAGATGGGGAAAATGTGTGACGTTCACTAAAAAGAATAATTGAGTGCCCTAGGTTCAAACAGAATCATCACCACATATAATTTTTAAATAATATAGTACAGAACATTGTCACGCTTAAATCAACACCTTAGATATATGTGTATACTGAATATTAACTATCTACACACTATATACGCAATGCCCTGGGCTCCCGGTTTTAATTTTTTCTTTATTAACACAAAACCATTTATGTGCCATTATGTCTGTAGAAGAACAATGTGGGTCCCTCCGATCATGAAGTAATAGACAAGGGTGGTATTCACCATTTACGAACTGAGAATCTGACTCGAATTTGAGGATGCCAAATTCCTCCAAATTTTGACTAGTGCTCTCATCAGATGTCTTTCATTATTTCCACCTTTATAATACGGGAAATCACAAACATTGTGAAGACCCCCCCAAAATGTGTCAATATGAAGAGATAGTCCTAAATCATTTGTCACTTGATGTAAATCTCTCACAAAATCTGGTAAGATATCCCAAGTTATCAAATAAGTCAATTTATATTTTCCTGTTCCGATCAAATCAATTTACTCAAAAGGTAATGAACATGAAATATATCCTGGTCAACTTGGGTCTTTCTCTGGTGGATGACAACAGGCAACCTCCAAGGGATAAATGAACTTAATTTCTGTCCCATAATATCACCAATACTTTTGGTTGCAGGTAAGACCTTGAATTCTAAGCAAGAGAATTGAAAGCATTCTGATGTTCCTTTTTCTCATCCTGTCTACTAAATTGAATCCGTCCATATCTATTATGGCTCATCTTGTCTCTCCAGGCTTCTGGAGTGGTTCATCTCTAGAGGTGGCAGCGAGACAAACGAAGAAGACCTCAGTGTATCACTATGCAAAGTCTGATGGTACAGTCAAGGGCTTATTAAAAGTAGGCATAAGGCCTGTACATAATGGTCCATGTGGAGATGATTTAAATGGAAGTGCAGCATTCTACTTTTTTGAAGAACCAAAGTGATTCTGCAATCATATGCAGACGGTTTGTGGTTAGGTGCCTGAAGCATGCATTATATCTTCATACGCAATGTATTATGGGTACCTGTTGGTGACGTCACTTTACGTTCCTTGTCTGCAATCGGACATAATATTAAAGGGGCATTTAAAAACGTCTTGCTCCCCCCCCCCCCAAAAAAAATGCATTTGAATGAAAGACAAAAATATAATTCTAAGCTCGTATTTGATAAAACAATTCATCTATGTAACACAAATATGCAAGAATATTTATTATTATTCCTGAATGGTGTAGGTTAACAAAGAAACTTATAGGTTTTTTTAAATTCTCAAGTGCACACTCAATTTCCATATTAGTTTATACTGCCTTGCTCTATGTACTATCAGTTCTATACTCCCCAGGTCTATATACCATCGGTTCTGTACTGCCCTGGTCTATGCACTATATATATAGTACTCTCTGGTCTGTGTCCTATCAGCTCTGTACTACCCTACTCTATGTACTATCAGTTCTGTACTGCTCTGCTATATGTACTATCAGTTCTGTAGGGCCTTGGCCTATGTACTATCAGTTTTTCACTGCCCTGGTATATGCCATATTAGTCCTAAATTATCGATGAAATGTACTGGTAATTGTTTGTGAACCAATTTGTAACACAATTTCAATTGCTGGTAAGTAAACATATCGTTTGACTTTCATATTTCCATTCTTTTATAAAGTAGTTCTGTATGTGCAAAGAGTTACTCTTCACAGCCAGGCAGCGTAGCATCTCAGCCATGAATAACGAAAATGGAAGAGCTCCTGAGAGTCGTACCAGATGCAGTCGGGAGGTTGAAATACTTGGCACGCCGCGACTGCTCACCTGTCTCACTACTGATTAACCTTCTTTTTAATACTTGGAATTCGCTAAGCTTTAAAGAGTTGTAAAACGTTGCCTTGACATCCAAATGGGCCATGGTTAACATGCTATAGTGAGACAATGACACCATGCAGAGGTCGGGTGACCGTTTTATTAAAATGTCTAGTCAGATTTATTTACTAGCACGCAAGGTTTTGTAGTGTATTGGTTTTCAAATTCTTGTTTCATTCATGACATTACACCATTAACAATAATGATGATGATGGTAATAATAATAATAATAATAATAATAATAATAATAATAATAATAATAATAATAATAATAATGATTAATAATAATAATAATAATCTTCATCATCATCATCATCATCATCATCATCATCATCATCATCATCACCACTAGCAGCATCAGGAGCACCTTCATCAGCATCAACATAAGTATTACAGACTAAGTTATAGATCCGTAAAAGTACCAAAATAAAAAATGGACAATATATGTAAAGTCTGCTTTATACACTCTAAAGTATCGATAATGTTATGCGACAAGGGGCAAGAAGGCTATAATTCAAAAATAATTTGTGCTGCCATGATGACCATTTCATATTTGTTGCATTAAGTACAATATCAGATTGCATATCAAAGCAATGCAAAAATTATTATATACAAACTTGTTCACAGAAAGCAGATTAAACTCATCCTGTCACCTGAGGCTCCTTGTAAGAAAGTGTAACCACAATTTAAGACAAAGACATTTCTAACTGATCCTGCAAAGAATAAACCATATATATATATATATATATATATATATATATATATGTGTGTGTGTGTGTGTGTGTGTGTGTGTGTGTGTGTGTTTCCTTTATTTGTTCTAAATAAAGTGGTATTATATGTGCATACCAGTTTTCAATCGAACCTGTATTCACGTAGTTTCAGATACAGTCATTTTTGCTATATCTATTTAATCCTTTGAGAGTATGGGCATTAACTTTTTCTGCAGCTTGTGAAAGAGGTAAAATCGTAGACAGCTTTTAGCAAATTAATATTTAATCACATAAAACATGAGATTGTGTAGCCATGTATCTTTTATTATTGCAGGTGATCTCATTTGTTTCTGTTGGTCAATAGATGACACTCGGTATTCTTTTAAGTGCAGCATATTTTTTGCCCTGTGAGCTGCTGTACTTCAGTTTCATGAACATTGTTTTCAAGCAGTGTTGATTAGGTACTTATGTGTGCACAGTTGTTTGTATGCCTTTCATATTTCTACATATACTGCCAATTGTATCCTTGCCAATTGGAGCATGCTGAACCATGCTTTTGTTTTCATCCTTCAAACTGGCTGAATGTACAATCTTGATTCTGGATCCAGTTGAGGGATGGGCCTGTGATATCTAAATTCCTCTCATACCTTTATGAGACACGCAGGACCATCTGTTAAAAAAGTGCATACATATCATATGTTTTATCCAGTTTTTTTTTTCAGGTGGTGGATGTAATTGTTCTTATCATTTGTCTTTTTTTCTTTCTTTCTTTCTTTCTTTCTTTCTTTCTTTCTTTCTTTCTTTCTTCTCTCTCTCCCTTTTCTTTCTGATATATTTCTTTATTTATTTATTTCATGCATACGTGGGTCATCACTGGCAAACATCTTTGGTGTGAAGAGTCTTTCCAATCTTATTACACCCTGTCTTGTTTTGTTTGTTCTCTCATTAATCACGAGGTATTCTATTCCATCTGAGATACTTTTGATTTGAACCCCCCCCCCCCCAAGTATCTGGGTATGCTCTTGTGTTCCTCGCAGCGCAAAGGGCTATTCAACCAAACCAAATTGGCCAACGCCACGGGATTTTATATAGGAATTAAAATTATATGGCCGTGTTAAAATTTGTTTTGTATTTTATTTATTTATTGATTTATCTTATATCTTTAACGTAAAGATATATTTCGGCTCACAGCATTATAAAAGAGAACAAGTATTCCTCTCAGCGCCCGGAAAGCCTATTTTTAATTTACAAACCTACTCTGTAAGGACGCCACTTCTAAGTCTTATAATTTCATTCTACATCCATGTAGCTCCATTGTGCTTTGAAATGTACAACCAAGAAAACTTGATGCAACAGTGTGAAACTATACAAAGACTTCAAGAACAAAGATGGGGTTTACACAAAAATCTAATGGTTGATTCTTGGTTTGAAAGGATTGGCAATGTATTTGATTTCAATCATGAATATCCACCTTTCACATAGTGACATGATAGAAGCACAAAACCAATGGCTTTGAATTGTGCCAGCTCAGCGTTGATCAGTGACATGTCAACATGGGATAATGATGGTATCCCTGGCCTTTACCGTCACCATCGATGGATCACTGGATGATTGAGTTTATTTTCAGACATTATAAGCTGTTGCCATGCTATATAATGTGTTAACGTTAAGACACATTGTGTTTGGTGTTTCATTTTTATAAACTACACAGGACTTTCTTTGCAAATGGCAAGTAAGTGTCCTGGAAATAAGCGACCGCCGGTACCGGTAATGACCGTACAAATTGTAAACAATGTCGACTTACGTGTGGCAAGTTGGCCAGCTTCTCTCAGTGTGTCAATATCTTCTGCTGTAATGTGATCTGCATTTTTCGCTTTGTTTCCCAGCCCTTTTGATTTTACTTCTTTTCACTTTGCCATCAAAACATTGCGGAAGAGGGCGAATGCATACCGAGGCCTTGATATCTTCTGTGTAGTTTTTGACGCAACTAATGTGCAACCCTGTTAAATTTAGTGGTGAGGGCGTCTGGCCCAAAGTCAGACATTCGACCTTTTGCTAATTAGTTGGGCAGGAAGGGGGGGTCCCCACGCACCCTATTGATACATTTTTATTAAACTTACATATTCTTAATCCTCAAGATATCTTATTAACGATTTTTGTTGTTCCCAAGTCGAGATTTTGTCCCATGAGTCTCTTTGGCGGCCATTTTGGTGGCCATATTGGATTTTCGACAAAAGTCGATCATAATCATAACTTTTGAATTGTACAGAGACAAATGACCCAATTTTAATTTCGTGACCCTTTCCATGGAGAGTTGATACAGGTGGTTTAGCCTTATGATTGAAACAAGCTTTATATATATATATATATATATATATATATATATATATATATATGTATATATATATATAAACAAAATGTGAAATATTTTGGAAAAATGTTGGCAAAATCCTGCATGGGGACGCCCGTTTCCTCTTTACCTAGGAAGGGCAACAATAACTTGCTTTTAGGGCACACATGTCTGTTTATTTTTATGTATGCAAGTATACATGTATATGTATCTCTGCATATATGCATATATACATACATACATACATACATATAGATATATATATATACATATATATATATATGTTTATATACATATATGTTTATATGTATTGGGAATGTTTGTGTATGCATGATCTATTGACTATTGCACTCTGTATTTTTCCTGTGCTTTTTGTAGAAATAGCCAGAACTGCATTTGCGTGCTGATGGTGACCATATAGTACAGATTCATGTATATTGTGGTGGTGGTTAATGATGCCCAAGTCAAAGAAACACAAAGGTGTTACCACAGCAATGGTGGGTCAGAGATACCACAGAAGTGCCCCCCCCCCCCCTGTAATTTGCATTTTGCATGTGACAGGTATTGAGCACCTAGATTTGTACCCACTGAGTCAGGCCAAGGGGTCTGCCACTGAAAAGTTGACTCACCTACATAGTATTCGTGACAGATGACTTGCTGAGCCTCGAGACTCACCTTATCGTATGGAGGATGTCTGTAAGTGCATTGCAGACAGTCTCTCTGGTGCATATTTAGATAGAATTGGTTACCATCGAGGCTGCTACCAAAACTTTACTAAAAATCTTAAATGTTTGAAGTGTACTACCACTTCTGATGATGTCTCAACATCACGCTCACCTTGTAAACAACTTTTATCCTCTGTCCTGAACCTTTTTTTGCTCCAGAATGTATCTTTTGTTGAAAGAGTCTTTAGAAATAGAATTTGTCGTTACAAATTCCATATTCAGAATTTCATAGCGGTAAATTTAAAGCAATATCAGTTTTTTCTTTTCAAATTTCTGAAATTCTACTTCTTTCCCCCATTTCATACACTAGGAAACAAAAGAATTGCATGTATCCTGAAAAATACGATTCATATTTAACTTAGGACATGTCCGAAATTTTGTCAATTCTTCTAAAACTGCAATTTCTATTTTACCCAAAGTAGCTGTAAATACATGTATGCGGTGTGTATCAACAAAATTGAAATATATAATGATAGACATACAATCACAATTTTGATTAGCTGCGATATCTTCAACAGTAATTCAAGCCAGAAATTTATTGTAATTCGTGATTTTTTTCCCATATTATTGCCATATTTATAGGAAATAATGGGGCAGGGGGTCTTTCCAACTTTCCTTGGGAATCGGGTTACGAACAAATTTAATTTAAAAATGCCTAAATGCTCAGTGACTCAATAATTTTGTGTTTTTGTTTTTTTATTCGAATCTGGTTTCCATATAGTTATTGTAAAAAGCATGCACAATTTTACAAACAATTGTGGATATATCAGTTCAGAATGATAAAAACCGAAATGTTTATGGATTCTAGTTATATCTCAAAATGACAGTGCTTTAAGAGCCATATGTAATTGATTAATGTCATTAGAAAAAGCCTGTAGTAAATTTTGTACAAGGTCTTCTGTATCCGCATTCCCAAATTTCCTTGTGTGTGTGTGTGTGTGTGTGTGTGTGTGTTTGTTCGTGTGTATGTGTTTCCTAGTCCATGACTTCTTGTATCCGGAGATCCAAATGTGAATGTTCGTCAGAGTTGAAACGGTTACACGAAAAAAGTGTTTAATTTGTGATTTTCAATTAGAGTTTTGTGTCTTCTAAATCTCTTTTTAATTGACTGAGTAGTTAGGCCCACATATTGCGATTTACATTTGATGCAAGATATTCAATTAATGACATCAGTCAACATGCTAAAAACTAAGAGAGGAATAAATAAAGATAGAAAGAAAGAAAGAAAGAAAGAAAGAAAGAAAGAAAGAAAGAAAGAAAGAAAGACAGAAAGAAAGAAAAAGAAAACAAGCAAACAAGTAGTAACGTAAAGAAATGAAAAATATAAGGGCTGTGAAAATTATAGCAATTTTAAAAATGAAAGTTCGGTACATTACAAGGCTTCCTTCATTCTTTCCTTTCCTCCTATTTCGTTCACTTACATTGCCATTGGCGTTGCCAATTGACCATACAACAGAGAATTGATTTACGTCAGTATTACAGGAGCCAGAATTACCTATGGCCACGCAAAACTTAATAACTGTTGGTGGTCAAGCGTCGATTTACCACGTTAGGCTTTTCGCATGCGCGGATGAACGCCTGGGACCAGCCCTTTACATTTCAGTGCCCGTGCGGAGAATCGATCTCCTATAAGGCCAGCAAACACTGCAGCTATAGACAGGAAAGCTTGTTGGACTTTCGCTGTAAATAGATTGTTCCTTATTACGACTGTCAATGCCAGTGGACATTTTATGTGAACGAATTGGACGGCCCTATAGATTTCAAATTTCCTTACATGGATTCTTCGCTGGGGTTCCCAGCTACCAACTACACGACCCTGCAATAAGTTGTCCATGTGCATGAATGGACTGCCCTGTGCCTTGCTATGGCTCTTGAGGTTGAATTCCACGACGGGATACTTGCCTATGGCATCTTGTAGGCGTAGAATGATCCCCATAAATGGTGTGGGAGCCATACTGACCATACATATACATAGCTTCCCTGTCGGAATAACCCCCTTTGGGATTTTTTTCTGACCCACCTCTAATCAGACAGAATGCCTGCAAAGAGGGTGTTCATTTGATCAGAACATAGATCTCATTGAGTAATAAATTACTTTGTGGAAACGTGTCAGAAAACAACAAATTCACCACGTCTATTCATGCTTTGACTATTACCTGAGGAGGAATATTATCCTGTGATTCCAAAATTTAGATTAACCATGGGGTCAATTTCGCCTGCGAAATACGCATTGTGTTTAACTCTTTCAGTGTCGCATTGTGGACTGAGTCAACAGCTTTCATCGGGCGCATCGACGAAAGCTTTTGTCCTGGACTATTCTATTCTACGAAGTGCAGTTATGCTCGTATTTTAACTAAAGGTCCTTTCACAAGGAATATGAATCTAGCATCCTCTTTATAATATCATCTTGAAGCACAGCACAGTTTTGATTTGAGTTCCTTTTGCTTCTTCATAATTCAGTACAAGTACGGATGCAGTCGTCTAGAGCTTGCATAATCTCAAGATATGCTTATCTTTACGAAATTCACATGCACAGATTTGAATGAGATTAATGATGACAGGCTTGCTTTTACCCCTTGAATCTCTGTAGTATAATACACAGTTTTAAGCTATAGTCGATACATAATAGCCAGTTTCTTTGCTCGCTGACTTGCGTTGTTGTACTATGGCCACAGTCCATATCATGTGCTGTGTGTCTGTGCTGTTAGCATTGGGTAAAGCACAGTTCTTAGCTAATACATGTTAAAGGTATTTTAATGGCCATAATACAGAATTCAACTCAATTTGATATGTAAACTTTAGGGTCCTTCTTTGATATGAGTGGAATTTATCTTCTGTGTTTTTATGTGGCCGGATTATCTTTGGGTATAGTAAGAGTGATATGTATACCCTTGCGTCATCTCGCCAGGTGACTGGGAGACACAACTCAACCACAAATAATATATATTGAAGAATACACCAGTGCTCCTCACGGCCAAACAGGATATTATGACTTGCAATCACTTGCTTGCTATATTTGGGATGTCATAACTGCTTACCCATCCCATAACTTTTTCCCTAATAACACTTGAGTTTGAGCAAGGTCCAATGATATGTGGACCTATAATAATAACAATAATAATGATAATAATAATAATAATAATAATAATAATAATAATAATAATAATAATGATAATAATAATAATAATGATGATAATAATAATAATAATAATAATAATAATAATAATAATAATAATAATAATAATAACAACAAGTAGTAGTAGTAGTAGTAGTAGTAGTAGTAGTAGTAGCAGTGGTAGTTTGTTACCTCTTGTTTCTAAAATAATATTGTGTAACTGAACAAAAATTGATGACTGATGTATCTGTGACAGAATTTGCAGTTAAAATCGAAAAAATATCGTCTTTATTGGCAAAATTAAGAGCTTCGAATAATGGATAAGAATGTGCATTATATTTATTCCGCACATTGATCCCAATGACATAAAATTATCATTTAATGCATGTTGAGAAGTAAATATTAGCCATCCTTGCCATTTATGCCCGCAAAATGTGTGCAGATACAATTTGCGGCCCGCAACCTTGCTCGCGCATTTATGCTTTTTATATGGTGTTAATGTGCATGTAATGCGCTATAAATAAATAATATTCTCATAGGATTGTTTTATATTGTGCATTGTGCTGCATCTTAAACGCCACACTGTGATCTTCCAGTGGATTTGACGCATAGCTACATCAATAATGAATTGCAAATGTGAATTTTAGTTGTCATTGGAGGATTGTCCTTTAATTTCTTTAGGGGCAAACATATACCCAAAGCGCTTCTTGTAACTAGTACACCTTAAAGCCAAATAGATTAAAATATTACAAACATATCAAGAGTATACACTTCCATACAAATATTTTAAATCTGGATATCTTTTTACTATCAGTCGACTGCTGACCTGGGTTTAATGAGACGCAAGATTAGGGGTCAAATCAGCAGCCTCGTTTTCAGTAGCACAGTTGGGCAGTGCTTATGTAAACAAAGAAGCACGGGTACATCGTAATCCCTGCTATTTGGGAGGTTGAGGTTTAATCATCTCAAAATGAATGTATATTTACCGGAACGTATCATGTTTAGGTATTTCCCTATAGTTACAACATTGAATAGCATATTCTGATCTGCTTACCACTGAAAAAAGAGATAAACAATGACAAAATAGGGCATAATTATTTTATTTTTATTGACCCTGCCCAATCCTGGTTTCATAAGTTTTGTATATATTCAAGTTTTATTGTATGCTGTTCCATCATTCTGTGTAAAATGCTGCAAAAATGTGTAAACTACTTGCTCAGCACCCAGCAAAGGTGTTTGCTTGCTTATTGTTACCATGGGAATGGTAGCCATCTTGAGTAAACAGCCAATTAAACAGCCTTTGCGCCCAAGTCACCATGCAAAATGACCAGCTCTGTCTTAATTCATGTCTCAGCTTTGGATCACATGAAAGGAGTATGATGAATTATTTATCACTTGTATATCAGTCGGTGACTTATTGGGTCCAAATTAATGGTCACTTTACAAGCTTTCTGTCACCCAACACCGCACTGAAAATGCAAGAGATGTCTGTTTGTAACACCTACCGACCAGATTCTGCTCTAGCATTTTAATTTTAAAACAGACCCATGACCCATGCATGCTGACTTGACCAACAAGCGTTCATGCTTTCAATAGGGTGTGCATTTGGACTGGGTTGGGTTAATTTTTTAGGATACAAGTGGCCCAATTTGAATTACGGAACAGTCCATTTTATGAGAAGTAATGGGGGGTTAGGACAACTGATAAAATAAAAACTATTGTGTAAAAACATAGATTATGCCAAGTTTCATAATTATTTATATGTTTTAAGTTGTGAAACAAATATTTTTCAGTATTCTAGGGCAAATTATACAGTTTTTGTCAAAATTAAAAGGGCCCTCCCCCCCCAAAAAAAAAAAAAAAAATACAGAATTTGGGGGTTCCATCCTTTTTTGGATGGCATGTGGACACAGGCTTGTTAGTATCCCACCATTCCCATTGGATAATGGATCTGTATGTTTTGGCAGTGCATTCTAGATGCTAATTGCCTGGAATAGACCCCATGTTACACAAGTGGAGCTTTGTAGAAAACGTGATTTTATTTTATTTTATTTTATTTTATTTTATTTTATTTTATTTTATTTTATTTTATTTTATTTTTGCAAGATAGCGGATTTTAGAGGTTGAAATTCAAAGTCGAGTCACAAAATTATTTCTTTCTAATTTAGACCTACATCTTACTGCTTGTATCTAGAAAAATATTCTTGCAGCAGAAGTCAAAATATTTAGTCATCACTTTGTTTGTACAAAATTTAATCAAATTATATGTTCATGACTTCTGGATATTTGGGTCATACAAGTCAGAAATGAAATGGACATATTGGATTAACCTGGCTTCATTATTAGACCTGAATAATGCCATAATGTGTATTTATTTCTGTGGAAAGAGGAGACAAAAAGGTCAGAGATCATAACACATCTTTTGTATCACTTTTATTAAAAAAAAATGTTATTTGTTTGTGATACCAGTTAGTCACATGGCTGCCTTGTTGAATTTTGACTATCTTGGTAACGTCACAGCCTAAAGCTTACCTTGGAACTGAGGCTTGCTGGTAACCAATAAATCATCGTGTCTCAGCATTTCGACTGTATGTTAGTCACAATTAACAGCTGGAAACAAGCGCTCAGTTTTGAAACAAAATGTGAAATTGAATATTCTTATTAAAATTTCAAAATACGTTTTTATAGATGTTCGCAAATCATAAACGTATTCGTCCAGTTATCGACCTACATGGCTTATAATATATCAAAGTTTACTCTATCTGACTTTTAAGGCATTTTGACAATTAGACATCGTAGTTCTTGATTTTAAAGGTATATCTAAAATTGATAGATTGCATTTAAAGAAAGGTAATGTCCAAAATACAAAACATTCTTGACATATTTTGGCACTCATATAAGTCCACATTAGTTATCTGAAAAATAATCATAAAACACGTAAATAGTTATTTCTCCATTTGAATACAGTTACACTTGAGAATATGAGCTACAAGTGCCGAAAACAATTATCAACTACAAATAACATAGTTTAATGGGTAGTGAGAGCGAAATGAAAATTTTCCAAAGTTCATTATTTTCCACATCGTAATATTCAATTTACTTAGCAAACACACAGCGAGTGTACCTAGAATGGTTTAGGCTTATTTGGTAGCCTATTTCATTCCTTCGCTGAATATTTTTCCTTAATTGTATCACAGAAAAATATACAGGCCTACACATTCATACTGAGGTTTTGCTTCTCATGAAAAAAAATGTTTTCATAAACAAACTTCAAGATGCACGCATTAAGCAAAATTGTTTTGGATATGAATGCCGATATGCATTAATTTCTCCAAGTTGCATATTTATTATCTTCAGGTATTCGAACATTATAATCGTATCAGAGACATCTTTACAAGGTTGCCCCAGTGAGAGGGGACTAAGATCGTTAGCTAGGGTCATCCATGGAATTTCCATAATAAGGTTAAGATGAACCTTGATTTTAAGAAATGAATCATATACAATGTCCATTTTTAGTCTGTATATTATTTGTGAAATGAACTAAACTCTCCCACTAATACACTTATTTTCTATTAGTTTTAACGAAGAGAAGAAACAAGGAAAAAAAGAGAAAAAACAAACAAACAAAAAAAAGAAAACAAACAAAAACAAACATACAAACAAAGACAAAAACAAAACAAAAGAAAAAAACCCCGAAAAATGAGAAAAAAGAGAAACAGACGAGGACAGGGGGAGATAAACGGTTGCCATCTCAGAACCACAAAAGTTACACTTTGCAACACTCAGATACGGACTCCAGCACTCTCTGTCGCCATTTAAACCAAGAATACCGGTATCAGCTTGACTTTGATATTTGGGTCAGACAAAAATACTTTGGGGGGGGGGGGGGGGGGGCTAAAACCGAGTCTTTAAGACAGTTATATGTATTAAGTGATGATTTCCAACCAATTTCATAGGAAAAAATTCAAGGCTTCAAACGTTAATTTCAAATTTAAATAAATATTTGTAAAATCAAAATCACTATTAATCTCCCAGAGCATTTCAAGTTCCAAGGTCCTGCTGAACAATGTATGCCTTAATATAGTTCATTTGTTGTGCCATTAGACAGTGCATATGTGTAGTAACCGGTGCAATACGGTGCCTCTAATGAACACATATTATCTTCCAACTATTAGCACAAATCAGAAGAAATCTTGTTAACTCAGTGCTATTGATAGACCTGTTTTGATCTGTTTTGATCGAAGGCGAAGAAGAAGAAGAAGAAGAAGAAGAAGAAGAAGAAAAATAGGAAAAGGAGGAAGAAGAAGAAGAAGAAGAAGAAGAAGAAGAAGAAGAAGAAGAAGAAGAAGAAGAAGAAGAAGAACAACAACAACAACAACAACAACAACAACAACAACAACATGAGATGAGTCGCTTCTTGCTTTGAAAATGAATTCTGCTGAATGAAAAGTCTTCTCACCAAAACATGAAACTAATATCCTCATTATATTCAGGGCAGGGTTTTTTCGACTTTGAAGTCCGACTTAAGTCGCAGCAGGCATTGTTATAGAGGAACCACGACATGATCCGTCATCAGGCTAAATTCACAATATTTCTAGTCTTGATCCATGTTTACCTTTTATTCGTTCCACGGTTTGGCCGATGCTTAGTGACCAAGCTATCAGGAAAGAAACATTACTGCAGTTAAATATTCATTTTACCTAGTCAAGCCCAATTTTTGCTGTTTAAGATTCATTATACGTGGTCAAAACTCATTAGTGATATTTAATACTCATTACACTTATTATATTATATCGGACCTATTGGTGTATTTTTGGTATAACGCGTATTGCTTCAATCGGTTCCAAACAAAGAACAGCTTCCTCTCCCTCCTCCTCCTCCTCCTCATCATCATCATCGCCATTGTCGTCGTTATCATTATTATCATGATAAATGGTTGTTGAATTTTTCCTGCCTTTTTTGCAATCCCCAAAATAACAAAGAATCCTTCACGTGTGATAGGATACCGCTGGTTTACCATCATCATCATCATCATCATCATCATCATCATCATCATCATCATCATCATCATCATCATCATCATCATCATCATCATCATCATCATCATCATCGTCGTCGTCGTCGTCGTCGTTGTCGTCGTCGTCATCGTCGTTGTCGTCGTCGTCGTCATCATCATCATCATCATCATCATCATCGCTAAACTGGTGAACACACGCAGATAAATGCAGACCAATCATAGTTACATGTATCTTATATGATCCTTGGCATCATAAATTATTTTTGGTCAGTTTAAGCTCCTGTTTGATCCTGCCGAAAGCAACATTTGATTTTGGCTAGAAATCAAAATGTTTATCTTTTGATCAGTTAATCCAAAAGGGACAATGTAAAAACCCAACTTTAATCGACAAATATATTAAATATACACTAAAAGTAAAACTACAACGCTGGTGCTATATAAATGAATTTTTGATGTTCATTAGGATGAATTTATGGATACGACACAAGAGGGATAGGAGTAAACTTGCCTATACATGTGACACTGTAAATACTCAGAGAGGGAAATTAGGCACTAGTGTTCGAAAGTATGCATGTTATATATAACCAAAGTCTATTGCGGAGACGGAAGTGGGCACACGTTTAACAACTACGTGCCATTCTTTATTATCTTCTGTCTGACTATGATGGGCGCATATAAGTCATTCTTACGCTGTGTAAACAGCTATTTATCTCTCGTGACGTGACAGGTCTTAGGTTTATTTCCAGCTGGTCTGAATAAAATTAAACACTACTCATGGGAGACTAATACGTGCCGAAATATCTGCACAAAACATAATCATTCTGCCTCCATAGCGGCCAGGTTTCCGTTCTAAGGTAGAATAATCTAAGTATAACTTCCGCGCAGCCAAGGAACAGAAGCCTCGCTCAGTTCATTTTGCCGTATTTATACAATTGGAATAGAAACGAGTCACTTCAATAGGTAAGTGTACTGTCACGCAAACTATTAATTTATCACCTGAAATCATTGCAATATATATCTATCATAGAGGAGTATGGATTGTCCTATTTTAATGCATGACTTATGTCACAAGCTATCGTCGTAAAACTACTTATTGAATTCATATTTAAATATCTGTATTTAAATTGAAGAACAAAGCTGACAATTATATGCAGTATTTTTGTCTTGATAAGACATGCGACAATACACATCAAGTTTTTAAAATGTTTGTTTCGTTTTTCGTTTTGGGGTTATGGTGTTTGCATTTCTTTCTTTTGTTTTCTTTATTTTTTATTTAGTATTTTTTTTTCTTTTTGTCTTGATTTTGTTTTGGATTTTAAATAATTGTTCTCCATTATAGTCACTACAGGGAGATAAATAGCTAATCGCAAGATAAAGCAAGTTTGCATCCTGGAAATTGTCATTGGGTTTAAGGGCAATTTGGCATCCATATCAAGGCAGCGAATCTTCGGTGTAATCATTTCTATTAAAGTGTAGTTTAAGTCTGCGTATAAAACTGCTGAATCATACCTAATCTTCACCTAAAACAAAAAGAAACAAAATGAATTTGGCTCAAAATGGTTGAGTTTGCACCTAGCTACCAACTTTTGGAACTTCCTCGTATAAAAATTTGATATTAACTGTTTAAATGCCAAGTTTTTCTTGCCCCCCTCTGTGAGCTACGCACCAAAAGTACGCCGGGGACAGTTGTTCAGCTGGACTACTGTTGTGATTTTGCTACCTTGGGCTTACTGATACCATGATAAAAGTTGATTTAATAAATGTAAATCTGACACCCTTATGTCAATGCAGGGCAGAACTAAATTTGTTTAAATTGGTCATGCAAGAGTTACTAACAAACATGTATATGAACAGCTAGCCGTCTGCCCAAAGGCCAACTCATTGGAGTTACAATCAACTGATAACACTCCTATCGGTCAACAGAAAGGTTATCCTGACGGTCGATAAAACAATTGAATTGTCCCAGCTGAAACCATCAAAATACAAGCTCGTCATCAATATTGTCTTACTTGTTTACTGTTGAATTGCATAGCCAAAGTCCATTGCAGTACTGTTGGTCTTCTCAACTTTTTAGATTATTACGCTTTTCATCGTCGTTTCACGGCGGATATTAATGCATTTTGAAGGTATCATAATATTCATAGCAATTTCTTTATGTCTGTTTTGCTAGAACTCTTCCACATTCTGGACTGAGTCAACTACTTCTCCCAGGCGCGCTTTGGGCACAATGTACGAGGAGCTGTGCTGACGAAAACTGTTGATCTGGGCTACATTATACTCGCTATTAATTATATGAAAAGATCTTTTACAGGGAACACGAATTTAAAATCCTTATTATAATTCAGAGCAGACTGTTTTAAGTAGTTCCGCTTTAGTTACAGTTGGAACCG
This sequence comes from Hermodice carunculata, assembly GCA_964020975.1. NCBI lineage: Eukaryota > Metazoa > Annelida > Polychaeta > Eunicida > Amphinomidae > Hermodice > Hermodice carunculata. The sequence goes on from OZ026620.1 coordinate 6,156,000, forward strand.
GCACTGATAAAGGGATGCGATAGATGACCATTTTGATATGATGGCCTTAAACTATAATACCGGTGAGGCCAATAATCTTGTCGGAATTTGTATCTATTTATTTTATGATAATTATTACATATATAATGACTTTTATTGATAACAACATAAACAATGTAATTGTAAACACATACGGGGCGTATCCTTCTGCCACGTGAAAGGAAAATGGAAAAAAAAGAACTTCTTCTCTGTGCTGTTTTGGTTGCAGCAGTCTTGATAGTGTGTCGCATGTTATAGCAGGGTATTGGTCTGTGTGTAATCTCTTATCCTATCAATACAATTTGCTCCGAGGCAATAAAAAAAAAAAGTTCCGTTCACACAGACAGACACGCACACATAGATACATGCCTATATATGTTATATATATATATATATATATATATATATATATATATATATATATATATATATATATATATATATATGTATATATATATATATATATATATATATATATGTATGTATATATATATATATATATATATATATATATATATATATATATATATATATATATATATATATGTACATATGTATATATATATGTATATATATATATATATATACGTACATATGTATATATGTAGGTATATATATGTATATATATATATATTTATATATTGTTATGTCTTGGGTGGTTTATGGGCAGAATTGTAATCCCCAGACCGTCTTGTGGGTAGTTGTTCTGTTTACTGGCAGTTGCAAAATGCCCATAAACCGTGTTTACCTTAAATTCAATGCGCTATCTAGGGCGTTTCAGAAACCTACAAATTACCAAATCTGCCCATATATTATGGGAAGCTATAAATGATAAAAAATTGTGGTAAGCTATACTTGGTATATACTGCCCATGGTCCGATTTGAGGATAATAATTGACCCGCATACAAAGAGCATGACCCACAAACCGGCTGTAGGACCTATCCCATTGTATTTTGGTTTTTTTTTGGCAGTATATGATTGCCCATAAACCACCCAAGATATATATATATATATATATATATATATATATATATATATATATATATATATATATATATATATATATATATATATATATATATATATATATATATATATATATATATGTATATAAAACAATTGAAGATAATAATAATGACACCGTCATGGTAATGAGGCTAATGATGAACATCAAGATAACGATGGAGAAGGCGGAGGATTCTCCGAAATTAGAAACCAATAGCCAGACAACAGAAACTTTTTTTTTTTGGTTAGTTTTTGGTTTGTTTGTTTGTTTTTTCGTTTTTGTTTTTGTTTTTGTTCTTTTGTATTTTATATGGGGTTCGGGGGTTGGGGCGGTTCTTTGTTATTTGTTTTAATTTTTTGTTTGTTTTGTATAGATTATGTGGGTTTAATCTTTTTTGTTTAGTGTGTTTGTTTTTTGTTGTGTCTTATTTCTTTTTCATCGTTAATAGGTTTTGGTGTATTCTTCACCCGGTTGTTATATCAATATTTAAAACAGAATGGCTCCCAATGAGACGGACGAAACGACAGAAAAACCCCCGGTGCTGCCCAGAGAAAGCTTGGAGAAAATTGAGAAAGAATCTCGAGAAATAACGGCCCCGGACGGAGGATACGGTTGGGTGATTCTGTTGGCCGCCTTTCTCTGCAACGTCATCGTAGACGGCATGTGTTTTGCCTTCGGAATTTACTATATAGAGTTCATATATTTTTTCGATGGTACAAGAAGCAAGACAGCGTGGGTAGGCTCTGTCTTAAACGGCACATATATGGTTATGGGTAAGAAAGTTTTGATATTTCGTCATTTATTGAAAGGATGGTGAAAGCTTATTTATTGGTCTACCTGAAAATAGTGTAGAAAAGCAGCAAGATACCCAATATATTGGGTACTTGATCTTTGATTACGTAGGTTATGTTAGATGAGTTCGTTTCTTTTGCGTCATTATCAGTCAGCAGTCTGGTGGGGGGTTTTTTATTTTTATTTTTTTATTTATTTATTTTTTTGTTTTTATTTTTGTTTTTTGTTTTGGTTTTTTTTTTTTTTTTTTTTTTTGGTTTTCGGTTTTTGTTTTTGTTTTTGTTTTGTTTTGTTTTGTTATTTCGTTTGTTTTTTGCTGTTTCTTTTTCATACTCTGCTTTCTTTGTACTCCTACAGTGCTAAAAAAACATTCTGGTCAAGTCAGAAATTGAGAAACACTATTTTTTTAAAAGAAAATGCAAAACTACCCACGGACGGCAGGTGCCCATTCCAGAAAGAGAGACGATACAACTCCAGACGACAATGGCTTCACACTCCATTTAACGTGAAATGGGCATCATTTTCATACTGTTTAGCTTGTTGATTATTCTTAACGATATGCGAAACATCACCACATGACCGACACAAAAACAAAGTGGTAAGATAGATAGGGAAAAAGGAAGAGAGGAAAAAAAAGAGAAAGAAAAAGTATTGGGGAAGCAAGATGTCTATGTTCACACAGAAACTTAGCAAAAGTTTTGCTACCGAACAGCCTAGCAGTGAGTCTTTAAGAAGAGTGCAAAAGTCACAACTGAACATTTCTGAAAATAGATCTGGTTGTTTAAACGGCAATGCTAAACAAAACCCCACACTATAAATGCTACCATGAACAAGTCCTTTCATACTCGTCTACTTTTTATATCCTTAAAACAAAAACCTATTACCTTTTTGAGGCTATAGTACTGATAGCTGACCCTTTTTTTTTGCCGCAAAACCAATAAGTGTTTTAGTGAACACGTTTTGCCTGAGTCCACAGCTTTGCCCGGCGTCGTGTTCTGGGTGATTTGTACCCAAAGGACGCAGAAAAAACTGCTGGTCTGACCATTCTTGTCGTCTTCTTCATGCTTAGCAATGGAAGAGTTAAAATTGTTTCGATTGCAAGTGCGTATCTAATCACATAGTGGTGTGCGGTAGACAAGCCACAAGGTCACTAAACCGTAGCCACAAAAGCAGCCTAATCTTCGCACATCCTTTAAATTGATGTAAAATTGATACAGTTTACAGTGTTGCGGTTTCGCTTGTTGTTCTGTAGTACCCGATGTTGATATGCTGATATTTACGGCCAACCAATTTCATATTGGATATGCCACCCAACGCATGTATTAAACATCATTTATTTGCCAAAATATTGTCAATGATAATTTCCCCTTAAAGCACGACATGAAATAAGCTCAATGGAATATGTTAAGCAGGAACATGTATGTTTCACGCAAAACTCTCTCTTTCCTTAAAAAAGCCATTAAGTTCACCAAAAATTAGGTAGTTACTTTGAAACTATTTGTGGTATTCATAAAGCAAATTAGGTTCAAAACTGAACTGTCACTAGGTTAAAGTGGTAAATTGAACCCCTCGGAGTGAGGGTAACCTATTAACATTCAAGATTTGCACTCTGGTTTTATGAATATAGCCACAGATACTTATGACAGCAAGGATCATTTTTTCCGGACAGAGTTGCGCGTCCTGCAACGTTACCACGCCACAAGGCAGAATTATGTCAAGCGCGTATTTTATTGGCCTACTGGATTGTGGTTTCAAACTCATTTGCTTTTGTTGCAGCCATGAGAAAATTCGAGAAACGTGTCACGTTCTCCCCATTTCTTATTGTCACCTTTTCTGGATTAATACGGAGAGAAGCTCTGTTTCTATGGTAACATGTATGTATACGTATAAATTACCGATCTGGCGAAGCCACCGAGCCGCCGGGGTTGGGTTTGGATTTCCTTCGTAATGGCGCTCGTAATTGGTAGTCGCCATTGCCATAGCCTATGTGCTGATTGGATGTGTTTGGATCAGTTGTTGGTTTTGATTGGCCACTAACCAAGCGACCTATCAGAACCAACAACTGATGATATGTTTGGTGGAGTGTTTTGCTGGTTGCATTGCTCATACCTAGCCCGAGAACAAACACGGTGCCGCACTTACGACCCATGACTATTAGTTAAATTATTTGAACTTAAATTGGTTGAATTATATTTGTAATATGGATGTAGGTTTAACCTAGTGATAGCGAGGTTTTTTTATTCGAAAAGCATCAGCGTCATGAGCTACATGCACAAAGCCAATCTTAAATAGCTACGTCACACAGTGATTGGCATTCTGGAACATCTGCCATGCACAGTTGTTACCAAGCAAACCGAAAGTTTCAAATTCCATCGAGGAAAAAAAAAGGCGACAATCGGAGAAAATTGTGACCTCGAATGAACAAAAATTCACCCAAATGATATTAAATCTGGGAAAACTAGAGATGCCAAATACAGCGAATAAGAGAACTGAATGTGAATCAAGGATGTATGTGAATGGGTTCCCAAACACTGCGCTGGTTAGCCACTGAAGGTTGATAATGATGATAATTAAGATGTAACCACGTTTTTCAAATTGTATAGACTGTAGGTTTGGATTGATGAATAACATTACAAAAAAAAATCATGTTTTAAATATATAGAGCTCCGATCGCTTCGTTCGCTACAAAACATGTTTAGAAAATCGGAAGCAAGTATATCCCCATTTGAAATCTGTATTTAAAGCGATTTGCGTGAGCGTTGTAGTTCTGTGAACTCAGTGTGCGAGCAAATGTTTGTGCACCTCCTTTTCGCCTTGTCTTAAAAGAGTGGTTTCCATGTGGCATTCCCAATTACTGCCTAGTGCATTCGCATACACGCTTGGAGGCAAGCATTACTCGTTTCTTGAGCTATACTCATTACATGCTAAAGAATAATAGGTTGTTTAATTAGTGGAATAATAAACAATATTGTTTTTTTGCATTAGGTCCAGTGGTTGGAGCCCTCGTAAATAAGTATGGCTGCCGCACCGTGGCGATAATAGGAAGTATTTGGTCTGCAGCTGCATTCTGTATGTGCACCCTGTCTCCCAATATTGATTGGTTGATTTTTACATATGGCGCTCTTGGAGGTAAATTGTGGATGCAAATGTTACACAATGTTTGTATGGTAACAAACATTTCTATGATGCTTTAATTTTAAAGGTGTTGACCCGGCCTGGTATATTCTGTGCAACTTCAGACATGCTAATACTTGAATGGAATGTCTTTTTTTAAGAGGAACATGAATCTAACACCCTTATAACAATTCAGTTCGTGTCAGGTAGTCTCTTCATTCGCAATTGGCACTGAAGTAGTTAAGTAGCCTGTCTTATTATATTTGCATCAGTGCAATGATGTTCTTCTATTATGCAAATATATCTTTCCCTTCTTTTGAACAACATTTCTTATTGGTGTTCATTATATCATATTTATTGTATACGTATGTTTACACCCTTTAAGATTTACAATATGTAATGACGCACAGGAATTAATGTATTGTATGATACAAAAATATCAGTTTATTTTTGTTAACATTAGTGGTCGTAGCAACAGTAGCAACAGTATTAATAGTAATAGCGTCATCTCTTCTTCGTCCATAGCATCGTCGTAATTTCCATGTATATATGTATATATATATATATATATATATATATATATATATATATATATATATATATATATATATATATATATATATATATATATATATATATATGTATGTATATATATATATATATATATATATATATATATATATATATATATATATATATATATATATATATATATACATATATACATGGAAATTACGACGATGCTAATATATCTTTCCCTTCTTTTGAACAACATTTCTTATTGGTGTTCATTATATCATATTTATTGTATACGTATGTTTACACCCTTTAAGATTTACAATATGTAATGACGCACAGGAATTAATGTATTGTATGATACAAAAATATCAGTTTATTTTTGTTAACATTAGTGGTCGTAGCAACAGTAGCAACAGTATTAATAGTAATAGCGTCATCTCTTCTTCGTCCATAGCATCGTCGTAATTTCCATGTATATATGTATATATATATATATATATATATATATATATATATATATATATATATATATATATATATATATATATATATATATATATATATATATATATATATATATATATATATATATATATATATATGTGTCTGCAGGTATCGGGTTTGGCCTGATGTATTTACCTTCCATAGTCATCGTTGGGTATTATTTCGACAAACGGCGTGCTTTCGCAACAGGTATAGCCACGTGTGGCTCCGGGATTGGCGCTTTTATTTTTGCCCCTCTTTGTCGGTATTTAATTGACGTATACGCATGGAAAGGGGCCATGTGGGTCTGCGCTGGGATTGTTTTTAACGGCGCCGTGTTTGGAGCCCTCTACCGGCCAATTGCACAGGACGACATCGAAAAGCTGCGACAAAAATACGTCGCAGAGAGAAAGAAGATAATGTTGGTAAAAATAGAAAAGGATGAAGAAAACAGTGGCAAATACAGTGAATCATCAAGTTACGGCAACGAAAAAGAGTACTTTATTGCTGAGGACATTGTGTATTTTGATGGGATGAAACTATCACATATCAAAGATGTAGAAAACACAGAAGGCACTCAGCCTTTACTTGCAGTTAGCAATATACCTAGCAAACGTGTTCGACTAGATCATATCCCCGACGACAGTTCTGCTCTAAGACAAAGCAACACGAATGACCTGGCAGAGGATGGGTATTTGGGGAGCAAAAAACCACCAAAAAGGAATAACGAAGATTCAAGTTATCTCAGAAGAACCCTAAATATTGGAGATTCCTGGCATAGTCTGTCTTTTTATGGTGCCAGCATAGAAAACGTTAGTAAACTCCCGCCAAAATGTACAGCTTTCATGGAGGAAAAGACAAACGTTTCTTGTCATTGTCTCAAGGATATATTCTCCCATATCAAAAGTACCACAGACTTGTCAATGTTGAAGAACCCCGTGTTCATCATTTACGGATTCTCATGTATACTTTGCATGACAGGTAAATCGGCAAATCCATCCCAAGTAAGAAGTTGACTAAACCAGTAGCTCTTTCTCTGTGGTTACCCCTCATTGCGCCCATCAAGGAAAGCATATATATATATATATATATATATATATATATATATATATATATATATATATATATATATATATATATATATATATATATATATATATATATATATATATATATATATATATATATATATATATATATGTATATATATATATATATATATATATATATATATATAATATATATATATATACACACATACATATATATATATATATATATATATATATATATATATATATATATATATATAATTTAATTTCAGTCAGTAAAGTTGACGACTAATTATGCTCAGGCGTTTTAGGGTGATGTGGGGCAATAAAGGCAAATCATGGGTCTCCCAATCCACAAGATTGACTTTAAATTCAAACAAAATCAAAACAAAGATGATACGATTCAGAAAACTATAAGCGATTTAATTCAGAATAACCAAGGGATCAATCTTTCAAACAAGCAAAGACGAATAAACACAGAAAGCCAAAGGCTATGTAATTTAGATAGAAAACCAAAGACGATGGTTTTTCAGTGGTGACAGCTATTATCGGTGCGCTTTGTGAACAATACGCCCAAATCGCTAAAAAAAAAAGAAAAAAAAAAAAAAAACTTGTTTAACCTGGTCATTATATTCTCTAGAACTATTGGCATGTAAGTACTTGAGTGAAAGGACTTCTCACAATATGCTTCTGGCATCTTTCCTTTGATCGAAAACAGTTCTTGAGCAGTTCGAGTTTAGTCGCAGTTGGTCTTGCAACAATGAATCAAGCGTTAGGCGTGGATAGCGAAAGAAATGAGGGCCAATAACAGTCTATGTTGTCTGCTTAACTGTGGTTATCAAGGCCACTATAACAATAAAATACCATATCGCTCTACATTGAAATGAAAACATGACTCAGACCATAAACCATTAATTGCTCTGCCAGCCAACCATCATAGTTTCATAACATCTGATCTAGTAGCGTGTAACTTTTCGACACAACATGCACTGACATATCTATACGTGAGATAGCTTTCATGTGGGAATTGTCGTTATCAGCATGCATGAATACGTGTAAATGTTCTCAGCTGCAAAAAAATACCTTGGCCCATACGGTGTTTTACTTTCAGGATTCTTCGTTCCTTTTATATATCTGCCAGATAACGCAATTACGCTAGGCAACAGCCCGGAACGGGCTGCCTTCCTCCTGTCTATCCTCGGAATTACAAATACAATTGGAAGAGTAGTAACAGGCTGGATCTCCGACCGTCCGTGGGCAGACTGTCTTCTTATCAACAACTGCGCATTAGTTTTGGGAGGAGGGGCTACTGTATTGTGCCCCTTCTGTCAGAGCTACGTTCTCTTGGCTTTCTATGCCACTATATTTGGACTGTGCATTGGTAAGTCGTCGTCGTCGTCGTCGTCGTCGTCGTCGCCGCCACCACCACCACCACCACCACCACCACCACCATCATCATCATCATCATCATCATCATCATCATCATCATCATCATCATCATCATCATCATCATCATCATCATCATCATTCATTTCATAAAAGGAATTGCAGAGAACATCACACCCAGTTTTGTTTCAATGTACGAATCGCCGTAGTTGGTAGGATTCCAAGTGTTGAGGGATGATAAAATTGTTACATTTGGAAGAAAATATCTGTTTTGATTTTGTATAACGAACATTTTCAGCTGCGTTTGTGTCTCGTCCTCAACTCTCCATGCAAGTGGCCATTTTGAAAATAAGGTTCTATCCTGTAATTTTTGCTTCAAACACAACCCAAACTAAGACCGTTAGACTCGATCATCGACATAAAGATACATAGTTTCGTTCGTAATTAGGCAAACCATGGGCATTTAGAATTAACGCTGCGCTTGATTTGTGTGATTTGTTATTTTCAGCTGCGTTTGTGTCTCTTCGTTCCATTATTTTGGTTGACCTGGTTGGATTGGACAAACTAACAAGCGCATTTGGGATCATTGTTTTATGTCAAGGAATAACGTCATTCGTTGGGGCACCTATTGCAGGTAGGGAAGCGATCGCTTTTTTCAGGAAGGTCCATGAAGTTGGTTCAGTAATATATTTAGGTATAAATCATCTCCATATACATCTGTTAATTTTCAGTATTAAATCTGGCGAAATGGAGGGTTTTACGATTATGTTTCTTTTCCTCGCGCTGTTCAAAATCTGCATTTCATTCATTTTTACTTCAGTATTAAATGGTATTATTTGGTTGATCTCTAAAGAAAAGAAAAGATTACATAAAGGAGCACAATATGCGTGTGTAACTTTCCTTGACAATAATATAATTTCAAACCTCATTTTACCATATCAAACTATGTACTTACACACGTATGTGGGTGCGTGCCCGCATGTATGTATGCATGTGTGCGTGTGTATGTATGTATGTATGTATGTATGTATGTATGTATGTATGTATGTATGTATGTTTCATTTGACATATATTGTCAGACGGAATGGACGCTGTAAAAATCATTTTGCACAAGATGAAAGTCGCTGATATAAATTCTTTATGTTTCAGCAAATTTGTTGCCATTACCAAAAGAGTACATGTGGATAAATAAGGCTACAATAAACGCTTAACTTGCTATGGCATTTTTTTGCGAATGTTATTATATATAGTGATGAACACAAAACATGTATACTAAATATCTTGCATATGATTGTACGCAGACTATGCTGTGTAAAAGTAAATTTCATTAAAAACTGTAAATGTAAGCACACACTCCACTGATTAATTTATGTGACTTGGTCTCTTGACAGCAAAGTCAAGCAAACAAAACTGATTTGTAAAATCTCTTAATCGGTCCTTCATGGGTGTCATCATTCTTTTAAATGCCCTGGAAATGTGTTGTATCTCGTAACCACAAAATATTGATCGTGACAGTCTTTGAAGTACACCTGCATCTATTTATATCGCCTGAAGGTACATGAACCTAAAACCTATAGGTCCGTATACATATATATATATATATATATATATATATATATATATATATATATGTGTGTGTGTGTGTGTGTGTGTGTGTGTGTGTGTGTGTGTGTGTGTGTGTGTGTCCCGTCAAAAAGCTTGTGATATTTATAAATTTTTTCATTGCCACATATGGGACTGAGTCAACAGCTTTCCTCGGCTCGTTTTAGAGGAGGACGCTGTAAACCTGAACTATTATGTTCCATATAACGTTTGGCATGCTGGTATTTGAATGAAATATCTTTTTACAAGGAATAAGAATCTAGCATCTTTATTATCATCCAGGGTACTTCATTTCAGGTAGTTCGGCTTCAGTCTCAGTTGGCGCTGGAAGAACAAATTGAACAGGTAAACTGGATGACACGTTGTCCAATAAGCAACATACATTATTATTATTATTATTATTATTATTATTATTATTATTATTATTATTATTATTATTATTATTATTATTATTATTATTATTATTATTATTATTATTATTATGCATGCCTATATTTTAATGTTCTTTCAAACACTTAGATCCAGCCACATTTCAGGTAGGATGAGGGCACAGTTATCAATCACATGTACTGCCTCATTTGTATGCTAACCCACTGATTGGTTTTCTTCCAGGATTTTTTTATGACGTGACTGGTTCGTATGACACGTCATTTTATGTTGCTGGGGTAACTATCGCGCTTGCTGGATTCATCAACTTTCCACTGCGTTGGGTGGCAAAAAATCAAAGCTCAAGAGAGCGAGAAGCTGGCGAATCTATATAAGATAACGGTGGTACAAATATAGACACAGGAAAGAACACACGGTGATTCCTAAATCCAGAAAACGTAGAACCGTTGTCCGGACAAGATACTGTATGACGGCAGTGGACGTTGGGATTGACATGAGAAAGTAAAGCATGATAGGATTGCTCTTTGCAATTGAAATAAGTCGGACAACTGATGTTTTTGTCAGTACCTATCAGTATTTTGTTTGTTTGTTTGTCTTTTTTTTTCAAATTATTATCATGGGGGGGGGGGGGGCAGGGGCGTGATAGCCCGGCGGTGAGCGGAGTGCCGAGCATTCGCCCTCTTTCTTGATATTGTTTTGTACTGCATATTACACAAACACTTGGATGTAAACGAGGCTATCACTGGAAAAAAAACCGTGACATATTTATACCCGTGCAAATGAGAAGTGTCTAATTTATAGCACAAAATGTACACGTGCACTTACGACTTGCATTGGCAATGGTATGTTGTCTATGCGGTAAAAGTTGGGTTACACCATGCTGAAATGGTGACATGCGTATTTCCCGTCAGGCCGCAAATGATTATCATACATGTTCCATTTTTTCTTGAATACATTGCGTCTCGAAACATAATTCGGTTGTTGCAAGCGACATGTGTGCACAGTTTCAACAGTATGCATATCAAACATAATACATGTATGCTCAATTACAAAGGTTCATCATGTGCTTCTGCAACAATATAAACATACAACGCCAAGGTGATAAATCTTCGATTTCTTTCTAAGTACACAGGAATCGTGCATCCTATAAGGCATGTAATATGTTACATGCAGATAGGTGTCGTGCATTTTTTATTGTGTTATAGCGGAGAATAGTTATTTACGTTCCTACATAAACTATACACGAGAGACGTTACGTTCCTATATAAAATATATACATGTGGGAAGTTTTAAGTGTTGACAAGGGAATAATCTAATGCACCCTGCTCAAAAGTCCCTGCCATACTTGGAACACTACTGATCTCTTGTGGTAGAAACCAGAATGAGGCTGTGGGAGACACCAATTCAAGTCCCCATTCACATGCATGTCAAATTTACTTACTTTGCCAGCTCATTTCTATCATTAAAAACACTTTTGAATATAACCATAATAAACTGTAGGAATACAACATGGGACGGGGCATCTTCAGTGTTTGGACTTTTCCTAATTGCCAATGAAATGAATCTCACTGCAATTTCCACACGCTGTACAGTTGGACCCAAAGCCAGAATAAATGAGTTGACTCTCTATACATTCTAAGAATTTCCTGCAGCAACATTTTAATAAAATATGGGTTTTAAAGGATATACAATAAGATGTCACAGGTATATTTATTCTTGACCTCAGTTGACCTGTTAATTGAGCAAACTGATCAGTGCTAGAAACCAATTATTTAATGCATATAAGGAAACGCGTCTATATCGGAGGGAGGCAATTTTGTACCCATTTGAAGGAAATCAATTCTTCATGTCCACTGGGAGGACATTTTGCATCCATTCGATGGAACGCAACTCAGTATCCAGTTGCATGCATACATCCCCACCCCGATATATATATAGTATCGTTCGACAGATAGACATGTAGGTAGGTATACAGGTAGTGAGGATTAGCCAGATTTGATCAATTTTCATAACGGGGAAAGCGTTAATTCACACAACCAAAATGAATACAACGTTACTGAGCATCATATGCACAAGTACATATCTACATATTTATTTGAGTCGAGGAAAATGTGTTTTCGCAAATTTAAAAGCAAAATGGCCTATCTAAAGGAAAAGCGTGGCAAGCTTTAGGGAATTTTGCCCTGATAAATTGTGCTTTCTGTAAAAAGGTAATCCAAGAGATATGCATAAGACATCCATATGAGCAAGATTATAAAACATTGCGATATCGTTATTGTTCATGTTAACATATAGGCTTTTTGTTCGATTATTATCATATATAAGCAAGACAATATTGGCAAAGTAATGTTGGCCTAAATTACGAATATGATATTGAAACCAATTGGCACAGTGGAATACGTATTGTTTCGGTTTAACGAGGACTAGAAGTTCACTTTGTTTGCAGCTTGACAGATAACGTGTAAGAGAGTACCAATAAAGACCATAACATTGATTTGTTTCAGTTCAGTTGGACGAAAATGTGTGTACACGCATGTTTGTACATATGCGTGTATATGTATGGGTGTTGGCATGTATGTATGCCCGTTTATTTACATATATATTGTCCGGTGAAAGACGATGAGAGTAATTCTTTATGTGCCATTAAAGTTAATGCCGTTACCAAAAGACTGCATGTTTAGAAACATAATAATTCTACAATAAACATGTATTTTGCTTTGGCAAAATTTGCGAATGTTATTCTATAAAATGACTAACATAAAGTCGTGTATATGTGTATGCATATTGGCATGTATGAATGTTCATATATACTTTAATATCTTGCTTGCAATTGAACGCCCACTCAGTGTGCCAAAAATGAACAGGCTTCCCCACAAAATTTTAATCTAAGGGCACATTACACTGATAAATTCGTATGGCTTGGCCTCTTGACAAGTCATGCAAACAAAACTGATGTAAATTTCGTATGGGCCGTTCAGGGATGTTATCATTTCCCTTAATGTCCTAGAAATGTGTTGATTCTCAAACGCACAAAATATTGATTGTCTTTGAAGTACACATGTAAATATTTATATCGCCCAAAGGTACCCAATTCTACAACCAATATGTCCATATATATTTTATCAATATATGTGTCCTGTCGAATAGCTAGTGATGTTTATTAATACTTTCAGCGCCTCATTTTGGACTGAATCAGCAACTTTCCACGGCGCACTTTGTACACAAAAGCTGTTTATTTAAACGTTATTGTCGTATAGTATGTTTAAGGTGTATTGTTGAGTACAATTGACCTTTAATCTTTTTATTAAGGCCAGGGAACCGCATCTTAAATTGACACCTGATACTATTGATTAAATGGCATTACAGAGTGCTATTTAATTCGAAACAATTCAGAAAAATTAAAAAAAAAATCCCTATATTTCACACTATCATATATGAATTGTGAACGTTAGTATTAACAGACACAAGCAAAATGAAGGGGACTTTTCTTTTCTTTATGAACAGAAGTAAATTCCTGCTTGAATATTTGTAACTGCCTTTTATTATAATTCATACCTCCACCTTCTGACTTTAAGTGTCATGATTTTTTGTCTTCAGGAATAATGGAAACCTCTGTCTTAAGTCCGTGATATGCAGAAGTCCTGCGTCTAGATTTAATTATATGCACTATGTACCTGCCTTTTTTTCCTGCATAGCTAATGCAAAACTGTGAGTAAAATTGTAACGTAATGTACAATTTCGAAGCAAATGGCTAGATTCATCAAACTTCCAATGGACCAGCATTTGAGACGTTCCAGAGAAAATCTTGGGTACACTAACCGTTTAAAAAAAATTAATCTAAGGATATATTACACTGACAAATTCGTGTGTCTGACGCGGCTCACTTCTCATGCATTTCTTACATTTTATCAAAGCAAAACAACAGCTTTTTAATGGACTCTTTGCTCGGTTTGAATATTTCCCCGATTTTTTTTTTTCGCAGAGCTGTGGTGTGTGCACTGTTCACAGAATACTGGATTGAAGAAAACATGTCCCTCAAATGTGCAGAATAGTAATAAATTGGTATCATGCTTGATACTTTTGGACTCTGTTGTCATCTTTACAAACATTTTTCTATTAAAGTAACACAATTGCGCAATTAACTTCTTTTTGTTAATATGTCATCCACAGAAAAAAATAATTTCTATGCAATTTGACTAAGACTAAAACTAGCTAGAGATATCTCTCGGACCATAATTTAAATTTCGAATCTGATGTAAGTGGTTTTGACAGTATAGAAATGTATATCTGGGACAGTAACGTAATTTTACCCAAGTTGTTATAGTGATTAAAATCAGCAACTTCCCATAGAATCAGTCGCCTTGACATGTTAAATCTGTAAACACATCAACTTTTGTCACATGAAAGGTTTCTGCACATGTATTCTATGAGACACAAGTGTTTCGGATTCCAATTAAATATTAAAACATAAACTCTAAAGTACAAATTTGAAATGTGATCCTGCGTAGTTTCATTTAGCACAGATGCTTACATGTTCAAGAATACGTATTTCATATGTGTCCTAGGAAGTATTCTCTTTCATATTATGCATAACCAACAGGTATACAAACCTGATCCTGGTGAGTCGTTGTGCGAAAATTTAAATAATAGGTAGCGTAAATAAAAGGTGGCTCTTTTTCTGGCTTACATAGAACCATTGATTCTACATTAAACACCTTCATGTGAACCTTCGAAAACAAGTTGAAATTTTAAAATGTTCCGTAACAGTTGTTAAATCACTGTCAGCACAGCTTTTGTACCAGGTTGACAAAATGTGGAAAGAACGACGTCTGACGCGGCTCACTGCTGGTGCATCTCTTATCTTCTACCAAAGCATAACAAAACGTTTTTTTAATCTCTTCTTTGCACAGTTTGAATACTTGCCTGATTCTTCGCAGAGTTGGGGTGTGTGTACTGTCCACAGAATATCGGATTTCGGGATCAAAAAGATGTGAGGTCGCTGAGGCGGTGGTCGTGTGAAGGTATACTTATTCTAGCCAGCCCTTGCTTCAAGAAACGCTACCTGGTACTCACGGTCACCTCTATCATACCTCATAACTTTCTATATACCAACCTTCTGTATACACAGCTGCCACATAACCGATAATATCGTACAAACAGGAAGGGCTTCTTACTGGTAGAATCGGGCACGTCGATAACTATAACCAAATCAGATTCATCATTTGTCTTGTACTCGGACTTATTTGCATAAATTACTTTCTCCGATTCAGATTCTTCGTCAGATTCAAGGACATTATCAACATCGATAGGCATATTTGATTTTCGTTAACTATCTGATTCCGTATACGATTTTGCCATTGGGAACAGTGGCGGTCTCGGGAGCGAGAGTTGGTAGTTAATTAATTAATTTATTTATCTATTTATCTATTTATTTATTCACTTATTTATGTATCTATTTATTCATTCATTGGTTTATTTATTTTATATTCATTCATTCGTTGGTTTATTTATTCATTGCCAATGCAGGAGTGCTCGTTTTTATTCTAATACATTAGTATTTTTTTTCCATCCGTACACGTGCGTGTGCCAACCGTCGCTAGATGGATACAATGCTCAATTTAGTCCAAAACATTCAGCACAGAAGCAAAGTGTTGCTATAAGGGAATGGATTTGGCATCACTGGGAAAACATGCATGTACCTGTATGTAGTTTTAACCTGGTATCCCTTGCATGGCGTCCATTGATCTAACAATCTGCTCACACAATGACAATGATACTTAGATGTACTTAATTTGTGTTCTGGAGCTGTGCGAATCCAGGAATAAAAGTTGTCAGCGTCCTATAGGAAATTTTTTTTTTTTGCCTAACTGCATCACCATATGTCCTCTTAGCCACCCCCTGCCCCCCGTTTCACGGCCCTTTGCCGTGCCGGGTTCAAAGTAATTCCCGATGCTTTGAGTTTATCGTGATTACCCACTAAATAAAATGTATGTTTATTTCGATACTCAGAGGCTTGGGGAATTAGTCAGACAATGCACTATTCTCAGATTTTATAGCAAAGCCTATTGTGGGGCATTAGGCTTTGCATATATACAAAGAGAGTAGACGCGTTGTGGCTCGTCTCTTCGGAAACGAAGGACAATTGAATGATGTTTCAGTTCAACATCTTCCATCTTGAAGTATATGACTACCGACTAAGCAGCGCATGTCCTTTGACAATATTTGTTGACTTCATTTGCTTTGCCGCATTGGTAGTTTTCTGAGAAGTCTATTTGGCAAATAACGTACTCCTCAGGGAACGTCGGCTCCAGATCTTTAACTGGATCGAACTGCACAATCACTTGCTTTCTATTTTTTTAAAGTTGTTTTTGGAACACAGATAGAAAATCCCATTTTTCGCTTAAACTTCTTTTACTTTCATTCTCTTCAACCTCCTCCTTTGGATGATATTTCCACCTGTGGCCAGTGTGAATGCTTTTCCCTTCCATTCTTTATCTGATTCAATTCTTCAGCCATCTACTCCTCTGTGTGAGTACGAAGATATGAATCTGGATAAGCAGTTGTTGTGACACCAAGGCCTTCAACTTAATAGCCTTGTTTTGATGTCTTTGGCACTCTAAAAGTACACCAAAATAAGTACGGTGTTTAAACAAAAGGAATTGAATTGCAAAATGTAAAGAGATAAAACACCTATATCACAGATTCAGGTGTTTAATTGTGTGCATTTTCCATGAGCGCTAAATTCATAGGCATCTGATTTTGGGAATTTATATTTCTTTAATATAATGATAAAAAGTTATTGACACTGCCCAATGCTGGAATGTTCAACAATACCGAATCAAGGTGATCGATATGTACTTTTCACATATGAAAATAAATTTTACAAAGCCGGCAATATATATTTTAATACGATTTAAAATTTTCATTCCTTCTAACAATCTTGACCATTATTGGCCTAATTTTTCGTGGGGAAGGAGGAAGAGTAATATGAAACTTTTGAATATTAATGTTGTACTCACATAGTCAGAGCAGTGGCGTCTCATTGGCCTGCAGACTCTGAGACTGCACATAACACATCCATTAGTTCTTCAACTTTCAAAATCCTTACGTCTCTGCACTGCAATTCTTATTTTTAATCTCCCCACCTTTATTTCTCTCGCCTTCAGCTGGCACGTTTAGACATGATATATTGGTACCCTCCGCTCTTCTTTTTTTGTATTCTTTTCCTATCCGAGCAATCTTGCGCTCTCTATATGCCCCCTGTATTTCTGTTGTACTTTTAGGCATGAAGCCGCGAATCCATCACAATTCTATCATTGATAAACACAATTCTATTATTAAAACAAAGCACCAGAGGAAAAAAAAGTAATACATTATGTAAATACGTCAAGGTTTTGCATCCGCGTTAAATTATGTTACTAAAGTGCAGTGCGGCACATTTACTGATACATGTAGCTATGGAGTGAGCGCATATTATCGCTGATGAAAAATTTGTGAAACAGATGCGTGTTCACATATATAATTTAATATAATGCATTTGCCAATTAATCTCTCTCTCTCTCTCTCTCTCTCTCTCTCTCTCTCTCTCTCTCTCCCCCTCTCTCTCTCTCTGTATATATATATATATATATATATATATATATATATATATATATATATATATATATATATATATATATATATATTGTTTTATATACCTTGCTAAGCTATGCACCATAAGCAGCAACGTTGACGGCCTGAGACCGATTGAAATATCATACAAAAATAACACCAAAAGTATTGCTATTTGACTGAACTTTCCATACAAAACTCTGGTCTGGAATCCTCTTTTCGTTTAAGATATTCAGTTTTGCTCATTTTAATGCGTCATTGGATATTTTGTGACTGTAATATAACACAGACGTGTTGCAAACCCAGTGGCTTTAGGAACAAGCAACCAACTGCAACGTTTTACCCTTGCTGCTACTAACTCTTGTGTAAATTGTTCAACAATATCAGGGCCACGTTTATTTTCTTTTTTTTTTTCTATATGGTGACCAATGGCCATCAAGATAATAGGTTTTCAGATTCTCCTGGTGACAGGGGCGGGGGGGGGGGTGTGAAGGTGGACGATAATACATTTCGATTGCCCAAATGCCGCCTGGGGACCAACCTGGGACTTCCAAAGTTAATGAAGGCAGTTTCAAAATGGAGGAAGGAAAACTACTTTTCTTCCTTCATGGTTTCAACTGATGCATTAATTATCATTCAGAGTCATGCTATTGTTTATACTCCTCAGCGCCCAATTTCTATTGTTTTCAGCGGAGTCTAATTTTCATAGAGCTCCTCTCTTCCTAGGAGTCTAATTGAATTAGATCCGCTGAAGTGCAAGTGACCTCATGACGGGACTTTGCAATGGAACTTCGACAATTTTTGTCTACACTTTTTAATGAAAAAAATATTTTGTCCCTGGCAGGGTTCGAACCACGAATTCTGTGATCTATGGCTGAGCGTGCTGTCCATTACGCTAAACAGCTGAGACGATGCATTACGGATTTTACATAATATTTATTCCAGCGTGTCTATTGTTGACCAGCATTGAATAGGGTCAGGGAGCGTGACAGGTCAAGTGTCAAAGGTCGTTACATTATGTACTCTTACTTGTCGCTTTTCTCTTCGAAATCAAGTCTTTTAACTTTGTTTCAAGTAGGAAATACTTTTATAATACCCATCTTTTGGAGTATAAGTATGTCAGACGCCTCGTAGAGTTTTCCAATTGAATTAGAAGACTCGCGCTGCGCGCTCGTCTTCTAATTCAATTGGAAAACTCTACACGGCGTCTAACCTATACATACATCGTAAAGCCAAACAGGTGTAGTATTGTTCCATGCATGAGCAACTTCCTGTACTGTTCGGTGATAAAATAAACACAGCGAGTGACGAATCTCTGCAACACTAACGTATAACATATCCACAGAAAAATACTCAGCGAGGTACACAAACAGACATTTGGTTCAGCGTGAATATGTATGCGTGCCTTCAAATTGATGACAATTTGAACTTTGTTAAGATTTTACTCGTATCTGTTTGAAAATGTGCTGTTACTGTGATAGCCTTGTCGAACACCCGTGCAGTACAATGGATAAGTAACTCAAGTCACGCACTAAGTGTGAATGTATGTGAAATGGATCAGACGTGTGACACATGTCTTCGCGTTTACCTGGTCTATCATCTGAAATGTGTGTACCGTCTACAGAATATGCAATGTACCAATCAACAAGTCTGACAAATATGAGCATACTATGGTTGAATAAAGTGATTATTGCAATCCAAGACGTGGAACTGTGTTTCAAGTGTATATAATTATCTCGCTTTACTTTGTCAAATACATCAACTTCGTAAATAGCATCTTTAATGTGCCTGGGGTGAAGAGATGTCTATAAGTTTAATACATATTAGGCAAAACCTTGAATGTTTGTTTAAAAATAAGTCAGGAGCTGTGTTTCATTTAACACCCCCATGCCATCAACGTGAATTGATTAAGTACAGATTTTGAAGAAAAATCCTGAATTGTGTTAATCCGGCAGTTATCTTTAAACTGTTTGAAATGCAAAGTGTGCATGTTGCGTGGTAGGAGTGCGTGAGGGGGGGGGGGGGGGGGGCGTCCGACCACCACTAGTACGAAGGCCCCGGTTATCCCGTATCTGTAAACTTCTAAGTGATAGATATTTTCAGAAGACTGAAAACGTATATTCTGATGACTATCTTATCAATTTACAACTTTCTTTTTTTGTCCCATTTTAATTATTGCATTCTTACCTGGGGTTTCTCGTCTGAATGTATTTTTCTTCTACCAAAAAAAG
>OZ026620.1:6176401-6258901 GCA_964020975.1 Hermodice carunculata
TTGTGCGTTCATTTGTTCTGCACAACATGGTACTTATACCGATCCATCGTTCAAGGAATTAAATATTCTGAAGGTACACCCCTTTTTTAAAATAAGATTCATCAATTTTTATTTCAGATATATCAAAAAATCAGTTATCATTCTAGTGGCATGGTATTTTTGAAATTTCTTTACATACTTATTCGTACATTACTAAGAAGTAGACAAAATAAGCCTCTCCTTCAGATACTAGATACCCGTACGTTTTAGGTCCTTCCTTCTTGTGTCACAGACAAGATATTTGGTATTTGTAATTATTTAAAAGTATATTTTCTTCAAAAGTATGAAGATATTTCTAGAGTGCTAAATCGATTTATACGTAAAAGCTGAAGGCACATTCCTAGTGTGTGCAGTTTTCATATTGTCAATTCTTGACGTATTTGTGCTTTCATTTTCAGGATTTATTAGCAAGATGTTAAATGTTTCTACACAATTAATGCATCTGAAAAATACCTTTACATTTTGTTACAATATGATTCCGTGACTTGTATTGCTTATTCTTGTAAATATCAAATAAGTGTATTAATTATATTGTGACCTTAGCCCGGACTCCTTCTGCCGTGGTCATGATAGCCTTTGGGCGGGTTCAATTGACACAATTAGCTGTGTTATGGAAGAATGAGGGTCACATATTTCCTGCGCAAGGAGGCATAAATTGACACTAAACGTTATGGCATTTTTTTTGAAAAAATCGAAAAATTATGGGCACCTGTCATCGATCATTAGATTCGATATAACACTCAGAACTTCTGGAATATACGGGTATCTTAGATTAATACATCAAATACTCTTTAAAGTAGGTAAAAGGTAATAATGTGTGATGATAAAATAAATCACCTTTGTAAGTGTGAATGCTCAAGATCAATAACAAATGTAACTCTGGATCATCAAATGCTATTGTACATTTTATCACAAATTGATGCTTCACGTGGAACTTTTGGGATCCCTGTGGGATGTAAGTAACACGCACACACACACACACACATACACACACACACACACACACACACACACATATATATATATATATATATATATATATATATATATATATGTGTGTGTGTGTGTGTGTGCGTGTGTGTGTGTGTGTGTGTGTGTGTGTGTGTGTGTGTGTGTGTGTGTGTGTACATATATAAGCTATATTACCATTCTGACAAAATCCCAATATGTAGAGAGGGAACTTATGTAGAAAGGTACAGATAATAATTCATATAAAAAAATTGCAGGGGCATCAACGGAACGAATTAGTTTTTAAGAGTACCCAAAAGTGTACGTAAGCGTTTTCAAGACATTATCGGGAAATTTTGAATAGGATTAGTTTCGGGGGGTTTTCTCTAAAAGAAAAACAAAATATAATTAGATTCAAACAAAAGCGCACTTGTATCATATTAACTTTAAAAACGATGCTGTACGTTATGTTGGACCGTATGTGTATGGGTACTATAGTGCTTGGGTAGCAGATGAGGCTCTTAGACACTTTTTACACGCATTTGTACTTGGTTGCATTCAATTCAGGCATACATATGCATTATTGTGGTGTACACATAATATACCTGGATACTCACGTTCAAAACATATTTCCTTAGGCGTCATTTGCCCATGCATATGTCAGTGTGCAGTTATGCATACTCGCACATACACCGGGTAGGCATGATAGTTGTGGTGAGAAGTATATATGTTGATTTGTTTAATATTTACTTATTTATGAGTACTGGAGCTCAGACCTTGGCATCTCGACTGGGATGTGTGGGTCCTTCGCTGAAGCCTCCCTATCCCGCCGTTGTCATTGATAGTGCCTGCATTTGTCTTTTTCTGGTCGGTTTAGGTCCGTCAGCGCCGAAGTACTGACAAGTTCCCCATAAGTCAGGTTTTTGAGTTAAGTTATTTGCACTGTTTTGTGATTGTTGAATACTCGCATGAGAAGAGGGCAGTGTGGCATACTATTTCAATGCCAATTGAACTGCCACGGACCCTTATCCCAATTTAAATATTTGATATTTTCAGGGTTTTTTTCTGTAAACAATTACGCAAGTTATGTGGCTTCTTTTAACCCAACGTGACTGTATTCTGGCTCCATCGTTACAGCTGTTAGGGATGAATCCTGGTGTCATTGTCTGGTGGTATTCCTTCGTTCAGCAAGCTGTACATAGGTCACCCTTCTGTCCCCGCTTGGGTGTCTATCTGAATTTAGCATCACCTATGATGGAACCCAGAACTATTATCTGATATCTGGGATGTCATTCATCATCATCATCATCATCATCATCATCATCATCATCATCATCAGTAGTAGTAGTAGTAGTAGTAGTAGTAGTAGTAGTAGTAGTAGTAGTAGTAGTAGTAGTAGTAGTAGTAGTAGTAGTAGTAGTAGTAGTAGTAGTAGTAGTAGTGGTAGTAGTAGTAGTAGTAGTAGTATATTAGGGTGTGGTTTGTTGCTTTTGGGTTTGAAAGTAGGTTCTTTATGTCGACGGGAATTTGGTCTTTATTCAAGCTTGAAGTTAGCCTTACCCCAGCACAACGTGTTGTGCTACATGTTAGGACGAAAGGTGTTGTATTTCCCCATTCATTACACATGTCACGTAGACCGCTTTCTGCTATGTTTATTCTGGCGGAATGCCAATTAAGCTTACTGTTCCCAGTTCTTAGGCAAAGGAGTGACACTTTGTCTCGTCTGCTTTTCCTTGTATGTTTTATCCTGTTATTCATAGTTGATTCGTAGAGTTTGGACAGGACACAAGTTTGTGAGTTGTCTCACAGGGTTAGCCATTTCTTCAGCATTTGTTTATTCATTTGTTCGTAGATTTACGTGTGTGCTATCTTAATTGGGTTGTTATATTGTGTTCTAGTGGAGGCTGATCTGGCTACATTGTCTGCTTTTTCGTTTCCTGGAATCCAGGGGTCTAGGGTATCGTGATGTGTATGTTGAGCAGGCAAAACCTTATAGTCTGTAGAGTTTTCCGTATATGAGGCCAGGTCTTGAATTTTTTTTATTGTTATATTTTAAAGCTTGGGCTGCTGCCATGGACTCTGTAAGGATTACTATGGGTTTTCTCGCGGGTTTGTTGTTCAATATGCATTCCAGACTTTGGATTATGGCTATCAGCTCTGCAGTGAAAACTGATGTCTCTTTAGGTATTTGAAATGCCGTTCAATGTTTAAGGCTTTAATGTACAGGGCGACACTTCTGTGTGTCGATGTTTTGGATCCGTCTGTGTATATTTAGAAGAAATATTTATATCTTGTGTTTATGTGTTCTAATGCAATCTGTTTTGATTTGTCAGGTGAATCATTTTGAGTATTGATGTCTCGCAGTGTTGTGTCGATGGTGGGCTCCTGATATACCCCCTGGTGGTATTGGTGATTTGTTTGCTATTGCTATCTCTATTTTGTTAAGGTTACCGTCTGCTGTTTTGCTTTGAACAAGATGATTTTACTGTTGTTTTCGTGGCATTGCAATGTGCCACGTGTCTTCCAACACTTCTTTATTTGGGTGATTTTCGATTGTTAGTATTTGGGCTCTGCATTTCTTTGAGAGCATGTCTCGCATAGTTGGGGGGTGGGGTGGGGGACTCGCAATCCACTTCCAGGACCGCTATTGAGGTGCTCTACAGGGCTCCTGTAATTATTCTGAGGGCTTCGTTATGTATTTTTTTAGTGTGTTCTAAGTGTGGTCTGCTGCATTGTCGTAGAATGTGCATCCATAATCAATGCATGATCGGGGAAGACTTCTGCACAGTGTCAACATTATTTCTTTGGATGCTCCCCATTCTATTCCTGTGACACATCTCAATATGTTAAGTAGTTTTTACATTTAGAGTCCAGGCCTTTTATGTGAGCTTTCCATGTTAGTTTAGAGTCAAAGAGTAACCCTACAGGTTTAAATTGTGTGACTTCTTTTAGGTTTACTTTGTAAAATATTAAGTTTATTTTCAGTTTCTTGGCGTTGTTTGTAAAATTAATGGTTTTGCTTATGTTTGGTAAGAGCTTTAATTCCCATTTGGGGCACCAGTTTTCCAGTTCATTTAGCATGTTTTGCATTTTATTTTGTGTGAAGGTTTTGCCCCTCCCCCCTACAAGGCTATGTCGTCGGCGTAAATTGACTGGTATGTGTTTGTCTCCAGTTTCGGTATATCGTTATTCATTGCCAGAAGAGGATGGGGCTGATCACACTACCTTGGGGGAGACTGTTTTGTGTATTATGGACGTCTTAGAGATCATTACCGGTTCGTACCTGAACTTTTCTGTTGTTCCGATATGTTTTTATGAAATTTAGCGTATTTCCCCTTATACCAAGTTTATGTAATTTATAAATTACTCCATTCCTCCATACTGTGTCGTATGCTTTTTTTTTTTTTTTTACATCGAATAACACTGCTAGGACGCTCTTATTTACATTGAGGGCTCTGCATATTCTGTGCTGTATTCTGAGAAGGTGGTCACTTGCTGATATAATTTTCCTTAAAGCACTTTGTATATGTGAGAGTTTTTTGTGCTTTGGTCTGTTTGTTGCAGGTCTATTAATTTTCTATTTTTTTTGCATAGGCATGATAATGGCGCTATGGGTCGGCATGAGCTTTCTTTATTTGTTGACTTATCTGATTTAGGTATGGGCGTACTTATTAGGTGAGGGCCGGTTGCCGGGAGATTCCCTGTTTTCAATGTAATGTTGAAAAGTTCTAAGACTATAAATAGACTAGCTAGCGGCATTTGATTGAATATTTTGTAGCATAGTCTGCAATCGCTGGTTGATGTGCCTTTATTTATTTTTTTTATTCATTTATTCATTTATTTTTTTTTTTTTAATGGCTTCTCTTAGTTCCGTCATAGTAACGAGCTATCTAGAGGAGGGTCATCCTTTCCCTTATCATTTAAGATGTCTCTGTATTCAGCTTCAAATTTATTTCTTATATTTTGAACCTTCTTGTAGTACAGTCAGGCCGCGTTTATCTGGCACCATCTGTTTTGGGTCGTTTTGCCGGATTAACAAGGCTGCCAAATTAACAAATCACAGTATAATTTTACCAGTATATATAGAGAATAAGAGACCAAATTTGCACTTAACAATGAGAAAATAAAAACAAAATCATATACACGTATGACCAATCATCTGAAATTTTAACAACAAAACGTGCAAATTATAGAAAAAAGAAGAAAAAACTTCATACAGTGTATTCATATCTATATATACAATTAATATTACCTTCAAAATTAATGGAGCGAGCGGGCATAAGTGTGCCAACCCCAATGTTAATCTCACTCACGTATTTGGATATATTTTGCCTTTAAAACCTTATTTTGGCACAAAGAAATCCGAATTTTTTATATTTTTTTTTTACTGCACTCACTTTTCAAATCTTTTAACCGTTCTTCGATGCGCCAAGCTTTTGCCACGTCGTCCCTACAAAATCCCTCATTGGATTCTGGCCATTGCAATGAAATTTAGCCATTTAAGGCGGGAACAATACAACGTCTAATCAACTCGGAACTTGTTTGGAACACGTCAGGTGATTGTTGATTTTGCGGTACGGCGCAATCAGGTATGTTATTGCAAGGTATATGCTCCATTGAATATCAAGTGACGGATTAAAGAAGCAAAATTAAATTGAAAAAAGCTCCCTTGTTCTGCAATTAACACGCCGGTGACGAAATTCAAGGGTGCCGGATTATCATGCAGTAAATCAATGGGGGAAATCCGTTCACAGCTCATTGCTGCCGAATTTCAAGGGTGCCGAATTATCAAGTGACTGTTAAATGCGGCCTGACTGTATTTCTATCTATGCTGATGTTAGCAAAGTGTTCTGCAAATTGATTAACTGTTTCTTAATTTGAAGTGCAACTTTTTTGGTTTGTGAGAAGGACTGGTTTTGGACTTTGTTTGCTTTTTCCGTTCATTCCTTTTATTTTGTTCCATACTCTCCCTAGTTTTGTTGTTCTGTTTATTGATGAGCAGTGTTTCTGCCGGTGGAACCACTTACCTTTAGCTATGGTTAAACGGGCTTGGGCTTTTAGGTCGTTTGTATTAAATTTTGTCCCGTGTGGACGAATTTAGTTTATTCTGTTGGCGGAAATCAAAGTTTCTATTTTTCGGTGCTTCTCTGCATTCTTCCTTCGACCAAAGCGTTGTTTTTCTTGGCTTGCTTCCTTTTGATTTTGGTATCTTTTTTTATGCTTTTTGGATTATTTTGTCTATTTGGTGGCCTATAGAAGTTTATAATTGTGTATTTTGTGTTATGTATATGTAGTTCTTCCCTTTACATTCATAACACTTGTGTGTCCGATTCTAATGGTTAAAATAGGATGTTGTTTTTGATCATGATACAACATCCTCCACCTTGCTGTGTACCTGGTCTGTCTGTACTGGAAGTTGTGTACCCTCCGATGTTTTACTCATGTGTGAAGTTTAACAATGTTTTCTGGATGCATATGACGTCTGGGGCTTTAATTAGTGTGTTTATGTAATGTTCCAGATCATTTGTTTTCTGTCAAACGCTCTGAGCGTTCCGTTGGAATATAAGTAAGGTCATTATTTCTGTGTGAGTTTATGGCTTTCTATTATTAGTGTGTTAGGAGGGTGTTTAGAGAGGGGCGAGTGAAAGATCCACCCCAAAAAGTACTCTAAAGTATTTATTACCCAGGCTCTAGAGTCTGAACCCCCCTCTCTTAGCATAATTTCGGTTAACATGATTGTCCATCTTACATGGTTGTCCATTTTACTAGTATGTTGATGGTTACTTCGACTTTGTTATTTGTGTTTGGCTGTGTCTGTGACATCGGCCTCAGGCCAGATGTGTGTTGTGTAGAGTGTGGGATTTTTTGTGGGTTGTGAGTTAGTTGTTAGGAGGAGTGGACATTTAGGTGTGTATTTTTTTATTACTGCCTGTTTGTTTGTTTGTTTGTTTGTTTGTTTTTTCTTTGTTGGCCGTAACTTCTCTGAGCGCTTGTGCATAAAACTTTTTTGTGTGTGTTTTGGAGATGGTCAAAGCCTCTTTTACTTGTTTGTATTTGGGGCAGCCAGACCAACTGGCTTTGTGGTCGCCTTTACAGTTTGCACATTTTGCTTGTTGTTGTGTGCACTCTTTCTTTTCATACCCCCCCCCCCCATGCCCCACTGTGTGCACTTTACTTTACACTTTGCCATTTTTTTGTTTTTTTGTTCTGGCCTTATGGGCCCCCCTCGTCGTCACTGTTTTCTCTGGTTCTTTTTTTCCTTGATTGTGCATGTCCGTTGCTTTATCCTTTCTGTCGTTGTCTCATTGTCTCCTATTCTGTCTTTTTTCCGTTTGCCTCTATTGTTTTTTGCAATGTATTTTGGTCGTTGTCCGTATCTGAGGCGCTGATGTCCCAAATTCCTGCCAAATCCATCCAGTCCATCTTCGTAACCGTGTCCTTTGCAATGATCTAGTGGTCAATGTGAGATCCTAAGTTTGGCAAAATAATAATAATAATAATAATAATAATAATAATAATAATAATAATAATAATAATAATAATAATAATAATAATAATAATAATAATAAAATAAATAAATAAATAAATAAATAAATAAATAAATAAATAAATAAATAAATAAATAAATAAATAAATAAATAAATAAATAAAACAAAAACAACAACAAAAACAAAACAAAAAATGGAAGAGTGGGGGATAAAGGTGAAATTGCCTTATCTCTTTGTAATACTGCTTTTTGAATATATATCTCCATTATTGTCACTCTTTATTTCCCCTTGCAAAGAGATATATTTGTTTCAAATGAATCAACAAATCAATCCCTCGTCTCAACTGTGATTTGCATTCCAATGAGTGAAACGTGTGCTTCAACGATGTTGGCTCATCATATACTCTGACCTAAGATAATGAACGGACTATTTTTACCATAATAGGGGAGTCTCCCAATATGAGAAATAGATCCTATCCTTATTTGGGAATAAATCAGGGTCAACGCTCAACTGGTTAATAATCAGCAGCGGCACAGCATTTCAAAATGGATGCAAACTTTGATGTTGCCTTTGCTTATCTTAAAAGTATGAAACACATCATGAGGCAGGGTCAGAAAATATTCATTTGCAATATTTTATAACTTTCTTAATTTCTGTAATGTACATTTATGCTGAAATCAATTAAAAATAAAAATTTTGAGATTTTAAAAAAATCATGAAACTCGATTGAAAAGACAGTAGACTGTACTGCACTTTAGGCTTGATTCAGATTTTTTTTACCATATATATATATATATATATAAATGTGTGTATATATATGTATATATATATATATATATATATATATATATATATATATATATATATATATATATATATTGACATATTTACATATACATGAGACGTTTTATGTAAATTAGGCAAACATAAGAAGGGATCCTGGTTTCCGCTCACCTGGCCTACACTTCTGGACACCCCCCCCCCCCCCCCACCATTTTCTCTAACCAGATGGACCATCATTCAACCTTAAAGTATCTACGTGTAAAAAATCCTGTGGAACGGATAGAAGTTAGTAATCAGTATACTGTCTTACTTATTCATCTCATGACAATGCACCTTACATTTACAATCACAATTTATTCAGTTAATTCCTACCTTATGCAGATGCACCATAGATATTGTTTTTACATGGGATTTAGTAAGGGAATAAATAAATCATGTATGTACAAATCACATTGCTATGCAAGCCATTCCTGCCTACTACCTGACCTTTTTTGGCCAGTGACACGCACTAGTGAAATGACCAGGTCTCGATACATTAACCTTTTGCACCAATCACGTACCTGAAAATGGGAAACGCACATACCAACTGTTCCAAATCCCCATTGCTAAAACGGATGGTTCAGCGCAGGCACGTATGCGTGAATGCCACAATCGACATGGCCCAGTCCGTTGTATTTGCTCCAGTATAACTGATGTACTGTGTTCGGAGTTGCCCCAGATCGGGGACTGCATATATGTTAGTGCACGAGCATCAAAGAAACAATGAAAACATATATGGTTTGTGACCACAGAAAGGCCTGGTCTTGAACCAGCATCCTTCAGCACCAAACACCCAGCCGAAAATAGGAAGCGTGCATGCCAATTGTACCAAATGCAAATTCCTTTAAAGAATAGTTCAATGCAGGCAGGTATGTGTGAATGCCATAATCGACTCAGTCCAGTTCATTGTATTTATTCCGGTACAAATGAAGTTCAGAGTTGTCCCAGATCATGACTGAACAAGCGTTAGTCCACCAGCATCAAAAGAGCACCGAAAATATAAAAAATGTATGTTTTGTGACCTCTGAACGGCCGGGTCTGGAACCAGCAACCTGCGGCACCAATCATATGGCCGAAAATGGGAAACATGTTGCTTTTAATGTTCTTCTTTAAAACGTCACTAAGACTATTCTAAGACTCGGTGGAAGTGTAACTTTTCGGTGAGTTGAACAATGACAATAGTGTCAACTATGTGATGATACTCTGTCCATGATCTATACAGGTTTTATCTGTAAGTGTGCTTGTCTGTGAATGCATGCATTCATGTTTATTAGCGCAAAAGTCAACGAGGATTGCAATTGAAATTCACTTTATCAAGTTCTCCAAAATTTTCAAACATATTCACTTCAAACTTGGGGAGGGTTAACCTGGACGGATCTCTAACAAGCTCTTTTTGGCCAATGCGCATGCTCTAATGATTTTTAACGATTTTTTAACGTTTTTTATTTTTTTTTTGTTTGTTTTGTTTTTGTTTTTTGTTTGATTTTTTAAATTTTTTTTGATTTTTTTTTTGTGTTTGTTTTGTTTTGTTTATTTGTAGTAAAATAATCGTTCAATGTTGTCGCTGCAACTGCCAAGTCAATTGCTTTGAAATTGTGTATGGATGCTTCTGGGAATTTCAAAACTTTGACTGGTTCAGATGGCGGTACTGTGCTTAGTTTTGTATCATTATTATTATTATTATTATTATTATTATTATTATTATTATTATTATTATTATTATTATTATTATTATTATTATTATTACCATTATTGTTATTATTATTATTATCATGATCATCATCATCATCATCATCATCATCATCATTATTATCATTACTGGCAATACTTGTTTCTTTCAATCCTCTTCACTTTTACCCCAAAACGAAAAGTTGGATCCTCGTCAGACAAATTAGAAATTTGGCAGAGCTGCAATCATCATCATCATCATCATCATCATCATCATCATCATCATCATCATCATCATCATCATCATCATCATCATCATCATCATCATCATCATCATCACTGGCAATACTTTTTTCTTTGAACCCTCTTCACGTTTACCCCAAAACGAAAAGTTGGATCCTTGTCAGACAAATTACGAATTTGGTAGAGCTGCAACACGCTCTTCATTCACTCTTGTGGCCCATTTTTGATTCACAGCCTGGAAAGCAATTGGAAAGAGTCCCTAGCACTCTGACTGTGCATAGTGGTTTTATCCTTTGGTTTCCTTCACCACGCAAATAGGTAGGAAAGTATACCCTTGCATCTGTGCCATGGCGGCCGATTATAATATGATTGCCTTGTTCAGCAATCCATGTCAAAGATATGGATCTACACAATATTGTGAAAATACATGAACTTGGTGTCCTCCAAATTTGTCAACTGCAAGTCGAGGGCAATCCTTTCCTGCATTTGATAAAAAGTTATCAGCAATCTGAACAATCTGTAAAGGATATGTTGGTATTAAGACAGTTATAATGGTATTAAAAAACTAAGGCTTTGATATTCTACAGTTGACAGAGCCTCCCAGTCTATGCATGTTATCTTAGCTGAGCTGTTAGAATCCCTTCTTTTTTACGCGGTACCTTGTTAACTGACTCGCGACTTCTTATAAGAAAACCAGGTTCATCAATGTGTGTTTCTCTTTAAGTTTATTAAATGTATTTTGGTTGAATGATGTTAACGCAAATTGGTCAAGTGTCTCCAAAAAGAAAAAAAAAAAAAAAGAAACAAAAAAAATAATAATAATAAAAAAAAATGTTGATAGGATACAATTTTAAGATATGTTCAATGTTTCATCCTTTATTCTCAAAAGGTTGAGAGGGCCAGTTTAAAACCAACAGTTGCCTGTTATGTGTGACAGGCCCTCTCCAATAAGGAATGAAGTTTATATATTCACATCGGAAATGAAATCTTACTACAGATGTTTCATTAATTCTTGATTCGCTGCCTTTTGCGGTATTTCATTTTGCTCTAAATTTTAGACTGGATTTTGGTTATATTATTCATGATTTTCTAAACAACTGTAATTCTAGAAATGTTCGTGCGTGGCTAAGTTCGTGCAGATGCCATTTAAGTTAAATTGAAAAATTGTGACGCATTTTGTTTGGTCAAACTATACATAAAGGATTCTGCTGACACAACCACCCAAAATAGATTCTTAGAGAACAGTTATTTTAGAAAAACATCCATTCTGTATCTTCTTGAATGCCATCTTACTGAATGTTGTTGTTATTTTTTTCAATTGAAGGATTTGGAAATGCCGTACATGACGATAATGATAATGAATAAAAATAATGATGATGATGATGATGGTGATGGTGATGATGATAAGCACTTTTCAAGCTACTTACACACAATTAAGGTCAAAATGCACATTTCATGAGAGGATATATATATATATATATATATATATATATATATATATATATATATATATATATATATATATATATATATATATATATATATGATTAGGACGAATTCCCACGACTGCATTTTCAAGTCTACAGCAGCTTTTTACAAGAAAGCTTCAAGGCTCATGTCGCGAGAGTGTGAGCAAGTTAAAAAAAGGCGTGAGAGTGCAATTGCGTACATTTGTGGTTCAGGTGACTGATCAGTTTGGAAATAGCATGTTCTTAACAACTGATGGACACATGAAGCCACAGCACCAGCGGAGCTAGGGGCGGGCAATAAAAAAAATAAATGAAAAAAAAAAAGAAAAGAAAAAAAGAAAGAGAATTTGGCCACCTTGGGCTGGAACTACAAAACGTACATATTATTACCAATTTGAAAGTCATGAAGAGAGAAGGATAATATTAATTTGTGGAAGAAATATCTTCGATTGTGAAAATTGCATTAATGCATGATGATGGGCTAGGGTAATTTTGATTTGCAATACCAATCAATAGTTTCACTCCTGTATACAGGAAATGAAGGGTTTTATTTCTGCACAGGAGTTGTTCTGTATATCCGTCTTGCTTGTCTATAATGCATTATGACAATCGTTATGTAAATTTCTTGTAAGATTGGGGTTTTGGCTACAGCATTTCATTTCAGTTGGCTTAATAGACATTGTGACCGTTTGTATAAACTCTGTAAATTTTGTAACTGCAAGCTGATCTCTGCTACATAAAAGACAAGTAACAAAGACTGGTCTGTTTAGCTCTAAACTACGAAAATTTGTTTTAATGAGCTGGGAGTAAGCTTTATAACCAGCAAAACACATGGTTCTTGGCTTTATGAGCCATCGCATATGACTGTTCTGGCTTTCCATTCGTCTGTACAGCCGTTTGAGTTTTTTTTTTTTAGTTTTATAGGCAGGGGGCAGGATGAGGATGGATAATATGTACGCTTGACTATTTTTACGGTGTGTGTGTGTGGGGGGGGGGGGCTGGTGCTAGGCTGAAAGTCACGCAAACACTCAGCTTTTTAAAAAATGGGACACGCAGTCATAGGAATCGATATCAAAATCAGCACTCATACATTTACTGGAAGGTATTACGAAAAAAGTGTTTCACGATACTGTTACTTCAAGGAGGAAACATCTTCGATTCGAAAATTGTGTTTCTGCATGATGATAGGCAAGGGTAATTTTGATTGGCAATGAAACAAAAACAGCACTCATACAGACACTTATTTCATTTTTACATGGCTCAAGAAATCATCTATTTAATTTCATTGATGGTAGCTTGTGATAATCTTTACTGTAGACGACAAACTACTGAGATCCAGTGTTAAGCACAAAGGTGTAATTACCGGCAGAAAATCCAGGCGGAATGTGACTATTTATAAAGTTCGAATCCATAGTTAAAAAAAAAGGAACTCACAAAGTGTATCTTACATTTTAATCATTTATTATATTTGCAACATACATGTGCACAAAGCTTTGGATGATAAAAAGCAAAGATGATATATATATATATATATATATATATATATATATATATATATATATATAATTATGTATAAGTATATATGTATATATGTATATATATATGTGTGTGTGTGTGTGTGTACGCGGAGACAATCCAGGTCAATTGCCGGGTCACTCTTAGCACAATAATTTTAAAAATTCCCAAAATAATATTGGCCAGTTAGGTTAATGTTACCTCCTTGATGCAAAATTGAGCATTGGTCTTATTCTTGCGCAGTTTCCATTTGAGGAGGACTGGTTTAATTCAGAACTTGAGCTATGTAGGCATAATTTTATCAGGTGCAAATCATGACAACATGGTTGCTGGCTATTGTATTTATTTGGCTCAGGTAAAAAGTGGGCCTAAATGAAGAATTTTTGCCACAACATAAGTACACTTGGATTTATGAAAAATCTTTCATCCCACTTAGTGCTCTTTTAAACTTCTTTACCTGTATGAATTACTTAACTAAGCAAACGAACAAATGCAAGTGGCCTATCACAGAAACTGAAATAATGTTGATTGATACGGTGTCACAATTTATTCATAATGTTCCAAGGTTGGGCACATCCCCTTGCTGTATTTCTCTTCATCCTTTCATCACGACGTTCTTCGTATTGATGCTTCAGGCAGCGCCAAGTACTTGGTTTGAACTTTTCGCTTACCGATCCAATAATAGTCTCACCGATGGGAATTAAAGCTAGTCATCGAAATATATGGGATTGTACTTGTCCAGAGTAACCATGAGATGCAGCATCGGTATTCTCGTTGATGGCTAAATTCGCAATGCCAACAGAACCAAGCACAACGTCCGCAAACGCATTGATACGTCAAGCTATAAGAAAAACACTTCCTTTGTTGTGATTCATTCATGATTTTATGAAGGAGGAGGAGGAGGAGGACGAGGAGGAGAAGAAGAAGAAGAAGGAGAAGAAGAAGAAAAAAAAAAGAAGAAGAAGAAGAAGAAGAAGAAGAGGAAGAAGAAGAAGAAGAAGAAGAAGAAGAAGAAGAAGAAGAAGAAGAAGAAGAAGAAGAAGAAGAAGAAGAAGAAGAAGAAGAAGGAGAAGAAGAAGAAGAAGAAGAAGAAGAATCATGATGTGTATACCTCAGCTACCATGACAAGTGTAGAACAGCTGCCTGTGTACAATTTCCTTTCCTTCATGGCACAAAATTAATGCATCTTTTTACTAACGTGCTATCTCAGTGATTACGTAATAGCCATATATAATACAACAATGCAAAGAATTAGTTCAAGTTTCGATGGGGGAGTCATATCTAGTTGATATATGGAGAGTTAAAAACCCAGATATCTTGAGAACAACATGGAGAAGGAACAATGCAACCCTATACAATGTAGGCTTTACTTCTCAACAATTCCATTCCGTCTAACTGGTTTCATCAGTGGAACAGCTATTTTACCAGGGTATAAATCTGACCATTCAGCTGTTAGATTAAATTTAAATTAAAAAGATAGAAAACGTAGACCTGAATTTTGGAAGATAAATTGCTCTTTCTTGCGAGAATTGGATAATGTACAAGATGTTAAACAATATATTGCGGAAATGTATGAAAAATACCCCCAAAATGAATATATTATTTGAGAAATGATCAAAATTGAAATCCATGCAAAACCTATGCAAATTTCAGGGAAAAAAGAGAGAGGATAAAGAAAATTGACAATTTAGAGGAAAAATTAAAATATCATGAAGAAAATGAACCAAAAAAGTCTTTGGACATACAGAGAGAAATTGATAATACGACAATTGAGTTAGAAACAGAATTAACATATATAGTAACTGGATCAACATTACGTTCAAAAATAAGATGGCATGAAGAGGGAGTAAAAACAAAGATTTTTATTTTTTTCAATTTAGATAAGAAAATTTATAATAATAAATTTATAAATAAACTATGAGCATAAAATGAACCGATTAGAAACTCCTCTGAAATTTTAGAAGAAATTCACATATTTTACCGAAATGTATACCCAGGCGAATCAGATTCCGATTTTGAATGAATTGTGAGTTGTTCTTCACTGAAAATGAAAATGTTTAAAAAAGTTGTAAAGGGGTATGACTCAGACAGAAATGTTGAATGTATTAAAAACGTGTAAAAATAATAAATCTCCTGGTTCTGACGGTTTCCCGGCAGATTTCTTAAAAGTGTTTCGGAATGATAAAAAAAAACTTCTTATGGAAAGATATATATATTTTGCATATCAAAGTGGTATATTATCAAAAAGTCAAAGACACGATGTTATTTTCTGCTGCCAAAGAAAGAGAAGAACATTTAAGAATTAAGCAATCGGAGACTTAAAACATTTATTAACCAAGATTATACATTACCTTCAAAATGCATTGCCTACAGGATTATACAGGTTCTCACAGATATTATTCATGAAGATCAAACTGGCTATATTAAAGATATATATTGGAGAGAATATTAACAGAATTATGAATTTAATAAATTCTGTTGAATAACACGATATTCCCGGTTCACTTGTATTAATTTTGAAAGGCGTCTGACTCTTTAGAATGGAATTTAATTAGAGCAGTTTTACAGTATTTCATCTTTGGTCCTTCTTTGTTGAAATGGATAGATACTTTGTACACTGATATCCAAACCGCGTCAATAACAATGGTTGGACCTCTTAAGGTTTAAGTCCCTCTAGAGGAGTTCGTCAAGGATGTCGTCTTTCCCCGTATCACTTTGTCTTAGTTATCGCGATATTATTCATATTTATAAGAAACGATTTAAATATAGATGACAAATTGATTGATACACATGAATTCAAGATGTCCCAGTATGCTGATGATACATTGCTTACCCTTTTTGCATCAGAAAAAAACTCTCTTTATCCTTTCATGCATTTTCATATTTTCCAAAAATAAAAAGAAGTATATGGCTTTAAATTTAATACGAATCAAACAGAAATATTAAGATTAGGAACTGTAAAGAAAAGAGAATTAAAGCTTGCAGGGTACTTAAAATTTAGATGGAAATCTGACTATGTGACAGTCCACGGGGCTCAAATCACGACCGATAAAGGTGAAATAAACTATAAATCAAAAATTGAAAATAATAATAATAATAATAATAATAATAATAATAATAATAATGATGATGATGATGATGATGATGATGATGATGATGATGATGATGATGATGATGATGATGATGATGATGATAAATGAATGCCATATCTCTTCTATTTAGTTTCAGTGATACCTAATCCAAATGATATGATACAAAAAGAATCAGAAAATATGCTTTTGTAAGTATCTTTTGGAATAATAAACCTGATAGAAATAAACGCAAATATAGATAGGCCCGAACAACAGATGGAGGATGAGGGTTTCCACATATAAATACTCAATTCACTGCATTAAATTGTGCATGGACTACAAGATTAGTTTCAGGATCACTAGCTATGTTGAAATAACTTGTGCTTTTAAATTTACCATGTCAAGATAGATATATGTGACACTGCAATTTAAATGTAAATGATGTACCTCATGTTTTTCTCAAACATAAAGATGTTTTTTGGAAGGAAGTTATGAAAAGCTGGTGTCAATATAATTACTATGTTCCAAGTGCAAAAAAGGAAATTTTTAAACAAACAGTTTGGATGAATTCTCATATTAAACTAAAAGACAATGTCGTCTATTACAAGAACTGGTATCAAAAAAGGAGTAAAATGTATTCATGATCTGTTACGATGAAATGACAGGTTTTTATCAGTTGATGATTTCAATGGAACATATGGACTGAATGTTAATTTAATTATGTATTATGGCATTTCATCAGCCATTCCAAATGATTAGAAACAAATACTGAATGCTGTTATAATTGATGAAGTGACCAATGAAATTTTAGTAATTTAAAGAAAGTAAGTAAACGGGTTAAGGTTCCTAAATATGTTAAACCAAACACAAGTAATTTTTAAATGGGAAAATGAGTTAAATATTGATGTCGAAGAAGAAGAATGGTTTAATTTTTCTAATATTTAACATGAAGCATCCATATCAAGCCAAAATAAGATAATTTCTGATTACTTTTTTCCACATGAGTATTATTACATACGAATGATGGGTTGTATAAGTGGAAATCAGTTGCCTGAGACAAATGTATAATTTGTAAATCGCATACAGAAACCTTTAAACATTTCCTTTTGGAGTATGAATTTTGTAAAAAAAAAAAAAAAGAAAGAAAAAAAGAAAAAAAAATGTAATCAAATTTAAGACATTGCAGCAGTGACATGGTGAATATAAGATCCATTTCTGTGAAAGAAGTGGTGTTGCTTTTGGCAATAATAGTTTACCACCTATCTTTAGCTTCATTTTTGTACTTGGCCAAACATTTTTGTATTCATGTAAGTAAAAAGAACTTGATCCTAATGTTCATACTTTTGATACTTATGTAAACAGCAAACAACGAATTAAAGAAGATATTGCACTAAGCAAAGGAAAAAGCGTAACCATCAATGAAAGTAGGATAAGTTTAAACTTACTGTTTAGAGATTTATGAACTTTTGATTTGTAAACAGCTTACTTATTCAATTCTGAATATTTAGTTTTTATGTCATTGGGGTCTCTAAATGGAATATTAGAAGTAAATATGATACAAATTGGTGTTCATTGCAAAAATGATACCTTTTAAAATAAATATCATAATTGGATGTACATTGTATAATTATGTCCTGTTTTTTTAATAAAAAAAATAAATAGAAGAAGAAGAAGAAGAAGAAGAAGAAGAAGAAGAAGAAGAAGAAGAAGAAGAAGAAGAAGAAGAAGAAGAAGAAGAAGAAGAAGAAGAAGAAGAAGAAGAAGAAGAAGAAGAAGAAGAAGAAGAAGAAGAAGAGACAAGTAGGAGATGAAAAAGAAGAAATGGAAATTTTTTTCGCGAAAGAGACGGCACAGGCAGAAAAAAAATTATGTGTTATTAGTTGGCAAATCTGTGAATGAAAAACAGACGACATCATAAAGGTTACCTTAATGCAACGAAAGTCTGCATTACAAAGTTTTGACATGTAGACAACCCATCCATATTATTTGACGCTTCAGCTTGAAAATACCTGGGACTGGACCCTGCTATTGTAGAGCACATTTTAGTGTGCTACAAAGTTCAACACAATTATGTTGAAATGCTAGCTTACTTATTAACTTAGGCTATTACACATATTTAATGGGATTGGGACACATTTTTCAAGATTTTTTTTTTAATATATTTTCTTGTTCTGTGCAAATTCGTTGGTCCCAATTCTCGATTGCATGAGAGACAAGAAAGTGCTGTGTATGACATTATCGTATAATATTTCGGTGCGTGTGTTTGGGCCTACACCACTTTTGGTACATAACATGTTCTCACTCGGTACAAATATACTTGTGTATTTGGACTTGTTACCACTTATTTTCTGAAGCTGATGACCTGTTTATGTTTTACACATTTCATGAATATTCATAATAATTAAAGAAGCGGCCATATTTTGACCGTGCGTATAGAAATAGCGACTTTAACCCCTTATAACGTTTTCGTTTTTTCAGAAACTATACCTTATTTTAATGGTACACATGTTTAGATTTGAAAGAACCAACGGTTGTATAAATGTGACGACGTTTGACGGTGTCTTGAGTACTTTTCCAAGAGGGTATCAGATCGCACTTTTTGCAGCGCCCACTGGGAAATATTCGACAATTAAGTCTAAAAACTATGCAGGATTAAAGTACTGACCAATACGCAGGAACCGTTCTCACCGTTTATGAAATGAATGAGTATTGAAAATGTTGTTGAATTCCTTCATCGCCATCATGAAGTCTTACAGTTCTTTCACTTCTAGCGTTTCAAAAGTCACGGAAGGAATAGTTAGAACGGAATATCCCAGATACGGTTCCTGGCTTAGGTATTTACCTTCCAAAATCTGTTCATTTCGATAGGATAAACCTACTGGTTTTTTTTTTTTTTTTAAATGTTGTCTACAAAATTGATTGATCTTGCGAAAATTGCTTTCTGAGTAAAACGCAATGAAAGGTAGAATGGCCCGTTTTCGTACATGATTGTCTATAGCCGGACTACGGTGTGTTTTCTCTGGCTCAACTTTGTAGTATGCATGGTACACATGCAAACCTCGCATTTGGTGTATTGCTCGTAAAATGTATTGATGTCTTCTGCGTTAAAAAGCAGGTCTTAAAACTCAAAGGCTCCAAAGGCAGCCACGCTGTTGGTTTTACCTGGCTGGTTTCCCATGCGGCTGGCTAACTTCAAACAGGAACTGTAAGTGCATTAATCACGTGACCTGACGTGTAATAACCTTGACCCAAACAGGGACGTGCTACAGATGGACTACCAACGGCGGGGCTCCCTTTGTACAATCTATGTTGCCGCTGCTCAAGTGATCGGGTGTTTGAGCGAGCACCTTCAGTGCTGAACAAACACAACTACACGGTCTGCTTGGCGACCATGATATAAACGCGGCCAGGTCACCCGATGAAAGGCGAGAATAATCGTGTCACCGACTGAAATGTGCAAAATTTTTCACCGTGTTCCACATTTTAAAGTCAAAATTAAGCGTTACGCCGGACTCAGCTACAAGAGATGAAACCACCGTCATGATTCTACCGGCATACACTATCCATCTAAAACTACATTTTTTATTGCTGATTACGGCGTAAGGAGTTATTACGCACGCAAGTTGTCTAGCTTTGCATCATTTTGGACAGAAAAAATGCAAAAACGTGCCCTTTTATCGGCCGATTTCAACGAAAAACACCTCGATGGACTCGCACGGTTCTGATTCAAACGATGAGACTGGTTGCGCACGCATAAAACTCTCCGTTTTTGAACTTGGTACAATAGCATACCCGATACAACCGAACGCGGAAACATAGATGGAACAACAATCGGACTGAGCAGGGGGGATTAACTTGAGCGGCGCTACTGAACACGCTCTGTAGTCGTTGCGCCTAGTTGACCACTAAAGGGATTAGCGCTCCCGTTGGCAGTCCATCTATAGCACGTCGCTGACCCAAACAACCAGTGTTCAAATATGGCGGCTGTAAGTGAAGACC
Organism: Hermodice carunculata; assembly: GCA_964020975.1. NCBI lineage: Eukaryota > Metazoa > Annelida > Polychaeta > Eunicida > Amphinomidae > Hermodice > Hermodice carunculata. The sequence goes on from OZ026620.1 coordinate 6,196,664, forward strand.
GCGTGCATTTCAAATGTTTGTTTTACGGAGAAGTCCACTCGATCCTTCTCCGTTATACCTAAACCAGAGACAGAAGGACAAATGTCATAAATGAAATACCGATGAGAATGGACACTCTTATCATAATTTTAGGCCTATGGCATGTTAGCACATCCCTGATATACTGCATGCACATGAACGTACATGTAGATCCAATCATGGTACTTGCACCAAACAAAGAAACAAAACAGGGTAAATTTTCTGAACCTTGGTGACACACCTAAGACCTTCCTCCTCCCTTTTTTTTCTAACCATGACAAAATTCTGCAGTATCCAATCTTTCATGTAAAATCAGTAGCTAAATCACCAAGCTCGGAAGGGATCGGCTGAGAAAATATCGGTTGGCCGATCTCTCCAATGCCAATTTTCCAGGGTAGGGCCTATATGCTTTGGTTTGACCAGAGACATGTTTCAGCTCGGGGGGGGGGGGGGGGGGGGCGCTGTTTGTTGTTTATGTAATTTTATAGCTAAGCACTTCAACACAGCATTGTCAATATTGATAAATCTCAGCATAATAGCCAGCCAATGCAAGACTTTGGATACGTTTGATTTTGGTTAATTATAAGTTCTTATTGCTCACTTAATACCCCCTAAACCTATGTTACGTCTGATTTTGGTAAATTATCTTATTGCTCACTCAATACCCCCTAAACCTATGTTTCATTTGGGTTAATTAAAATGTCCAAGCATTAAATAATAATTTAAATGGTTGGCCTACATCTATTCGCTTAAAGGCTTAAATGACAATATTCAGTTATTATATACTTGTAAAGGAAACAAAGGATAAAGCTTTACCAAGTTGCGTTATCTGGTTCGCAAGCTCTCTCTCTCCGTTAATGTTACACTCTCGGCAGTCTGACGCTGGAGTCGTCGTGCTTTTGATTCTCTCGTTGCTTTAGGCATAATTCTTTCCTACTTGAGTATGTAAGTCTGAAAGCAGTGACTAGGGACTATACGGTTTCTGTGTACAGTATATGAAACGACTAAGAAAGTAAGGTCAATGCCTGCACTGTTTTATTACACTGATTGATGAACGTATTAAGGACCGGTAATCCACCTATGAGGTTGCTGCTGAGGGTAGAGTCGTATCATTGCTGAACACACAGACCCCATCCCAGTGAAAAGTTCCAAAGAAATGTCTTACAAATGCCGGGAATCCATTAGTTTCAACATAATTTGCGACAAGTGTCCATTGTAAGGTTTAGACCACCACTGCAATGTTTTCCTGGAATGTAGTCAACACACGAACCACGCAGACAACGAAGTGCCGCCTGAGATGAAAGGATATATTTTTACAGGAACTTGCGTGCAGCATTTCATTTACTGAAATTCACCGAGCACCAATTGTGTTTACTCATCACGTAACAAACTGATAAGAACATCAGCAAGCTTTTATTATTTTAATACTCGTACTATTATCATTGCATGATAAATGATCATTTTCGGGCAATCGTCCGTTCGGCCGCCTTTGCTGTAATCTGCCGTGTCCCTCGATGGAGCCGCCATTTTGACAAAGGGCGATCGTCAACATGGGTCATCAAGATTTAGTTATTTCAATCATAGACCATAAGATAAACAAAAAGAACAGATAATTTCGCGGTCGATATAGGAGGGGTAGAAGTAACATCATTTCGTCTTCATATTATGTGGAAGTGTCAATTCACTCAACCGATGCCCCATTGTCTCATTAGTCACATTCGACTGCATTTCCGCATTGTCAGGACCATAGGCGGTGGCAGAGTGTTATCTATACCTGGTGATTAATTAACATAACTCAACAAATAGACCAAGAACCTCCAATTGACAGCCCAAACTTGGTGATGTTTTTTTTTCATTTTTCTGATTTAAATATTATTTTTTAAGCAATTTTTGGTGAGCACAAAGTTTAGATAATGGACCTCATGGAAATGGAAAAAAGTCATTTCTTGATGAGCCTCCATATTGCCGCTGTAGTCGAAATGTGGCCGCTACCTTAAACTGAAAATCCTATTCTTATCAGTGCTCTTAATGTATAGTTATACACCGAACGTGCCAGAATGCAAAGTTACAATTTCATTGATTGCCTTGAGCACATCTCTTTCACAATTGGCATTCCAAAGTGAAAACATCCCAAGTCTTCAGACAGTTAAAAAAAATAATCCATTACAAATGCTCTTGAAGAATCCATATGATACTGTCCTCGAAAAAACAGTTTCTGTGCTTACATTGTTTATTTAATCTAAAAAGATCTGCAAATTATGCACAATGTCCAAAGGCACTTGGCAAAAGAAAAATGCTGCACTAAGGACACGTAACGCCAATTTTATAGATCCACACCTAATTTACACAATCATTTTTACAACTAATGTTTGTATTCAGGTTTAGCCTTAGGAAGAGGATTGTCTATGTGCAGGTGTTTCGGTTTATTGTTCGAACCGACCCCCGATGGCAATTCTGCACGACCATTTGTATGAAATATATGTAAGTAGGGCACGCCTTGTAATCTGCGCAATTAATTTGTACAAATGAATAATTTGTTATTATTACTTATAAGAATGAAGAAGTTTTTATTCTTCTAGTGGTGACATATCACTTGTCACGCATAATGGCATTTGACCCCACGGGGTGACGTGGGAGTCAATACCTATTGACATTAATTTGCTCATAGCATGACAAAAAAAATACGGAACTGAAAAAAAATCAGAAAACGAGGTGAGTTCCAGGTCGACCTATATTGAAATATCCATATATACAAAATTCAGACGTTGCAGCATTACAATCCTTATATAGTCTTGATGTTATTGCCACATTTATAGAATTTGTTCCACTGAGCTTCTATAGTAGTACCTTCATTATAGATACCCGGCAACCGTATCTTTGGACCCGGAACAGTGTTTCTAACCCTGCACTCTTAAGAAAACTGTTAGAATAAATGTTGCAAAAAGGGTTTTGAGTGAATAACTAAAGCCTGGACAACAGCTTTCCTTGGTGCACTCTGATCATTATTCAGACGACATTTGACCACAAGCCGGTTTTAGCCGGTTTGAGGGGGAAAGGGTTAAGCATCCTGAGTACGGCCAGGAAAGCTGTTTATTAACAAATTAAATTACGATTTAAGGGATTAAAAAACGGTAAACACGCCATAAACACACTTTGACAAGTATTTCCCACTTTTATTTGCTTTATTCCAGCTAGGGTAAACGATCGTGGACTCACACATTCAATGTATTCCACACGCTTGTACACAAGTCAAGGGTGCAGGTGTATTATATCCAGGTCGTCAAACTTCAGCATAAAAATGTTTAATAATAAGGTGAAAAGATATATTTGTAATGTACAGTTAGAAAACTGCAGATCGTAACTCTTTTGCTGCTATAAGTGACTTTAGTAGTCAAAATGATTTATGCCCATGAGACAATTTGATATTTAAATTTTATGTGGAAAAACTTTCATTCAAGTATCAGAATGCCTAGTATAAATTCAGGTTCAAAAACCAAGTTCCCAGTCAAACGCTTTTCTCGGACGGGACTTTGCGCTAAGTGCGCAAAGTGTGATAGGACTGAGCTGTTGACGTAGTCCAAAATAAAAGAGAAATTTATCTTCTCTATTGTTTTTGGTAAACCATAAATAGGGTTTTCTGTCTAGTAAAGTGTGAGATACTTAAATTAAAGTCACTTAACATCCCACCCAGCACCTTCTCTGAATGGTGCACAGAGACGTTTGTTTTTATTGTAATTCTGCAGGCATGCACTGACTATCCTTTCCTATCAGTGTTTATATGGCCAGCTGCAAATTTGTACGTTTGAAGTTGCATAATGCTTTTGAATGACTCTGCTATCCTTAAATCGACATTTATTGACAGTCAGATGTAACGTGTATATATATATATATATGTGTGTGTGTGTGTATGTATATGTATATATATATATATGTATATATATATATATATATATATATATATATATATATATATATATATATATATATATATATATATATATATATATATATATATATTTATATATATATATATATATATGTGTGTGTGTGTGTGTGTGTATCCTGCAATTTGGGCTCTTAATTCGAGTGATTGGGATCTATGCAAAGTGTTACTTTAACGCTAAATATACGAGACTTTTCATTGCAGTTTTGAGACGGGTTTCAGCATTATCAGACCCATCAGGTGACCTCATTAAGATGCTTAATTGTTCCAGGGCTGGGCCTATATATACCCAATATTATCAGCTAAAATACACATCTAATTCCGAAAATGACATGAATGGGCATTTTGGACAGTTTCGTCAAAGAAGCTGATTGATCCTATTCTTTTGATGGGTCGGCCTATGTGTTTGCAATTTGCCTGTTAAAATAGCCCAAGGTGGCACGAGGCCTAGTAAGCTGGCCGCCACTTAGATTTTTTTTAGCTCAGCTGATTTCCTGGTCAGGCTAAGCTTTTGGGATGCTCAGCCATCTGTTCGTTCGTCAGTCAGTTTACAATTCACATTGTCAACCTTGTCTCCCAACCATCATCATGACTCACTTCAAACCTGTTGGCAATGTGTGTGTATATGTGTGCGTAAGGGGGGGGGGGGGGGGGGGTGTCTTTAAGCTGCAAATCTTAACAAAATTTTCTCTTGCCAAAGCGCTAACGCAATTGCATTGATACTTTACAGGAACACTTTCAGGGACTTACAATTGTAACTTCACCAGGCGGCGCTGCATTTTAATTATTTCGTTATGCTTTATTGTGGGTTTTCTTTATTTCAGACTTCTCCAAAACTGTCACTCAGATTAAGCCGAAACTTGATGGACATATTTCTTGTTCAAGGGTCAAACAAAGTTATTCCATAGGTGACACTGCTATAAATATCTGAATGTCAACGACTTTAAAAAAAAAAAAATCGCGTACTGATTGGTAAATGCACACTTGCAATTGATTACAACACAAGTCAATGTGCCTTCTAAAGTTTATTCACATTGGCCCCCATCTCACCCCATAAGGTCAAATGCCGTTAAGCGTGACAAGTGACATGGCCCCTTACGGGAAAGTTATTTCATATGCTCCACTAGTAGAATAACAAATTCTTCATTCTTATAAGTAATAATAACACAAATTAATCATTTGTACAGGTTAACTGTGCAGATTATAAGGTGTGCCCTACAAACATGTACATCTTAATGCAAATGGTCGTGAAGAATAGCCATCGGGGTTGGTACAAACAATAAGCCGAAATACCTGGACATAGACAATCCTCTTCCAAAGGCTTAACCTGAATACAAACATAAGTTGTAAAAATGATTGCTTGCGTTGCGTGTCCTAAGTGCCCTTGGACATTGTGCATAATTTGTGGATCTTTTAAGATAAAATAAACAAACTGTTCTTTTTCGGGACAGTATAATATGGATTTTTCAAGAGCAATGGTAATAAATTATTTAAAAAAAGCACTACTTGTGAAAATGTGTTTATAGCATGTTTTTGTTTTTTTGTTTTTAACCCTTCAATCGTCATTTTATATGTTAATAAACAGCTTCCCTGGGCGCACGCAGGATGCTATATGCTTGGATTGCACCAAGGGAAGCTGTTCGACTAGGGCTAAATTTTTTCTCTAAACCTCTTTGCAACATTTTTTTCTGACAGTTTCCTTCAAAATGAAGGATAAGAGACAATGTTCTGGTTTCAAAGACACAGTTGGGAGATATCTATTATATCGGTAGTAATATAGAAGCTTAGTCGAACAGATTCTTAAGATATGCCACTAGCATTATGGCTATATAATGATGGTAATGTTGCAACGTCTGTATTTTGTATGTATATTGCAATATAGGTCTATCTAGAACTCACTTCGTTTTCTGATGTTTATCTCACTTCCATATTCTTTGTCACGTTTTGAGCAAATTAACGTCAATAGGTGTTGACCCCACTTCACGCCATGGTGCCAAATGTCTTGGAGCGTGACAAGTGACATGTGCCCTTACCGAACACAATTTCATATGCACTACTAGAAGAATAAGGAGTTCTTTATTTCGTAAGTAAAAATAACACAAATTATATTCATTTGTACTGATAACCTATGCAGATTATAAGACGTGCCCTACAAACATGTATATCTTGATAGAAATGGTCGTACCGAATTACGGAGGGGAGGGGGGGGGGGTTCCTATGAACAATAAACTCAAATACCTGCACATCAAAATTCCTCTTCCAAAAGCTAGACCTGAATACAAACCTCAGCTGCAAAAATTGATTTGCATATGTTAGATGTGAATCTATCAAATTACCGTTACGTGTCCTAAGTGCACCATTCTCATCTACCAGGTGCCCTTGGACATTGTATATATTTTGCAGCTCTTTTTAGATGAAACAAACAAGATAAGCACAGAAACACGCTGTTCTTTTTCGCGAAAAGTATCAAATGGATTAAAACAAGAGGACTCTGACAGTTCTGTGCTCAGCTGACTCACTTACCCTATGACCTTGGAAATGAGGTCAAGATCACTGACCTATTCTGAATCTAACTTTCATAGAGGGCCTTCCCCATGTGCAAGATCAAAGTCACAGTGCAAATACTTCTCAGGTTATCACGCGACCAGTAACATCCATGTTAGTGGCCCTTTGACCTTGAGAATGAGGTCAAGGTCACTCATGTACAGTCTCAATCTTTCCTAAATAGAAGCCCACCAACAAGTTCAACATCCAGGTCCCATCTTCCACAGTTCTCAAGTTACACAGTGAAAAGTATAATTCATGTAAGTGTCTGGGTCCCAGTGACCTTGGGAATGAGGTTAAGGTCACCCAGGTACTGTCTTAGTCTGGCCTTTGCTCAGGACAACCATCGTGTCCAACATCTACGTCCAAGTTCAAATACCTCTCAACTTGTCAGGTGAACAGTAAAAATTTGAGCAAGCGGCCCTATGACCTTGGGAATGAGGTCAAGGTCACTCGTCTACTGTCTTAATCTGGCCCTTATTAAGGACAACCAGCACGCGCAATATGAATGTCCTACCCTGAATAGTTCTCAAGTTACCCTATAAACAATGAAATTTCATGCACCTCGCCCTTGTGTCCTTGGATATGCAGACAAGTTCACTCATCTACTGTTCATGTATCGCCCTCATACCCAGAAGTGTCCCTATGCAATTAAAAAGCATTTGGCTGAGTATATACAAGGATGAAGACTTTTGAAGATTTGGCTAAAAAATGAACGAAAAAATTCACAAAAAATAAAAAAAAACCCATTGCAATGTGACCATTTAAACAAACTTGGTAGAGACCCCACCCAAGGAACACCCCCACCAAGTTCGAAGTGAATCTAACTGAAGGTTACGCAGATGAAGTCAAAATTGTCAATTAGCATTGCAAAACCCTAATGACTTCGCAATCCCCATTGACTTGCATGGTAATCAACAGGCATGTAAAATCAACAAGAAAGATACTGAAAAACCCAACATTCATTGGACCATGAACATTTAAGTAATCTTGGTAGAAACCCACCCAATACACATCCCCCACCAAGTTTGAAGTGAATTCGGTTAACGGTTTTCAGATGAGGTTGAAAATGTAAACTATCATTGCAATTCCCATTGACTTACATAGTAAACAAAAGGAATGTATGCATTGACCAACAAGTGCCTGAATTGGAAAAAAAAAAATCGTTTAAAATCAGGGATCCACAGCAATGCCACATGGTGAACAACCTTGTGTGACTCTTCCACTAGGTCCCCAGCAGTGTCGGAGAAGACGATCTTTAAGACCCCCCCCCCCCCAAAAAAAAAAAAAAAATAAATAAATAAATAAACAAAATATTTTTTAAAAAATCCAAAAAATCACTGGACCATGACCATTTGAATATACTTGGTAGAGACCCACTAAAGACACATCGCCACCAAGCTTGAAGTGAATCTGGTTAAGGGTTCTGGAGATGAGTTCGAAAATGTGAATTACTATTGCAATTCCCGTTGACTTACATTGCAAACAAAAGGAAATGTATGCACTGACCAACAAGTACCCGAATTAAAAAAAATCGTTAAAAGTCAGGGATCCACAGCAACGCCACCTGATGAACAGCCTTGTGTGACTCTTCCACAAAGAACATATCCAGTAAGTTTCAGCACAATCTGAGAGATTGTGTTGGAGGAGAAGTCGAAAATGGCAAAAACGTACAAAAAATTAGTCAAAAAAAAAAAAAAAAAAAAAAATACGGCGCCACCTGTTGAACAAATTAAGGTCTGGGGGTCCCGAGAAGTGTCCCAATACAATGTCAAACTAATTTGCCAAGCAGTTTCGGAGAAGATGTTTTAAGATGTCCCCAAAAAATGAACCCAAAAATTTATTAAAACTCAAAAATCACCGGACCATGACCATTTGAAAACAAAACTGGTAGAAATACACCCAAGGTACAGTGCCACCATGTTTGAAGTGGATCTGGCTGGCGGTTTAAGAGGAGAAGTCGAAAATGTGAATTGTTGATGCCGGGCGGACAACGACCACGATGACGACCACGACGCCGGACGGAGGACCATAAGATAAGCTGACAGACAAGTCAGCTAAGCTAAAACAAAATTATTTGTAATAGATTTTTTTTATGTAAAAAGGCTTGGGATTTTTCACTTTGGAATACCACTTGTGAAACAAATATGTTCAAAGCAATCAATAAGACGCATTTTGGTACGTTTGATGTATAACTGAACATGCAGAGGGGATATAAAAATGAGATTTTCTTTTTAATTGTTATGAACATTGATGAAATGTGTCAAACATAAAAAAGGTCATAAGCGTCAGAAAATTAGTAGTAACAGGTTCCAAATGCACAAGTGTATTTATACAGAGTAAGAACATGTTATGTACCAAAAGTGGTGTAGGCCCTTTTCTACACAGTACTTTCTCCTGTCTATCATTTTTGCGCACAATGAAACCAACTTGGATGTCACAGTTTCTTCCATTCAGATGCACATTTTGTATCCAACCACATATGACTTCTTCTTCTTCTTCTTCTTCTTCTTCTTCTTCTTCTTCTTCTTCTTCTTCTTCTTCTTCTTCTTCTTCTTCTTCTTCTTCTTCTTCTTCTTCTTCTTCTTCTTCTTCTTCTTCTTCTTCTTCTTCTTCTTCTTCTTCTTCTTCTTCTTCTTCTTCTTCTTCTTCTTCTTCTTCTTCTTCTTCTTCTTCTTCTTCTTCTTCTTCTCTTCTTCTTCTTCTAGACCTTTCTCTTCCGTGTCTTTCTCTTCTAGTGCGCAGTACATGCTTTCATGATAGTAGAAATAATCTAGGGGAAATTAAGCTGAAATAATGAATACAAATAACTACAAAATGTTGAAGGAAAGGATCAGAAAGGTTGAACAGGTTTTTCTATAAGATTTAGTTGAATTTAATTAAGTGGTACTTATAGGAAATGAAGTGTTTGTCCTACAGCTTGACGTAAGACTGCGCCTGCAGACGTTGTGCCGGTATGTACACCAAATTGCATTTAACATTGGATATCAGCAGTTTGTTGTCTACCGTGGGCATTATCACAATGGAATTAAATGGATGATTTCTTGAAGCGTGTAAAAATGAAATAAGTGTCTGTATGAGTCCTGACTTTTTTATTGCAAATCAAAATTACCCTAGCGCATCATCATACATGAACACGATTTTCGAAACGAAGATATTTCCTCCTTAAAGTAATAGTATCGTGAAACACTTCTTTCGCAATACCTTCCAAATTGGTGATAATATTTAATATTGTGGTTCAAGCCCAAAGTGGGCCAATTTTGGTTTCTATATTTTTTATGTGTCCACTCCTGGTTCCGTTTGTTTTGTAATCAGTGGTATCATATGTCCGCCATTTAGTAAAGAAAATGATATATCAAAACTGATTAGTCCACCGAACCTCAAAAGTACGCAGTGGCGCTCTGACACCTTTTCTTAACTTGGTCACAGGCTCATGACATTGGCCTTCAAGTTACATGACCCATATATGTGGAAATGAGGGCCCATTAGTCAAAGTATTTATATGACTACTTCTTGTTTCCTTTTGCAGTTTTTTTTTAATAACAATACTATAAACAACTGCACGAGTCAGTGCAACAATAAAGCAATCCTGTAAAAGACTATAGACTTGAAAATTTAGCCAAGCAGATTTGCCCTAATCATACTATATCAATAAGTATAATATAAAATATTTATGAAGAACCTCTCATGAAATGTGCACTTGGGCTGAATTGCGAGGAAGTAACTTGAAAAGTGCATATCGCCACCACCACCACCACCATCATCATCATCATCATCATCATCATCATCATCATCATCATCATCATCATCATCATCATCATCATCATCATCATCATCATCATCATCATCATCATCATCATCATCATCATCATCATCTCCAAATCCTCAAATTCATAACCGATGGAAAATACATTCAGCAAGTCGCAATTCAAGAAGATACAGAGTGGGTGTTTTTTTCTTTAAAAAACTATTTTGGGTAGTTGTGACCACTGAATCCTTTAGGTAAAGTTTGACCAAATAAAATGCGCGAAAATATTCCAATTTAGGCCATGTGACATCTGCAGGAACTTATGCACGCACAAACATTTCTAGAATTACAGTAGTTTAGAAAAACATTGCCCATATAAATAAAATCTAATCTAAAAAGTAATCAAAGTGAAAGGGCGTAAAAAGCAGCAAATCAAGAAGTACCAAAACACACATACTCAGATTTCATCCCGATGTCAAGATATAAACCCATTCCTGACTTGAGACAGGCTGTCACACATAACAGGGGATTGGTGGTTTTAAACCAGCGCTCTCAACCTTTGAGAAGAAGATGAAGCATTGAACGTCTGCTAAAATTATTATTATTATTATTATTATTATTATTATTATTATTATTATTATTATTATTATTATTATTATTATCATTATCATTATCATTATCATTATTATTATTATTATTATTATTATTATTATTATTATTATTATTATTATTATTATTATTATTATTATTAAAGCCCTTCATCAATTTGTGTCAACTTTATTCAACCAAAATACATTTAATGATCTTGGAAAGAAAAACACATTTATTAACCTCGGTCTCTTTCGAGAAGCCGTAAGGTTAGAGACGGGCTGGCACACATAATAAACAATTGGTGGTTTTAAACTGGCCCTCTCAACCTTTGTAGAAGAAAAGATGATGAACATTGAACATCTATTAAAATTATATCCTATCAACATTTCATTTATTTAGTTTTAAATTATTATTTGTTTTTGTAATTTTGGTGGCACTTGACCAATTTGTGTCAACATCATTCGACCAAAATACATTTAATAAACTTAGCCATCCGAACCCGTTAAAGGTAAGAAATCCCACGAAAGCATCCATACACAAATTCAAAGCAATTAGCGTGGCAGTTTTGGGGACAATATTTCGAGGTTTTCCCTAAAAATAAAGAAACAAACCAAAAAACAAAAATAAAGAAAAATAAAATAAATAAATAAAAAAAAGAAAGAAAAGAAAAGAAAAGAAAAGAAAAGAAAAGAAAAGAAAAGAAAAGAAAAGAAAAGAAAAGAAAAGACCAGTTGAAACATAGCAAACAATCATTAGAGCATGCTCATTGGGGAAAGAAAGAGCTTGTTAGAGATCCCTCCAAGGTTAACTCACCAAGTGGGAAGTAAACAGGCTTCACAGTTTTGCAGAACTTGATAACGTGAATTTCCATTGCAACCCTCGTTGACTTTTAATCAAAAGGAATGCATGCATTTACAGACAACCGCACCAACAAATAAACCCTCACAGATCAGGGATAGAGTATCATCCCGTAGTTGGCACTATTGTCATTTTCAACTCCCCCACAAGTTTCACTTCCACCGAGTCTCAGAATTTTATAGAACACCACGAAACTTTATGCAGCACCATGTTCCAGTTTTGGAGCTTAGAAAACCGTCATAGTGGTATGTGCCCATTGTAAGCTGCTTGCTATTGATAAAAGGATGCAGTTCTGTGAAAAACGCAGAACCCGACGTCACAAGATTTTTAGGGGTCCGCGTTATGTGGACCACGATGGGAAAGTGTTAATCCTTTTGTCTCCATATGTTAATCATTGTGTCTCCACATGAGTATGACCCAGTGGTCGGGTAGCATGGTAGCAACTCAACAGCTCTGATAACAGGAAGTACCTCTTATCTACAACACTTCTTCGCTATTACACCCCAAGTTAACCCTGCACAAATTACATGCTGGACGGAGGGGGGGGGGGGTAGGAATTAGAGAGGTCCAATTAAAGGAACTAATCTCATTGTTGTATGTGATACACTCATTCCAAGTGATTTGGCAGGATGCAACATGTAAAACAAATATAAGGGGTAAGTTGTAACATTACAATGTTTGTAGGCCTTACAACGATAGAAAAAGCTTTCAAAGGATATGAAAAGGAACCAACAGTGTATTATTGGAAGGTAGTGTTTGCCGTGCAGGTTTCACTATCAGCTAAGGACACATATTTGTTCCTCACACCTACATAAAGATACATGGGTCTCACAGGACAAGGCCTGACATATGTTTAAATTGATCAAATAACTCTCATAATTTAAAAATGTTGTCACATGCAAGCTTTTACACAGATGTATTTGTGTGGCACAAAAACAGCACACAAACACGCACACACACACACACACACACACACACATATATATATATATATATATATATATATATATATATATATATATATATATATATATATATATATATATATATAATTTATTTATTTTTATTTATATATTTGTTTATTAAAATATATTCGCTATCACAGATCAAAACTTGAAATGCTGCTACGTGTTATTTGAATGCGTATTCTTAAACTTTATGAATTATGAACTTTTCCAGCTTTTATTTCATCCAGATATCTCAAACGGTCTAATTGTGGTGGATATTTGTTTCATTTATATACGCTCTGGACTTAGCCACAATTTGGTTCCATGAGAAATCGCTACAAAATGCCATATTGTGACTCTCTGATTTAAGAAACAAATAAAGAACAACAGCTAAAATCAAACCAACTTGTTTGATACCTTACGCAGATTTTATTAATGAAATTACAGAGTGTATCAATGTATGTATGTATGTATGTATGTATGTATGTATGTATGTATGTATGTATGTATGTATGTGTGTGTGTATTGATGATTGATTGATTGATTCATTAATTGATTGATTGATTGATTTTTTAAGGTACCACAGATCAAAATTTGAAATGCTGCTACGTGATATTTCAAAAATATGTAATCGGTTCATCCGAAAACTTGTCACATGAGAGTTATTTCCAACAAAATCGCTGCAAAATACTTCATGCTGTCCTGATGCATATGGCACTTGAGGACCCCCTGTTGTTATTATAATATTTCAATTTACCAGTAGCCTCCCTCCCAAGACCATATCTAATACTGCTGTGCAGACGTTTGACATCCCGAACAGGAAATGTGCATTATAGTAAAGCAAATGTTTGCGTTCGTCTGTGTCAGACTCAACGCCAAGCTGTCCACTTTCACACTCAGCTTAATATTTGTTAAATAATTTGTTAACACTTGACCCGCCAGACATTGTTGCAACCATTTTTGTAACGTATCATTGAATATCCACTCTCTGTCCTATCCGCCCATAAGATTGCATACTTCCTTCAGCATAGAAATGGCATTATCAAACAAGATAGCACTGTCCTCCACGGCAACCTAGTTAAACCCGGTCGATGATGTCTCTCGAGAATTTATATTGATTTGATGCCCCAGTACTTTTTTTTTTTTTCATCTATTCATTTCCCGTTCCCATGTAAAGTATAGCCGCCACATTTTTTTGCAGCTTCCCAACCTGGAGTTTGCTCAATATGTATGCCCGATCAACCATCTTGTTCATAGTGCTTGCTCATGGAAGTTAATTTAAACTAAGGTCCCTATTATGAACCCACTTTGAAACAGTTTTTATCACTTGAGCTGATTTACCAGTTGGCATATGCAATTCACCAACTACTTCCATGACACATTTTGAATGTCTTCACTGCACAGTTATATGATTTTGTTTCCAGTGGGTCTGTTGACAGGATAAAAAATTCAGAGTCTAAAGCTACTAACCCATTTTCTTGCTGCAGTGAGAGTTTTTTAGCTCAACTTTAGTCCAACAGTCTCTTTTTGCTTTATTTTTTTTTCAGCACTGAACCTTTTTTTGCAATTGTCCTTTTTTCCGTATGGCTTTCAACTTGCATTCACCTTGTTCATTTCCTTGTGATGCTGCACGCTGCTGAGTTTGTTGCCTTTTTTGCAAGATAATTTCTTTTGTTTGAGATAGGATTATTTTCGTTTCCATGACTTGCATTTATTTGGGGTCAAATGTCACGTTTAAGTTTGCGATACTTTTCACTGATTTCATTCAAGTTGTTTTGCATATGTCCATTAGCAGTCTTTTACATGTAGTTCCTTGGTTTTTTTTTTTTTTTTTTTTTTTTGTTTTTTTTTTTTTTTTTTGTTTTTTTTTTTTTTTCGTTTGTTTGTTTTGTTTTTGATTGAAAAGCCCTTCCTTTGTTTGTTTTGTTTTTAATTGAAAAGTCCTTCCTTTGTTTGTTTTGTTTTTAATTGAAAAGCCCTTCCTTTGGATGGTCTTTTTTCTCTATATTTCCTCCATAACTTTAAATTTTCGTGCAGAATAAGTATTCGTTTATTTGTATCTGCGAACTTTTTTGAGGTCTTCTGGTTTCACTTTGAGTTTCTTTTACAAGTGTTTCAAGTTTGTTAACTGCTTCACCATGTTCATTTCATGCATCTCTATCACTATCAACAGTAACAGTACTACCACTGTGCTTTTCACTTGTGTCAGGGTCTGGAAAAATGCGCTACGCATAAACGCCTCTAGTTCTGTCGTTTTCTCTCTTTTTTATAAAAGTTTTGTATTTAACATGAACCCTCTAAATATGTTCAGCAAATATTCTTTGCTGACACCACTGGAGCATCATGTGTGAACCAAGCTAAATATCTCATTTTGGCTGGCAAAGTTCAGTAACTCATGTAGTTGTCCATTTGCTACTTCTCTAGGGTCTGGTTTACGGCCGACTATTGGATCAAGTAGGACGCTGTGTGTTAGTCCCACAAACTCACTTGAAAGTGCTAAACAGGGAATTTATTTTCATCATCATTATACTTTGATAACTGACCTGAAGATTGATGATGCAAAATCTATTTAATTAACTACAAACTAAATCAGAATTTTTGGCCCATATTAACATATATGATATTAAAAAATATCAACAACATTGGATTCATACAGCTGCAGTTATCATATATATTTGTGAAGGATCTGTGACAGCCCTGACACCACGAACATAAATTCCACAACATTTTTAAGTTTTACTCTTATTTGCCCATAAAATATATTGACAAAACGCACTTAACAATCCATTGTCTTGGTTACTTCAACTTGTGATGGCAAACAAAATGATCCATGTCCCTGTTTGTTCCTCTTTAGAAGAAAACCTTAGTGTACCCAAGACCTTGCTGACACGGCCAATTTTATTATCTATTGACATTCTTTATATTAAAAAGAAAGCATCATCCACTGCTTGTATGGTAATGTGAACCTTAGTCTGGTTGGGCTCTCAACTTTTTCTGTAAACTAAGGAGAAACACCTACTACATAAATCACTTTCCACTACACTTTTGAGATAAACCCTACTGTAAATGAATAAAAAACTTGCTGCTATGCCAACCATTTTATCACTCCAAACTAATTTAGATGCGTTTCAATTTCAAAATAGCCTTCACAGAATCGTTAGTAACATCTAAATATTTCTAAAGCTTGTCTCGTGGTCTCTATATTATGGGGCTCTGCCAAAATGTTCTATGACTTCACTTTGTCAGCAACAAGTGAATCTGTTTTTAGAAACTATACGTCCAGGATGCTTCACTTCTATCTTCATTAACCTACATTTCATATATCTTGAGGTTTAGGTTTACTGCTCTCATAGAATCAAATACCTGCTTTAACTTTTGGAAATGTTCTTCAAATACACTAGAGCACACGATGGTATCACCCATGTGGCATAGGGCAATCACGTGTTTTAACGCCCTAGCCACACTGTCCATTAACATTTGCTAAACATTGCTTGTCTAAAAGGCATGACTTCACATTTATATCAATCCATACGAGCTTTAAATGTAGTCTTACTAGATTTTTCCATAGCAAATTGATAAAAGCCGCTGCGGCTATCTAAAACTTAGGTAAGGGTGGAGGAACTGGTTCCTGAGCTGTCAAGGGTATCATCAATTCGAGGGATGGTATAGTCATCTGTTTGCGTGGTACTGTTCAATGTCCTCTAATCTGGACAGAATTGCTTTCTGCCACCAGGTTTGGCTACTAAAACAACGATACAGACATACTTTGAGAGGCTGGCTTGATTATATTAGAATGCGACATTTCTTGAATTTGTTTTTCAGTCTCTCCCTTTGCTCAGGATTGACCCTATAAAGTCTAGCTTTGCAGAATATATGTTGTTCCAGTATAATTATGTATTGAGTCACATGAGTTCTTCCTAATTCAGATATACTAGTTGCAAATATGTCATTGTATTAAGCAAATATTGTTAAGGGTATTTTTGTTTTTTTTGTTTTTTTGTTTTGTTTTGTTTTTTTTGTTTTTGTTTTGTTTTTGTTTTGTTTTATCAGTTGAAGTATAGATCCGCAGAAAACTGTATATTTCAACCTATCTGGCAAAGTGTCATTGCAATTAATGATGTTTGTTGCTGTTTTAGTCTCCTCCAACTTTCTTTACTACGTCTACATCCAAAACAGTTGATTACACGTACTCTTGTTACTGAAAGAGTTCTAAGTAGCCCATACTTGTTGTTTGTTCAGTTGGCATGGAATATTAAGTGTGTTCATAACCTGGACTATAATTTATTTCCTGGTAACACTTTGCTCAGTATCTGTGCAAATTTTTTATCCAAATAACACAAATTCTTTGAACCATTAAATATACTAGATGCACCCTGTGGCATAATGTTGTCAGTTTGAACACCACAGGTGTCATGGCATTGCTTTGTAATTTAACACCCTCAGTAAGCCGATATTGATATACATTTTTCTTCTACATGGTTGTTTTTGAAAAGTTTGTTAGTGCATTACGTTTGGTAACATAAACAATGTTTTAAAAAACATTGTGTGGGAGTATAGTTTTGGAATTTATAAACTGACTGGTGGCTTTTTCTTTCTCCATTCAGCACAGCCAATGATATCTGTGTTTGGGCCAAAACTGGCATTAGTAATGGCATTAAATGTACAAGATGCCTCAAGTTTCAAGTTTATATGTGAGGGCAGCTGCGCATAAAAATGACTTATTGCAGGTATTTGTTCCTCACTGTCTCATAATGCTAAAATGAATTGTACTGATTTGCATTGAAAAAAAAACAAAAATGGTTCTATACCGATATTTCACCGTCTGAGTCTGTATGTGGGCTGAGAGAAAATGTCTCCCCTACTTTATTGACTGCTCTTATAAAATGGAGATTTACTGGTTTAATTTTGCTGCTTTTGTCTGAAAAACCCCAGGTCTGAAATTGTGTGATCCTCCCATTGGTGGCACAGAGGTCTGTGAGCCACAAGTTTTCGTTCCAAAACTTGGAAAGCCCTGATTTAGATTGTGTGCAAAATTTAGTGGTGTAGAATTTCGTGTTTCATAATTAGGTCGTCTTCCACAAAATACATATGGATCACCTCTTTTTTGAACACACACAAAGACGGACCAAATTTGGCATAGGCATGGTTGAGAATGATGACGTATTTATTACACCTGGTACAAAAGTTCTTTAGCCAAAGTTGTTTAACCCCAGCTTGGTTTACGTTAATGTGTCCGTTTTTCTTCTTTTGGTGTACAAATATTCATGACATTCTTTTCTTGTCTCTCTGCGACGTGTTTAATATCATGTTAGGGGATTTTTTTTACACTGGGTGAATAGTGAGTTACTGCCCTAGCACAATTGTACACGTGAAGCCCTGCTTCTCTCATAATTAGTTTTGGGGTCTTTTGGCCAACACAGATGATCTTAAGTTCTGGCGACAAACTGTGCACAAAAAGAGTCAATCATTCCAGCTCACTTTTGTTTAACTTTGACAATGATTGTTGCATCCCGTTGGAGTAATTTTTAAGACATTCCCTTGGTTACTGTATTTTCTATGGAGGGTACCCTTCAGAATTCACAACTTATCCTTTTCATTTCTAAATCTCTAGTTATATGCTGAAGCCATTTTTTACTGGTGTCCTGATCTAACTCTCTGCATGCCAGATCTCAACAATGTCTTGCAGTGATAATTAGAAAGTTTTTTTTTTATTAAACTTCTTTTGGGATATTACGTGTGTGCCAGGAATTTATCAAGAATGATCTAGCATGTTCATGTGACACGGCACTGAATATTAGCAACCAAAAGATATCATAAGCAGGTTGCTGCCTCTACCACATATTACACTCTTGCTTCAAATCCTGTAATTTGGTTTTTCAGCAACTTGAGTGGTGTCCTCAAGTTGTGTATTTTATTTGTGTCTTTTTGTCCAGAACCACTCCCTAGTAGTCATTACCCTATTCGGCAGTCCGAACACTTTACTCTCCATAAGCTAACTTGTCACTGTTTAGCTGATATACATATAGAAGTACTATTGTCCACATTGCACACACTCCTCTGTTGAATTTCGACATATGGTTTATTTAGCCCAATTCAAGTAAAGGGTCTTCAGCGGGTAACTACTCACAACATGTTTCAGAGTCTATACCCCTACATCTATCTCTGAGTAGCAGCTCCCTGTCTGAGCTAAATATTCAGCAAAGACAACCCGGATCATATTAAATAGATATGAACGTGACAGGTGATGAATTAGCTAAATACATGACTTTTTGCTTATAAAATTTATCCTAGTTAAATCACATATCAGTGTATAACTGAAGTAGAAACAAACTGGGGCATTATATTCAGTCCCAGTGATTGTAAAATAAACACTTGCAGCAAGACCACCTGTACAAACCAAGGGAAATCAAGTACTACAACAATGGACATCCTGCACCAGAAATGTAAAACAAACTCCATGATAACACTTTCTCCTCACTTTGAAAATCTCTAAACAATTAAGTTCTATTTCACTGCCAACCCTGAGTCAATTTTATAAATTGTTCATAAGTCATTCTTCTGCTTACAGGCATGCATTGTCATGCCAGCTGGAAAGAAAACTTGTTAACAGTTCTTGTCTCAAGGAACAGTTTTACCCAGGTTCCACATCCTAAGTTATGACTTTGCGCGGACTAGAAGGTCACTTAACAAGAAGGCTATAACATTGATTTGTTCATTGCAGTAGGAAGCGATCAGAATAAAGCATTGTAATTTTTATATAGCTGAGCTGAGAATGGACCGAACAAATGAACAATAAAGATACATAAAAACACTTAGGAGCCACTCATACTTTTCAATCAAACAACCATATAAGGGAAGAATGAATTAAATAAATGCATGAGACAGTATGGGACTACGTCATATAATATTATGAATTGTGATTTTTACAATACATAGATTTTCTCTGCTATAGTCTTAGACCGCGCGTCCAGCTACTTGTAGAAGCAGTGCTACGTGACTTGAGAAAATGTATATATTTTTATATTAGATTTTAACAGTAAATATGACTATAATTTAATTTCAAAACATGAATGGTACCCAATATGGACTTGGTATGGGTATTTCATTAGGAATGCATAATTTCTTAACAAATTATGATTTGACTTTTGTGTGCAGTATGCTTGATACAAAATGACTCTTTCCATATAGGTCTAGGACACGAATCTCTTCATTAGGAATGCATAATCTCTTAATACATTATGATTTGATTGTTGTATGGAGTATGCTTGATACAAAATGACTTTTTCCAGATAAATCTAGGACTCGAATCTGTTCTTATTTCGTGTAAAGAACTGGAATAAAAGAAATTATATCTGTCTGAAACCTAGACACAGATTGTGCGCCTGGTTTGCAATGTTTTTTTGGCCAAAACTAAAAATCTTACTCCGTATATAATTCTGAGTACCTTGCTTTTGATCATGACAAGTGGTTACCCGACCCCAGATCTACATTCATTATATTGTGGTCCATATTTTCATGGTATTACGTAGTCTTGTTTTCCACGAATGTTGCTAGTTGAGGGGATAATGGATGACTCTAAGGGAAACCTGTGATAGGCTTCTTCCATTTGACATGTAGCGTTTTGTGCTAAAGGGAAGTTTAATTTTGGGGATGAGATATCTACTCACCTATGAGCCTTGATGTCTGGGTGAGTTTATTCATGGGCCGACAATCCTGCCCAGAATTTGCAGTGGGTATGTCTTTAATTTTGGTGAGTCAAAAGTGGTCATTTATACGTGCTTTAATGCTGACAGGAAATGAATATACAAAAACTTTCCCATATATCAGTGTAGAGCTAGCAAAAAAAAAAAAAAAAAAAAAAACTACTTTCTGAATCTCTGTCTGCTCTACCTTACAACAAAACGCTACTAAAATCAAAGGCATCCCATCTACGAAGCTACCTATGCAATATTACGTTGACCCATGAAAATGTTAACAGAACCTCATTTAGTAATATTATCTGGAAAAAGGATTGTACCTTCTATTTTAGATGGTTGTACTCTATGGGTTGATAACACTAATAAAAGTAAAGTGCTAATAAAGTCCTTTTAATGTAGCATGGCAATGCTATAATGGGCTTACAGTCCACACCTGCTCTCATGGCAGTCTTCGGAGAATATGAGTGGTTACCGCTTAAATTTGTTTGAGACTGTGTGACAATCAGGTACTACCGTATTCATTCCAATTGTAGCACTATGCTAATGCAAAGATTCCCTTGCGTACACATGGTTTTGCAGAGTTTGATGATAATGATGAGTCTTAATCTATAATTGCACAAGCGCATGCACTTACTATAGAATCCATATAATGTGAAATAACAACAATGAACCCTCGCCTTTTATTAGAAGCAGTTATTTATAGAAATATATATATATATATATATAAAAAAAACACACAAAAACAAACTTTTTTAATACCCCCTAGATTACAAACTAGGGGTGTGCTTTTATAAGGGTCTGTGCTACAGCTGGAATGAATACGATACCACGGACTTAGCAATGATTTCTTGGACAGCAGATTCTGTAAACAAATTTTCATGATTTTTTAAGAATTTGCGCAGGTGAGGCAAAATCACGCTGGCCTTATTTTTATGAAATTCTTCAAAGTTTTATTGAGGTTGAAATGAACCTCGAGTTCACAAGTAAAACTGAGGGCTGCCAAGGGCCATGTCTGAAACCTAGTTTAAAAGTTCAAATTTATTCAAGATATTGATGATAAGCAATCCCTACACTAGCTTCAGCTAAGAAAAGGCTTTTTTTCTCAACCAACCCTTCCTTTCTCAACCGAGCCTTCCCTTGTTAAAAAAATTGGTGTCATAGGACCAATTCCCTTCCTTCAGCTCATTTATCTTGATTTTAATACCAAAAATATATTGCAGCTGGTTGGTGCAGAATTTTACCCCTCCCCACACCCACCCTCACCCACCGACCCATATATATATATATATATATATATATATATATATATATATATATATATATATATATATATATATATATATATATATATATATATATATATATATATATATATATGTGTGTGTGTGTGTGTGTGTGTGTGTGTATATATATATATATATATATATATATATATATATATATATATAACCAACGGGTAAAAGGCTCCAAAAGATGTTGAGTAGTCACCCGCTGAAGACCCTTTAATTTATTTGGGCTGATACAGCCTATGTCAAAATTTTAAACAGGTACGTGTGCAATATGGACAATAGAGATTCCATATGCATATAGGTTAGACAGGGACAGATTAGCTTATGGAGAGTAAAGAGTTCGGACTGCAGAATAGAGAATTGACTACTTGGAAGTGGGCAAAAAGACACAAATACAATACATTTATATATATATATATATATATATATATATATATATATATATATATATAATATATATATCAATGTGTAGTTTCTCGAAATGTACGGGATTATGGTGTTTTTCCATAGTAACATGAAGCATATATACTTTTTATTTCAATTGTTTACTTCCCTTTTTAATTGTGTTTTACCAGAGTATATAGTGTTTCTATCACATTCATCATAGTTTTTCCGCCTCACTTGTGACGTATAATCAGACATCCCTTGCACAAATTTGATTTTGCCTTACATTTACTGTTTTACTGCTGCATTTCTATCCAGGTTAACATCTGAACGCAAAATGTATAAGCTTATTGTTCAACATCTTTTAACTAATTTGATTCTACATTTCGTATCTAAAAAGAGATTCTGTCAGCACTAGCAATATGCATCGTGGCTTTTATTTTGCAAGATGAGTTTCCAGGTCACAGGGTCATTTCCAGGTCAAAGCTTACAACTTTTGCCTGCAGCCTTAGGATTAAAGACTTGAAACACACAAAGCAAGATATTTATCCGATACTGCCATTTATTTCATCTAAACATTTATCCATTTTTTCCTTTAAATCAATCATATATATATATTTACAATAAATACAAATACTAGGGATAAGAATATTATGTAAACATTACTTTGTGCCTGTGCTGCAGAAAACTTAATGCGACTGTGTCAGTTTATAAAGACAAGCTGCCAGTTACAACCCCTTTCCTTTTATGCAAACGAGAAATCCATATCTAAAAATGTTTACAATCAAGTTCGATTCAGTTAAAGTAGTACGCCGCTGATGCAGACGCCATACGATATAGTTTTCATTCTGTTTAGGTCATGTGATGTGCAGTGAGTTCCTACTTTTGAATTTCACACCAGAATATGATAAACCGCCGCCAAACATAGAATTAAGTGTCACTTTCTTGTGTTCTATGCTTGTGTATAATTGATGTTGGTTATATAGTTTTAAATGTGTTTTTATTTTTGTAACTTGCCGTGTATTAATGTGTGTTTAAAATCTAGAAACTGCTGCTAACACACATGTACTCCTCTCAGTAATTAGAACTGTATTGATAGGGGTCTAATGTGGACAGTTACTTGTGTTTCCGTGCCAAAGAACAGTGACTGAAACATGTTAATCACTTGCATAGGACATCATTTAGTAGCAGACTAGCATTTCACTCACTCTGTTGGGAATCGAGGAATAAATCATTTTCGGTGTGATTATCACAACTCATGTTTGCGTCTACAATTCTACAAAAGTCTATACAGTCGCTTCGTACAGTTTTCTTTCCAAAAAAATACACAAACACTCACTCAAGAGATTGTAGCTTCGTGATAAAAACAAACAGCTCCATGTGAGGATGAGACCGTCTTGACCTACTGCAGCACTACGATCTGGAACAAGAACGGAATGCCCAGTTGAACCTGCTGCCTCCGGGGTGTTGCAAGGGATGCAATGCATAGGAGCGACAAACTGGCACAAATGAATCTATCAGTCTGAGTTTTTCTTGACTCTTGCACAATATGTAGTCATATAAGGGTCAAGCGTCGTAAGCAAATAAAATTATTATAAGTGACTCCGAATTAAACAACCTGCAAATAAAGGAAGCAGTGTCTTTAGTTATTACATATGAAACTTTTTGAATGTCACGTGTTTTGAGTATTTCGGAATGATGTAAACGTTTACTGAATCTTAGCGACAGTTTTATCACATTTCCTTTCATTATTGCGAATCTGCCGATATTTGCTTTCAAGAGATAAATAAATATAAGCCCATAAATCAAGGAAGGTACACCACTTATTTTTTCGAGATAAGACTTCACTTGTCTGAAACACCTGAAAAAAAAAAAAAAAAAAAAAAAAACCAACCAACTTTATGATACCGTTGCATGGCTCCTCGAGGGAAAGGAGTGGTAATAAGCTAAAGCAATATCTTTGGCTGTAGACCACAGTTGTGATTGGCTTGTTGAGCTTCCCAAAAATGTTCCACTATTTTTAAAATACTGCATTTTTAGAATGCCGTTTCTACTTTCTGAAAAAAGTAAGCAGAGTCAGATTTCCTGAAGTACACCATTATTAGATAGGCTCCCAAACATGTTCAGTAGCTACCCGCTGAAGACCCTTTAATTTGTTTGGGCTGATACAGCCTATGTCAAAAATTTGTAGAGGAGCGTGTGCAATATGGACAATAGTACTTGCATATGTATATACGTTAGACAGGGACAGGTTAGCTCATGGAGAGTAAACAGTTCGGAATGCAGAATAGGGTAATGACTTTAAGGAAGTGGTTTTGGGCAAAAAGACACAAATGCGATTGGTTATGTAGGTGCACGTTCCAATAGGGTAGATGAGACCTAGATATGCTGGGAACAGCTACTGTATGACCCTGGACAGAGAACAATTCATACAGCTATATAAAGCCAGCATTCAGATGTTTCAAATGTCAATTATAAAAAAAGTGTTGAATAAGGATTTAATATATATATATATATATATATATATATATATATATATATATATATATATATATATTCGTGTTTCTGTGTAGTTTACATGTGGTACATACTCTTCGCCAAGTTTTAAAATTTGGATTTGCTGATTTTCTTAAACTTGAAATGCTAGAATGTAAACAGAGAGGAATTATAACCGATGTCAAGTCCCTTTTCGAAAGATCCACATTCAAATTAATGGGATCTTGCAGACCAGTGGTAGGTTGAAAAAAATAATCTGCATAGATAAAACAGTTGTTTTCAGTATTTTCTAGACATAAAAAATGTTCTACAGTTTGAGGGAGAATAGGCTGTCTTGACGTGTGCCGCGTGTAACTGAAAAGATTTCCCCATATGCAAATCTGTATTTCCCACATACCTTGGGGCCTTTGTATCATTGGTAGATAATCAACTAGTACGGTGAAGAAATAATGTTATATAGCTTACAAAATAATTCACTTTGCAACATTTTTTTAAAGAAACCCTCAGCATCCAAGCTAGGAGTATATAAGTCAGGTGGTGGTTTACCATATGCAATTTTACTTTTGCTTAACCCAAGTTAAACTATTCTTGGCTTCGATAGCAGCGATAAAAGGTCATCGATCTTGGAATGTGTTAAGGGGCAGTCTCTGCTGATCCGAGCTCGAGTGTATGACAAATACCCACACTCTTAAGTCTGTGTCGGTGTACATTATTTCAGAAGCAGGTGGTGCAGGTTGACATAGCAAATGTCCAGTTTGTGTACTGGGTGTCCAGCATAGATCAAGTATACACTTTACGACAAACAGAAAGAAAAAATGGTTGAAAGCGAAAAACACCCTAACTAATGTATACAATCAATCAAGCAGAACTAAAAATAAAACAAAAACAAAAAACTAAAAAAGGCTGAAAAACAACAAAACGGAGCACAAAAAAGGGAAAACAAATGAACAAAACAAAACAAAAATAATACCCAACCCAAAATTACACACACACAAGGCAAAAGTAACAGCATTAATGAAACTTGAATTATGTCTTAATTATAAATGTTAAAAGAATTGTGCACCTCTAAATATATTTACACACAAATGTAAAACGATCGTATATATATATATATATATATATATATATATATATATATATATATATATATATATATATGCATGTATATATATATGAGTTTTGACGACCTGGAGATAATACAACCGCAGCGCCTTGACTTGTGTACAGGCACATTGAATACAAAGAATGCGTGAGTCCACAAGCATTTGCCCTAGCTAGAATAAAGCAAAAACAGGTGGGAAATACTCTTTAAAGTATGTTTAGAAAATGTTTATTGTTTTGTAACCTTGAAATCTTCATTTCATGGATTGATAAACAGCTTTCCAGGGCGCACCCAGGATGTTGTTAGCATTGTTCTATAGTAGAAGCACAGTCGAACAAATTCTATAAATGACCAGTAGTATGAGTACTATAGAGGGAGGGTAAAGTTGCAACATCTGTAATTTGTATGTGTATTATAATATAGGTCGACCTGGACCTCCCTCATGTTTCTATTTTTTTTTCTCATGTCCATATTCTTTGTCACGCTTTGGGCAAATAAATGTCAATAGGTTATGACCCCCAACGTGCCCCCCCCCCCCGCCATAACGTCGAATGCCCTTGAGCGTGACAAGTGATATGGTCCCTTTTGGAACTTAACTTTATATGCACCACTAGAAGAATAACAAAAACTCCATTATTATTTCCAATAATGACACATAATATTCATCTGTACCGATTAACGAAGTAAATTATAAGGCGTGCCCTACATCAATATGTTCTTCAATACATAAGGTCGTAAAAAAATGCCGTCGGGGGTTGGTATGAACAATAAGCTGAAATACCTGCACATCGATATTCCTCTTTACAAAGCTGGACCTGAATACAAATATTAGTTTTAAAACTGATTGCTCACATTAGGTGTGGTTCTATATAAGTAGTGGTAAATGTCCTGAGTGTAGGATTCTCGTCTGCTTGGTGCCTTTGGACATTGGGTATATTTTGCACATCTTTTTTTAGATCAGAGGTATGTACTGGTACACGCTGTTCTTTTTGCAAACAATATCATACGGATAATAGATTTTTCAATAATGTTTGTAACAGATTGTTTTATTTTTAACCGTTAAAAGACTTGGGATGTTTCACTTTGGAATACCACTAATGAAACAAGTTTACTCAAAACAATGAATTAAATTTGTATTAACACATTTTGGCATCTGTGATGTAAAACGATACATGCAGTGGGACAAGAAAAGTTTCATTCGAATTGTTATGAATATTTATGAAATGTGTAAAACATAAAAAGTTCATGGGCTTCAGAAATACGTATAACAGGTCAAAATACACAAGTATATTTATACACAGTATGAACATTTTATGTTCCATAAGTGGTGTAAGCTCCTTTCTATCAGACAGGTCAAAATATTATACAAAAATATCATACACAGTACTTTCTTTTGCCTCTCATGCAATTGTGAATCGGGACAAACAAATATAGAGAGGACAGCGAAATATATTGACAAATAAGAAAAGAAAAATCTTGGAAGAATGTTTAACAATTTTAGAGTTCAAAGTTTTCCCAATATTGTTAACTAAATACTTATGTAATTCCATATGCAATGGAAGTGACGTTTTTAATGGCCCTAGAGTTCCCATATGCAATATATGTAGGGTCAGCAACTGTCGATTTTATATTAAAATGTTAATGTTTACTTGCAACTTTATGTAGCCAACAGGAATGTCACATTTTCTTTTATGTATATGTATATTTGGTAACTAACCATATATGACAAAACCACTTCTTTGTTTCTTCTTCTTCCTTTTTTATGCACACTACATGAATTTATGAGAGCAGAAATATGTTAGTGGGAAAGTAACCGTATATTGTGACTAAAATTAAGAATTAACTGTTCAAGCAAAAGATCGTAAAGCTTCGACAGGTTTCCTATGACATGTTATTGCACATAGCTCAATGGATATTTTAAAAATGAAGTGTTTTTCTTACAGCTTGACTCAACAATGCGCCTGCGGACGTTGTGCTTGGTTCTTTTGGTAGTGGGGATTCTAGTCATCAAAGAGAATACTGATGCTGCACCTCATGGTCACTCTAGTCAAGTACAGTCCCAGGTATTTCCATGGCCAGTTCTAATACCCATTGGTGCGACTATTATTGGATGGCTTAGTGAAAAGTTCAAACCAAGCGGCGGGGCAATAGTTTGAGCTGCCTGAAGCATCATCACGAAGATCATGATAAATGGATGAAGAGAAATTTAGCAAGGGGATGTGCCCGACTTTGGAACACTAAGAATAGATGTAAAAACGTATCAATCAACATTATCTCAGTTTGTGCGATAGCATACTTGCATTTTTTGGTTTGTATAGTAAGTCAATTCAAATATGTTAAGAAGTTTAAAACGGGACTTAATAGGATGAATGATTTACAACCATCGAAGGGTACTGATATTGTGGTAAAAATTCTTCATTTAGGCCTGTTCTGTACCTGACCTTAATAAATACAATAGCCAGCAACCATGTTGTCATGATATACACCTGAAAAATATATGCCTACGGAACCCATATTCTGACAAAGACCATACCTCTAGAAATGGAAACTGCTACAGGAATGAAACCAATGTTCATTTGTACATAACGGATGAAACATTAAACATAATCTACCTATATCAATTTGGGAGTTTTGAATCATTGAAATAGTGCAGAAAAACATGATCGATATTCATAAATTCCAAATCCAACAAAAACAGCAAAGAGATTCCCGATTTGCCAAAGCATCAACATTCATCTTCCAATACCAATGTGAAGGAACAAATTTCACTCCTGACTTTTTCATTACTTCTGCCCCCCCCCCCCCAAAAAAAAGCCATATCACTTTTTAGTTCTGCAAACTTGTCAGTCAGCTAAGTTTTAAAGAAAAGAAGAAAGTAGGCCTACATCGCTTTTTTCTGATATTTATGAATCTGGAACATTATAAACACACTCTACCTACACTATGACTATGAGTCGGCAAACACAGCCTACCCTACATAGCCAATGAAGTATTTATCAAATAATACAGAAAAACATGATCCATATTCATAAAAGCCAAGCCCAACAATAACAGCAAAGAAATTCCAGAGTTGTCAAAGCATCAACATTCATATTCCAATACCAATTTGAAAGAACAAATTTCCGTCCTGACTTGAGACAGGCAATCACCCATGATAGGCAACTGGTGGTTTTAATCCAGTCCTCTCAACCTTTGAAATAGTGTTCATTACCTACAGACTATAGTGTTTCCAAAATATATGGGCCTACCCACCAAAAAAAACAAAAAAAAAACAAGTCTTTAATGTGGGCAAGTTATTTGCTGATGTACCTTTTAGCCCTTTTGCTGGAACCTCCTTTCCAGGGCTCTCCTTTCCACAGCAAACTATTTCTTTTTTTTTTCCAAAGAACTGCAAAAGCATGATATGCTACCAGTCTACATGGCAATACTGACTGTGGAGTTGCTGAGGATAGAAAGTCTTTAAGATGCTCCACAAAACGAGAGAAAATACTATGTTCATAGGGCTGCGCAAAGAAGTGAAATTACAGCATCTGAGAGAACCATAGGTCAAAAGAGTTCACATTACACTTACAAAGCCAAAAAGTTTGTCTTTGGATATTCTTAATCAGCGGTCTCCTCCTGTGATTTAAGTGCTCAAGGCTTGTCAAATTTACATTAAATCTTGCCAAAATTCCCAAGAGTAACCTACTGCGCATTATATAGATTTTTACTTCAATGAGTTTTAATATGATAGGACACTCGGTTAGATTAGAGCTTTGTGATAATAACAGACAGCTGTATGTGAGGACGATGGCCTACTGAAGCACCACGATCTGGAGCAAGGACGGAATGCCCAGTTGAACCTGCTGCCTCTGGAGTGTTGAAAGGAATTAAATGCATAGGAGCGACAAACCGGTACAAATCAATCTGTCAGTCAGAGTTTTTCTTGACTCTTGCACAATATGTTGTCGAATAGGAGTCAAACGTCGTTAGGAAATAAAGTTCCCATAAGTGACTCCGAATTAAACAACCTGCAAATAAAGGAAGTAGTGCATTTAGTTTTACATACAAAAGTTTTTGAATGTCGCATGTTTTGAGTATTTTGGAATGATGTTAACGTTTACTAAATATAAGCGACGGTTTTATCACATTTCCTTTCATTATTTCGAATCTGCCAATATTTGCATTTAAGAGATAATAAAAATAAGCCCATAAATCAAGGAAGGTACACCACTTATTTTTTCGAGATAAGAGTTCACTTGTCTGAAACACCTGAAAAAAACCAACCAAGTATATGATATCGTTGCATTGCTCATCGAGGGAAAGGAGTGGTAATAAGTTAAAGCAATATCTTTGGTTGTAGACCACAGTTGTGACTGGCTTGTTGAGCTTCCCAAAGATGTTCCATTATTTCTAAAATACTCCATTTTCAGAATGCCGTTTCTTCTTTCTGAATAAAGTAAGCGAAGTCAGATTTCCTGAAGTACACCATTAGTTTCATAGAATTCGAAACATGTTGAGTAGTTACCCACTGAAGGCCCTTAAAGTTATTTGAGCTGATACAGCTTATGTCAAAACTTTATAGAGGAACGTGTGCAATATGGACAATGGTACTTTCATATGTATATAGGTTTGAAAGGGATAGGTTAGCTTATGGAGGGTAAAGAGTGTGGACTGTGGAATAGAGTAATGATTCTAGGAAGTGGTTCTGGGCAAAAAGACACAAATACAATTGGTTATGTAGGTGCACGTTCCAATAGGGCAGGTGAGACCTATATATAACACAATTTATTTTAAAAACAGAAAATCCATTTTTCTGTTTTTTGGCTGAATTTACGGAAATTGGGAACATGTTGATGCGAATTTAGGATTCTGATGCCTGTTAGGTCTACAGATCTACATTTTGTATGAGTAGAAACACTCATTCTGTACAAAACCTTGGAAAAAGGGTCCCAACTGAGTGGATCCACTCACTTTGGACCTGCTGCACAATGCCACCGATGAGTAGGAATCCTCATTCGGTACAAAATATCGCAAATGAGGCCCAAATGAGGGGAACCACTCACTCAGACTAGCTGCATCAAGGCTTTGGTGAGTGGAAACACTCGGCTACCTGGCACAAGAAATTCGAAGCGGGGCGCACACGAGGGAAAATACTCATTAGCCCTTATGTGGCTGCATGAAAGCTTAAGGTGACCGGTGAGTGGAGAGACTCAGTTGATCCCGAATCATGTCAAAAGGAGGGAAAACACTCACTTGAAAGACCAGAGCTGTTTGTTTTTAATCTTATTAGAGTGAAGCCACTCACCCTTTTCAACATGCCATGAAAAATTGAAATGAATAAAATGATATTCAATTTTTTTTTTAATGTAGAACATTTGACTGGTACCCTCGTATACAAAAACAGAGTTCGTCTTTTGATCCCTGGATTTTGAGGTTTTAGGGGCGTTTGATTTAAGTAGCGTATCAGTTGAGGAGTGTGGAGTCTGGGGTTAGGTAAAAACTTTTAAAATATCCATGCCAAAAGATTGCCAGTTCATCAAACATGGCGCTGGAAGGGAGGAGGGTGACCTATTTGGCCCTTAGTCATCTTCCGCGTCCTGTTGGCGTTCATTTGTTAGAACCCATGACAAAATGCGTAAACATTTGTGCCAAAGCTGTATACCTTCATGAGTGAAGTTTTACTTGCTGACATGACCGACACAGGGATAACTACAGTACACGCCAAATCTTTCTTCCGTGTGATACACCCAAGTTTGTTTGGGAATCCTCGACACAGGGCAAACTATACAGGGGTGGATGTAGGATTTCAGGAAAAGGGGATCAGTGACTTAAACAAAGCCCAAAGCGCGCGTGTGAAAGTGACAAAGGCCACAGCGGCGGAGGGGGGATTTAAAAAAAAATAGATGCTCTGAGATGCATTTTCCTGGCATTTGAGACTGTATTTTAATAGCATAATTTGATTTCTCTGAGACACAAAATCCACTGCATTTGGCCTCCCTGTTGCTGGGAGGGGGGATAAGCATACACATTTCACTTCATGGCATTTTGTATACGTAATGATAATAGTTCTTACCTTTTGTCCATCCATTGTTTCTTTGGATCTTATCTTTTCAAGTTTTGGCTTCTTTATAAGAAAACGATCCATATTTATTGCAAATACCAATTATTTTAAGCCCAACATTAAAGCAAGCAAACATGTCACTGTGTGGATTAAATCATTACGTGTCAAAGTTAGGTCATGACTCCATTCACATGCATCATTCACAAGAGCTAGCCCGGTGGCCGCAGAGAGTATCTGGGCCGAATGACACTCACTGACCCTTGCATTTAAAATTTGACCAAACCCAGGACACTGGCCGGGAAGTCAAGTGCTGCACCCATCTCCACATCTGGAAGTAGTTTCACATGCAACTGCCTCTCTGGGCTACCTCTGCAGTGTGGTTGTATTGAAACATGCTGTATGCTAGCTGCTGGGTTGTACGATTTCCTTATCTCAGTTTGCAACTAAAACTGAATATGTAAGCCTATGAACTTCTTTCTGGTCTTGTTAATGAGTCCCACGTCGTTTATCTTCTCTGTCCGCCTTTCCTCTTTCTTTTTTTTCTTTTTCTTTTTTTTCTTTTTTTTTGTGGACACCAAAAAAGGGGAGTCCAGGACCAGTCTGACTCCCCTCTAAATTTGCCTCCTGCTATAGACTTTTGATCGCCAAAAATTCTTACATAATTGCCTTTGTCTCCTGGTGTTAAAAATATGCTTTTCTGCAAAATTGCCCTGAATTGGGTAAAACTCATCATGTGCTTTCCATTCAAAAACTGTTGGAAAGCCCTTGTCAGAAGACGAGAACACATGAAAGCCCTTTCTTTACAACGCAAAGTCTGTGGTGTACGAAAGTGTCATTAAAAACGTAGCAAAGTGCATGTATTTAACCTCTGTCAAATACCACTGCACAGGACCAGCA
Organism: Hermodice carunculata; assembly: GCA_964020975.1. Classification (NCBI taxonomy): domain Eukaryota; kingdom Metazoa; phylum Annelida; class Polychaeta; order Eunicida; family Amphinomidae; genus Hermodice; species Hermodice carunculata. The sequence goes on from OZ026620.1 coordinate 6,229,221, forward strand.
TTCCCATATTTTCCATTCAAGACTGCAGTCCATTTAGGCTCCAATTGGCTCCCCAACTCCGGTTTGTGTCCAGCTTATTATGTGTGATACGCAAAGTCATAATCTCTACATCCTTCATGAGGTTTCTTTCACCCATACCCCGCAATAAAAAAAATTCAAATGATCTGGGTTTTTTTTCATAAAAACTACTTAACAGGTTCCGCAGTGGGATGCAGGAAAACACCCAAGACATATCTGATATTTAAAGTGTGTGTGTGTCAACACACTCTTTTCTTTCTTTCTTTCTTTCTTTCTTTCTTTCTTTCTTTCTTTCTTTCTTTCTTTCTTTCTTTCTTTCTTTCTTTCTTTCTTTCTTTCTTTCTTTCTTTCTTTCTTTCTTTCTTTCTTTCTTTCTTTCTATCTGTCTGTCTGTCTGTCCAGACAAAGCGCGTCTGTCCGTCCGTCCGTCCGTCTGCCCTTCCTTCCTTCTTTACCAGTGAATTTGTCCATCACTTTTCTCTGACACCATTTTACCTAGAAACTCCAAACTTGGCAGGATTGTACTTCCATACAAGGAGTTTGACCTTTTTATGCACAGGAATGAAGATGTTTAAAATTATGCAAATAAGGGGCATTTGGAATTTTAAATCTTGAATATCTTCAAAAGTATGATAGATAGCGATGTCATTCCAACTTTTTTACCATTGCGTATCTCTTGAATGTAAAACATAAAATTGTAGCAATTCAAATTATGCTAATTAGCACCATTAGAAATTTTAAATCGTGAATAACTTCTAAAGCTATAATAGATAGAGATGCCATTCCAACTTCTACTCCTGTGTTATGGAATAGTTGTACATTGCCATACCAATATGCTTTGAAGACACACACACCGATTTGCTATGCAGCAAATCATCTTTTCTAGCTTTGGACATTTCTTTTCCAGGCCACAGATATAAATGAGCACAAAAGCGAAGAAATACTGACTATATGACTGTACCCAAACTTTTTGACATTCACCCATGATAAACAATTGAAAACAAACCAGCAAAACGTTTTGGCTATGAGGTATGGCGCTCATCAGGGAGTGTTATAAGCTGGGTCAAAATGTGAAGCATGACAGTCTATAAAATGTTTGCCACCATGTGATCAAATCAGCCGGCCACGCAACATCCACTTTTGGGGTGGGGGTAAATGATCAAATGACCCCCCCCCCCCTCCATGAGAAAATAATTCCTGATGCAGATTTCTTGAATCCATTCCCCACCTCGAGCCCATACAATAAATCACAAAAGTGTGTATTCGCATTGTGATATGTGTCAGATAGAAAAAATAAGCAGTTTTCAGGTCAATTTTAAGTTTTGTCCAATTCAACTCTATCGGCCATTGGTATACAATAGTCCCTCTATAGCTGTCATCAGACAGAAATGATTACCTATACGATTTCCTGGGTCACTCCATCCTCACATTGAGTATGGAGATCAGACACCCTCCACACCCTCCTGGGACCACTGCTTTTTACCTTATCGCTAAACAGTGTAACACTGCTTACATGGACAGCTGGAGATTGTTATGACTGGCTAAGATGCAACCGGACCCAGTGTAGGAATGCACTAAAACCACTGGCTATATATACATATCACAGTGACACAGAAGAGGACGTTTCTCTGTGATCCTGCTCAAAGGACTAAAAACCACAGGTACCCATGTTTTTGCATGTGCGAAAGAATAAGTAAAACACAAACATGTGTAGTACCTAATGTACATTTTATATCCCAGGGTATTCATTTAGTATCTCAATTGTCATATGATACCACTATGACAGGAACAAGATGCAGGAGCCAACTAGAAAAGGAGATTTGCTTCGAAGCAAACCTGTCTGTGTGCCTTCAAAAGTTGTAAATAATAATACCTACAACTTTTGTCCTGGGGTACTTCAAATTCCATTAAGCTGATGGCTGCATGAAAATTTCAAGGTACAAATGACCTTGACATTTAAAGGTCATATGTAAATTACAAAAATATACAGTGTTACAATACCTACAATTTAAGCCCAACATGAACCAAATCATAGAGAAGTTGACCAAGTTTAGTACGACAAGATGAAACTTTCAAAGGTCCGAATGACATTGACCTTTATTTTTACAAGTTACCTGTTATTACAAAAACACGCAGTTTTTGTAATATCTACAAGTTGAGCCCAACATGATTAAAATTGGATGAAAATTGACCAAGTCATGGCTGGAAGAAATTTTCAAAGGTCCTGATAACCTTGACCTTTGATCCTTGGAGGCCACAATAAGTAAAATTTGCAGTGTTACAATAGCTACAATTTGAGTCCAACATGATTAAATTTGGATAAAAAATTGAGTTATGGCTACATGAGAATTTCAAAGGTCCAAATGATCTTGATGTTTGAAATATATAGGTCACTTGTAAGTCACAAAATGTGTAGTGTTACATTTGCTACAATTTGAGCCCAACATGATCAAAATCGGATATACATTGACTGAGTTATGGCTACATGAAAATTTCAAAGGTCCAAATGACCTGGACCTTTGACCTTTAGAGTTTATTTGTAAATTACAAAAATATGCAGTGTTGCAATACCTACAACTGGGGTCCAACATGGTTAAAATTGGTTGAAAATTGACAGAGTTATGGCTAGATGAAAATTTTAAAGGTCCAAATGACCTTCATTTTTTACCTTTACAGGTTGCATGTAAATTACAAAAATGTGCAGTGGTACAAATATATTCATGGAATAAGAATTGATTTTCTGTATCAATAATACTTTTGGAGATATTCAAGATATAAATCTTCAAATGTCCCTAATTTGCATAAATTTCAAAACCTTTGAACTTTTTTTTACAAAAATTCAATACTCCATGTATGGAAGTATAATTATGCCAAGTTTTGGGGTTTCTACGTATAATGGTTTTCAAATGAAATGTCTGACAAATTTGCTTGGAAAGAAAGAAAGAAAGAAAGAAAGAAAGAAAGAAAGAAAGAAAGAAAGAAAGAAAGAAAGAAGAAAGGAAGGAAGAGAGGGAGGGAGGGAGGGAGGGAGGGAGAGAGAGAGAGAGAGAGAGAGAGAGAGAGAGAGAGAGAGAGAGAGAGAGAGAGAGAGAGAAAGAAAGAAAGAAAGAAAGAAAGAAAGAAAGAAAGAAAGAAAGAAAGAAAGAAAGAAAGAAAGAAAGAAAGAAAGAAAGAAAGAAAGAAAGAAAGAAAGAAAAACAATATACCTGTGTTGGTACACAGACATAAATAGAACAGATAATAGACCTTGGATGCATAATTGGTTCAAACACTGTCTAGAAACACTTGGAAGTTCCATTAATAAAATGAACTTTGAAGGTCTGAATATCACGGCTGGTCTTTTTAATCCTTGGAAAATCCCAAATTATCCTATTGCATTAGTTTTAAAATGGACTCCATTTCATTATTTTTCATTGTTATGCCCCATCCTAATGGAGGAGGGGCATACAGAAATCACTTATTTCATCCATCCGTGTGTCCATGCGTCCCTGTCCGCAATTGTGTCCGGTGTATAACTCGCTTATACCTCAACTTAAATTGATGAAACTTTAAACATAGGTGAATTTTGACATAAGGGTGCATCATGTACCAAAATTATGTCGCTAGGTCAAGTATCTAGGTCACAGTGACAGATTCTTGTATTTCGTGTCCAGATTATATATAACTCCTTTACTTAATGTGACTTAGATTAATGAAACTTTACGCAGATGTATCTACACATAAAGGTGTGTCATGTACCGAAAGTAGGTCACCAGATAAAGTATCTGGGTCACGGTGACAAAATCATGTAAAACTACATGACACTTCATGGCGGAACTGTAATTCTGCTCTTATAGTTAGATTACTTAAGCTTTACACACAGGTGCAACTACGCATAAGGGTGTGTCATGAACCAAAAGTCGGTCACTAGATCAAGTATCTGGATCACAGTAACATATTCTTGTAAAATCGTATCAGGGCCATAAATCCTTTACTATTTAACTTAATTTCATGAAACTTCACACATACATGTATCTTGACCTGAAAGTGTGTTATGAAACAATAGTAGGTCAAGTATCTGGGTCATGGTGATACATTATGTGAAACTACATTACACTTCATGCCCGGGTTATAATTCAGTTGTCCTTTGACTGAGAATCATGAAACTTTGCACACATGTGTATCTGGACACAATAGTGTGTCATACATAAAAGTAGGTCAGTATGTCAAGTATCTTGGTCACAGTGATAGCCTATTTTTATTGACTACAGTCATTCTAAAACGAGACCTGTAATTAGCAAGGTTATAAATGAGGCGAAAGGGCATGGATCTCGCAATATCTGGTTGCCTTTTAGTTATATTTATATACGATGTTCTGCTGGTTTGCACATAGCCTATTCACTAAAGTTAATGATCCTGAGCAAAATAATCAACTAAAGATTTAAATGATGGACTCATGAAATTGAGACTCGAACTTCTGCAAAAAAAACTTTAAACTTCAGACCTAGCCTTCGGTTGTAGGATTATAGATTAAAAAAGAAATAAAAGATATAGCAGCAGTTTTACCTGCACCCGCTCCCCATCAGCTATATTGCACAGACTGGACTATGAATCACATCCTTCATCTCCATGCATATGTGTTGTATTGCATATTGGTATATTTTAATTATAAACTTTACATTTCATGCACAAGAATATGGAATTTAAAAACACACACACACACACACACACACACACACACATTCTGCAGGGCTGCGAATGACGTGCAACTTGAATTCATATGATGACAAGGGTTCGCAGTAGTGTTAACATAATTTGGTAGTAACAACATAGATTCAATTGTTGTTTGCTAACTCTCCAGTCAAAACACACCCATGAATAAAAACTAAGTATAAAAAAGGGAGGATTGCAAAAATGATGTTCTGTCTTATGCATGGGGAAGTTTTAATTGAATGGATTTAGTATTTCGTGACTGTACATGTACATATTTATAATCTCATAAAGAAATGGTACAATGGATTAGAATGAACTTTGCCATTTCACTTTTGACGAGCAACCAGCTTCATTTTTGTGAAACTGAAATATTCACAACTCAACTTGGAAAATCAACACTATCAGTAGGACTTTTATTATATATTTTGTGTTAAATTAGAGTATCCGAGATAAAAATGTTCCTCATATTCATGATCATGTAAGGATACATGTTACAACGCATCAAATAAATATTTAACTGGGAGTGATTTTAATGTGGAAAACTGATCTACAGTCTGTCTTAACTCTTAAAGAGATCCATGACCCTAAATATTCCATAATGTACAACGATTTCAATATTACATTTTATGTTATACCACATGACCATATAAACCTCCACACAAACTAGGGTTGATTTTCTTTGAACGTCACAAAAGTTTCTTCCTAATGACACTAAAAATACTGGTTTTTTAACAAAACTTTATTTTTCTAAAGAACTAATAATTGTGCAATGATGAACTACTAACCTCAGAGGAGTTGATGTTAGTTTATGATTCACTACCGTTAGGTTTATGTTGAAGTATGCTAGAAATCAAAGTTTTTATTATTTAATTCAAAATTTCTCATATTTGAGTATTTTTAGCAGTTTTTATGAAGGAATTTTTTTTCTTGGTCCAACAAAAAGTTATAGGTATAGGGGTTTGGTCAAAGCCAATAGCAGCAGCAACTCACATTGAAGTTATTTTGAATGACAAAAAGGTTTCATTTTAGTGGTCACACTAGATCAGACAGACTGCAAATGTAAACAGAAGTGTGATTATAAAAAGTTGGTTGCAAGAGGGCAGTGGTCTCTTTATTGGGGATTTTAAATGAATATTCTACTGTATTATTGGTATGTACATTTATATACATGCTAAATTACAGTCATTGAGGAACAAATGTATACAAGATATATTATTTTGGTTTGAATTTTGCACCCGTTTTAAATTCATAGAGAGTAAGTCACCAAAACTAGAAAATATTTGGAAATTGACAAAATTATTCAAAAGAGGAGTTCACTGACAGTAGAAACAATATGTTAAATTGTCAGTGTTACATATTTATTGTTTATCATTTGGCACAATTCAAGCTAAGAGATGTCAGGGTTGAATGTAGTAGAGGCAATGTATCCCCTTGTCACACTAGTAATTTCATATTACCTGCATGGGCATCATAAAAAGTTACCAATTGGATGCCTTTCAAGATGACTTACACAAACCAAGCTTTTAATGATAGCCCTCTTTCTGTATACAAAGCCACATCATTTTTTTAAATAACAAAAATTGATTTTTTCTTCCTTTTTTTAAAAAAAAGGCACATAGACCCATTGATAAGTCATTTAATATCTCGTTAATTTACACTTTTCCCAGGAATAAGCAGCTTTTAGCTGTTTCTTCCTATTATACATAAGCTTAAGAATACAAGGTTTATAAATTTGTCCAAATTACATAACTTGACAGAGCCAAACCAAACGAACATTCTTTACAATCTACATTATCTCTGACTTTTTAGGCTCCCTCCTATTTTCAAATTTTGGTCATCTAGCCCGTAAACCACAAAAAAAAAAAAAAAAGAAAAAAAAAAAAAAAAAAAAAAGAAAAAAAAAAAAAAAGAAAGGGGGGGGGGCTTTTAGGAAAAGGTTAATCACATAGTTACGGCAGGGAAGTGCCAGAGAAGCATTTCCCTGGTTACAGCTAGTAGTTTGCATGACTTTTTTGGTCATGGGTGGGTGGGTGGGATTTCAATGTTAATGGTAAAAGTGTTGGTTGTATTTCAATTTAAAGCAATGCTCAATGTAAAAGTTCAGAACTGATAATTTAACGAAAGCATTTTTATTTAATGAAATCCATTAAAATCTTTCATACCCATTACATGAAAAACTACATGTACAACTGAGTCAACACTTCAGTTTCTCTCTCTACCTTCCTTGGTTACAGACTGTCTGAATGAGCAATGATAGGAGTACATTTTGATTCTCATTTTGTCCAAATGTTGATTGAAATCTAAGATTTGTATTTTCTCAGCGTAATCACTGCATGTATTTTAATTAGCAACAGTCAACGTCGCATGAAAGATAAAAGAATGAAACATACATGTTTGCATATATGGAGTGACAGAATCTAAAATATGAGCAATTCGTATTGTATATGATCGGCCGACTAGTCAGTATCACACAAAGATTGCCATCAATGGCTTAAAATTTTGATAATTCATTGTTTATGGCTGAAGATTGAGGGGTTAATATGGAAATTGGTGGTATGAATGTTTTGATATTTTCAAAAAAAACAGAAAATGTAGCTTTATTACAGCACAAAATTTGACCAGGCTGACATAAACAAAAAATAAATAAATAAATAAATAAAAAATAAAAAATCTCAGACAACACATCGCAACGTGTGTAAATACTCCTCTGAATGCGTGCTTGGTCTAAAAAGTAGCCCACCATGTTGTATGAGTGTGAAGAGGCCCAACCAGTGAGTACAGAATTGTAAGTGGCAAAATGAAACAATGAAGATCAATGAAAATTTCCATTTGATACATTGGAAATTTGATGTTTAGTCTGCACGCAAATGATAGAACATACTCAATGGTACAAAGTATTTTCAATCTGATGAAGATCCCAATTTGAAATTATTGGTGTTTTTATCACTATGTGAATTCAAGAATAAACTACAGCAATATATTGGGGGTTGGAGGGGTTGAGGGTAAGGGTACAGTGTATTTCTGCACTGCGGCACAGGGGCATATTATTTTTTGAGTACCAACATCATACTGAAGGCCTCCAATTTTCCCTACTGGCCAGTATTTCGGAATATTCTTATTTTCTGTACTCTGTATTGGGGGAAAATAATTTACTCTACTAGCACAATTGGAAGCCACCTGCCTTACCCCCATACACTCAATTTTCTTGCATGAACAGCGTCCAAACAACAAAAACTCTTTGTGCATCAGCTAAATTACGCTATTTGCTTTGGTGGCATTATTATTCTTGTAACAACTCATTTCAGATGACACAGAACACACATACATGCATGTACGTCAGTGTTTGTGAAAATATTCCTTGACAGATAGATACAACTTACTTTCATGATGCAGCACTCATCCTCTTTGAACTGCGTGGGATCCCCCCCCCCCCCCCACCATCCAACCCCATTCAGTTCACATACATGCATGGTGTCAAGTTCAACCCATGCCTTCTCATTTGGTACATAGGTCTACAAGTCTTGAGATTCATTGCAATATATTACTTTTGCCAGGTGTTCACATCATCATTTGTAGTGATGGAAACAGTGGAGTGGACAAACTATGGTTGTTGAGGAAGATGCTTTTTTCTGGCAGGGTTTTGTTCTGTGAGTACCCCCTTGCTATCCGCTTGTTTATGCATTCTTGATGTCAAGTTGGTGTCAGCCAGTGGTTCCCAGTAGGATGTCATGTTATCGGCATGGAACGTTGATACACGTTCGTGTGTGTGTGTGTGTGTGTGTGTGTGTGTGTGTGTGTGTGTGCGCACACACACATGAGCATCACAAAATGGCAATTTGATCAAGCCAGGTGAAAGTGACACCCGCCCTCATTGCAATCAGTCAGTATCACACCACGAGTCACACCACTAGCCCTGAATTTTCCCCTTCCCTTGCAAAGTTCTACCATTGAAACAAGAGCCCACTGCTAATTGAAAGTGTAGTCCTATCATGGCAATAAAACAGCACACATGTTAGTGGTAACACAAACATTCCCGGCTCCCTGACACATTACATACAGATGCATAACATTTAGTTCCTAGGTCAGGGGCGCACATAAGCTACTTTACTGGGTGACCACAGAGCACTGTCCAGTTGTATGTTGTATGCAGAAAAGTTTACATGTATAACCAGCATCTCAGATTTGTAGAAGTTGGATACTGAGAGATCCGACAGATTTTGAACACAGCTACAGATGAATAAAGTAGATCTATGTTTACATATATTACACACACACACACACACACACACACACACACACACACACACACACACACACACACACACACACACCAAAAAGGTATCGGGAGAAACCCCATAAACTCTCTGCAATTATAAATATAAACTAAAAAGGAAGATTTGCTTTAAAGCAAATCTGTCTGTGTGCCTTCAAAAGCAGTAAATATTAAATGGTACAACTTTTGTGCTTAGGTACTTCACATTGCATTAAGCTTATGGCTGGATGATATTTCCAAGTTCAAATAACCTTGACCTTTTACCTTTAACCTTTATAGGTCACACGTAAATTGCAAAAATGTACAGTGTTACAATACCCACAATTTAAGTCCAACATGATTAGAATTGGATGGAAATTGGCCGCATTATGGCTGCGTGAAACTTTCAAAGGTCCAGATGACATTGACCTTTGACCTTTTGGGGTCACATGTAATTTTCAAAATGTGCAGTGTTGCAATAGCTACAATTTGAACCAAACATGATCAAAATTGGATAAAAATTGACCAAGTTATGGCTAGAAGAAAGCCCGCATCGAAAGTGGCCTTTGACCTTGAAATGACCTTTGACCTTGAGATGACCTCTACCTGAAGTGAACCTTCACCTCAAAAATGACACCTTGGCCTTAAACTGACCTTTGACCTTGACATAACCTTGACATTCGAGATGGCCTTTACCTTGCTATGATCAAACTCCTGTACACTCGGAACCACATCTCATATAGTATATAAAATATTGATGATTTAAAATTTTGATTAGCCCTCATTTGCATAATTTTGAAAAGCTTGACTTCTCATTACAAAAAGGCCAGACTTCATCAATGATAGTATAATTTTGCCAAGTTTGGAGTTTCTATGTGTAATACTTTTTAAATAAAATGTCGGACAAACTTGTCGGGAGAGAAAGAAAGAAAGAAAGAAAGAAAGAAAGAAAGAAAGAAAGAAAGAAAGAAAGAAAGAAAGAAAGAAAGAAAGAAAAACAATATGTCTGTGTTGGCACACAGACATTAAGAAAGAAAGAAAGAAAGAAAGAAAGAAAGAAAGAAAGAAAGAAAGAAAGAAAGAAAGAAAGAAAGAATTCCGAGAAAAACAATATGTCTGTTGTCACACATCCATAAAAAAGAAAAAAAGGAAAGAAAGAAAGACAACATTTTTGATAGTATGTAATGATATATAAACTACCACAGACTGTGTCATCATTCTTTTCCATTTCATTCTCATGAACCAAGTAGTCTTCTAAGCATGATACAACTTGTAGACGTCAGTCTATTCATACTTGTGCATGCTTTGTTTACATTGAACACTGACCTGGCTACCCCTGGCTTGTACGATATCCTAACCTTGCAACCTCACTGCAAGGAAAACTACAGATTCCTGTGGCTTTCAGTTGAATCTGTTATGTCTTACCCAATTAACTAATTATGTGTTGTTCCAATGTTCTAAGTTACGTCTTGTCTGTCTTGTGTAAAAATGACAAAAGCTGTCACACACGGCATTCTGTGTGCTACTCAGGGGCACACATACAGACAAGCATGCTGCCCGTAGCCTGCTATCAAACCCAGGCTCTCTTATCTGGGCTAAAAGTATCAATTACCAAAGCGGACCCCAGAATCTGGACTGAAGCCTTTGGTACTTCACATTCCATTATGCTTATGGCTAGTTTTAACAAAAAGGCCTGAATGAGCTTGACCTTTAATCTTTAGGCATTGCATGTAAATTACAAAAATACGCAGTGTTGCAATACCTACAGGTTGGGTCCAACATGGTTAAAATTGGTTGAAAATTGACTGAGTTATGGCTAGATGAAAATTTCAAATGTGAAAATGACATTGACTTTTGACCTTTAGAGGTCACATGTAAATTACAAAAATGTGCAGTCTAACCAACATATTAATCGAAATTGGATTGATTACCTGTACCTATAATATTTTTGGAGATATTCAAGATTTAAATTTTCAAATGGCCCTAATTTGCAAAATTTTCAAAACCGTTGAACCTCTTTACAAAAAGACCAGGCGTCTCGTATGGAAGTATAATCATGCCAAGTTTGGAGTTTCTATGTAAAATACTTTTTACATGAAATGTCGGACAAATTTGCCTGTAAAGAAAGAAAGAAAGAAGAAAGAAAGAAATAAAGAATTCCTAGAAAAACAGTATGTCTGTGTTGGCACACAGACATAATTTTGAGTGCAGACATGAAGTACCATGAAAAATCCTATGACAGGTGCTTGTGAATGGAGTAAAAATAAGCATCCCTCTGCCTATATTCTTGGTAATGCATTGATCTAAGCCATGTACACACTGTCCATTATGTATAAATGAAAATAGATTCAGGCTGCTACTCAGTAACAATATGGTGATAGGGAATAGGGGTATTTCATATCTGGTCCTTGTATATAAACCAGCCTTTCTTAGCATGACCATAATATGATGTTACGATGGATAAACTTTTATTTTGGTTTTAGTGTAATCAGCCTCCTGTGTCACAAAGGAGAAAGCTTAAAAAAACAAAAAAACAAAAAAAACCCAGGCCCTTGTTTCATAGTTTCAGGTCTTTTTTTTTGTCGAGATTTCATATGGTGTGAACATGAACCTCACTTCCCACCCCCAGCCAACTCACACAGAGTTTGAGCACATGCATACTTGACTGCTTATTTCTAAAAAAAAATATCTGACCACAACTATGAAATATCAAAATACTCTCAGCTAGTTTACATGTCATTTACAAGTGTTTCTCTATGTCAACGTGGTCAAAGTTTGTGCTGTAGATAAAGCTACATTTCTGCCTTTCTTGTACAATATCAAAACATCTATACCACTAATTTCCATAATATTAATCCTCAATCTTCAGCCATAAACAGTAAATTATCAAATTTTAAGCCAGTGATGGCAACCTTTGTGTGATACTGACTAGCCGACCGCTCATATACATTACCAAGTGCAAATACTATCACTGCATATACTCCAAAATGTATGTTTCATTCTTCTATCTTTCATGTGACATTGAGTGTTGCCAATTGAGGTATATGTAGTGCTTACACTGAGAATATACAATGTTTGATCTTAGATTTTATTCAACATTTGGAAAAAATGAGAATCATAATGAATTCTTGTCATATTGTCCATGCTGACAGTCTGTAACTATGGAGGGTAGAGCGTGAGACTGAAATATTGAATTAGTTGTTTAGTATTTTTATGTAATGGATATAAACATTTTAATGTAATTCATTAAATTCATTTGTTTTTGCTCTGTCAAGTTAGTTAAATAGAGTAAATTTATAAACATCGTATTCTAAAGCTTTTGTATTGGAAAGAAACAGTTAAGAGCCGGCTATATCTGAGAAAAGTGTAATTCAACAGGATGTTAAATGACTTTTCTATTGGTCTATGTACTGATTTAAAAAATGTCGAAAAAAATCCCCATTTTAAATTTCATTTTCCCCATTTTTTGCAAATTTTGAAAATAGAAGGGCCCGTAAATTAAAAAAAGAAAAATGATGTGGCCTTGTGTACATATCAAAGAAGGCTATCATTAAAAGCATTGTTTGTGTAGATCACCTTGAAAGGCATCAAATTGTTAACTTGTTATAATGCCCATGCAGGTAATATGAAATTACCAGCGTGACAAAGGTGGAACTTTGCATATACTGCATTATACCCCAACATCTCTTACTTTGAATTGTGCCAAATGATAAACAAAAAATATGTTACACTGACAAACTTACATATTGTTTCTACTGTAAATGCCCTCCTCTTTTGGATGATTTTGTCAATTTCAAAATATTTTCTAGTTTAGGTGACTTACACTGTATGAATTTAAATACAAGCAGGTGCGAAATTCAAACCAAAATAATATATATTGTATACGTTTCTTCCTCAAGGACTGTTATTTGGTATGCATATATACTGAACCCCAATGAAAAGTATCCACATGCCAATTTTGAAGTATTTTATTGTTTATACTTGAAACATTTCATACCTAGACGTGCTTAGAACTTAACAAAGCATTCACTTTTCTGGCGTAAAAATAATGTCACGCTCTACCGACATTAACGTCACTTACAGGCAAAAAATGTCATTAACTGCCCTAATTGAAAGTCACACAAATTTTTCTGTTCAATATGGGATGTGGCCACCTCGAGCATCAACACATGCTATACATCTGCGGCGCATACTGCTGACCAGGGTTTGAATTCTGTGTTGGCGAACATTATTCCATTCTTCCTGCAGAGCTTGGATCAGCTGGTTTCGGGTAGTAGGCCTAGGTGTCCTCCGTTGAATACCTTGGCCTAACTGATCCCACAAATGTTCAATAGGGCTCAGATCGGGTGAGAACGCTGGCCATTCCATGACATTGATGTTGTTCTCATTGAGAAAGTTCATTGTTAATCTTGCAGAGTGTGCACGTGCATTGTCCTGCTGAAAGATCGCCAGATCTTGATGCTGCTCCATAAATGGGACCATGTGCGGCTCCAGCACCTCATCAATGTACCGCATAGCATTGAGGATCCCTTGAATGACCACTAGGGGTGTCCGGTAGCGGTTGCTGATGCCTGCCCACACCATGACAGAGGGTCCACCCCATCGATCTGCCTGACGGACACAGGCATCTGCATATCTCTCCCCAGTCCGGCGCCACACACGTTCTCTGCCATCTGCTCTGCTGACACAAAAACGGGACTCGTCAGTAAAAAGGACGGTATTCCACTGCTGGCGAGTCCACCTGGAGTGTGCTCTACACCACTGCAGTCGTCTTTCTCTTCTGGGTTGGGTCAGCAGGTTACCCCTGTAAGGTCTTCTGGCTGTTAGGCCACTGCTCCTCAGTCGCCTCTCCACAGTAGAACTACTGACAGGACGGTGATTCACCCCTTGAGTCTCACGGGCTGTTTGGGCTGCTGTACGGAAACGGTCTCGCAGGTGCATCAGCCGGATGTGACGGTCTTGGCCAGGTGTTGTCACTCTTTCTCGGCCAGGCCTAGGCCGATCATCTACGGATCCAGTTTCTTGTTGCCGTTCAATTAGTCGTTGGATGGTGCGCCGAGTACACCCCATTCTTTGTGCGATTTGAGTGATTGGGACTCCACCCTCTGCAAGCCCCAAAGCATGGTGTCTTTGACCTTGGCTCAGACGCGGCATGATCGCCTCAACACACCTGAGACCACTGGCTTTTTTCTTGGCTGAACATCCCTTTTTAAAGCCACTGAAAACATCAGGTCATTTTAGCCATCCAATAGGAGTGGTGGTCAGAAGCCATATTCGGTGCACAAAAGTCACATGCATTATGTAACAACCCAGCAAAAGTTAAAAAGTTGTCCTGAATGACCCTGATGTAGGCTCCAAACCATGCATATATGCACACACAGTACTTAGTAACTTACAAAATTAATGTGTTAATTTTTTTATGTGGATACTTTTCATTGGGGTTCAGTATAATTGCATGTACTAATAAAACAGTAAAATATTCATTTAAAATCCCCCGTAAAGAGACCAATCCCGTATTGCAACCAGCTTTTTAGCTCAGCTGGCTTGTCAGTAGCTGAGCTTTTCTTATAGTCCTTTGTCCGTCGTCAACAATCGGCTTCTACTCCAAAACCGTCAGCCAGATTCACTTCAGACTTGGTGGCAATGTACCTTGGGTGGGTCTCTACCAAGTTTGTTCAATCGGTCATGCTCCACTGATTTTTGGGTTATTTAAATGATTTTTGGGGTTCTCTTTTGGGGCAAATTTTAAAAAATCTTCTCTTATTTTTTTTATGATTTTTGTGTGTTATGAATATTTTCGACTTCTTCTCCTGAACCGTCAGTGAGATTAAGCTGAAACTATGGGAATATGTTCCTTGCGGAAGGGTCAAACAAAGTTGTTCACTAGGAGGCAATGCTGCGGATTCCTGATTTTTAACGATTTTCTCAATTCGGGTACTCACCGATAAATGCAACTCTGCTATTGATGACTATGTAAGTCAATGGGCATTCGAACGTTAATTCATATTTTTTACTTCTCCTGCAAAACCGTCTGTCAGATAGACTTCAAACTTGGTGGCAATGTACCTAGGGTCGGTCTCTAGGAGATTTGTTCAAATGGTCATGCTCCATTGCTTTTTGGATTTTTTTAATGATTTTTTTGGGGGGTGGGGAGGGGTGGCAAATCTTGAAAAATCTTCTTCTCTGAAACCACTCACCAAATTGCTTTGATGTCAGGAAGGAACACTCCTAGGGACTCCTTGTTCTGAATTTATTCACCAGGTAGCGCTGCGACTTTTTGCTATTTTTTGTTTATTTTTTTTTTATGTGTTATTGCCATTTTCGACTTTATCTCCTGAAATGTGACTCACATTGAGCTGAAACTTGGTGGATATGTTCCTTGTGGAAGGGTCAAAGAAAGTTGTTCAGTATGGGGCACTGCTGTGGATTCCTGATGTTTTCAATTTGGGTACTTATAGATAAATGCACCCTTCTTATTGATTACTATGTAAGTCACAGGGCATTCTAGATCTAATGCTCATTCATATTTTGGAACCATCAACCAGATTCACTTAAAACTTGGTAGGCATTTACCTTCGGTGGATTGCTGCCAAGTTTGTCGAAGTGGTCACGCTCCGGCGATTTTTTTATTTTATTTTATTTTTTATAATAATTGTTTTTTTTTTTTTTTTTTTTTTGTTTGTTTGTTGTTGGGTTGTTTTTTTTTTTTTTTTTTTTTTTTTTTTTTTGACAAATCTTTAAGAAAAACTTCTCCGAAACCACTGATATTACACAGGAACACTTCTGGGGACTACAAGTTCTTAATTTGTATGATAGGTAGCGCTGTATCTAAAACAAAATAATGATTTATAGACTGTTTTCGTTATTTTAAACTTTTTCTCCAGAACCGTCCCTGAGATTAAGCTGAAACTTTGTGGATATGTTCCTTGTAAAAAGGTCAAACAAAGTTGTCCTTTCCTATTGGTTATTATGCCAAACTTGGTAGGAATGTACCTTTGATAAGTGTCTACCTATTTTGTCTTACAGAAACACAAGTGTGATGAGTCTCTACATCAGCTGAGCACGGGCTGTTCACACAGCCCTCTTATTATAATCACACTACTGTTTAGATTTGCAGTCTGTATGACCTAATGAAACCCTTGAAATGAACTTTTTTTGCCATATTATTATCAATAACTTCAATGTGAGTTGCTCCTGCTATTGCCTTTGACGACAGCCCAATACCTATGACTTTTTGTTGGACCAAGAAAAAACCTTTCTTCATAAAAACTACTGAAAATATTCAAAAATCAGTTTTGAATTTAATCATCAAAAATAAAACTAGCATACTTCAAAATAAACCTAATGGTAATGATTCATAAACTGACATCAACTCATGTGTGAGATTATTGGTTCTTCATTGTGCAATAATTAGCTTTTAGAAAAATAAAGTTTCGTAAAATAACCAGTCTTTTAAGTTGGCGTCAGGAAGAAAATTTTGTGATGTTAAAAAAAAATCCACTCACGTTAATGTGAATGTATGTATGGTCATATAGAATACCATGAATATGTAATATTGAAATTTTTGTGCATAATATGATCTGTAGGGTCATAGGTCTCTTAACGAGTTAAGACAGATTGTAGATCAGTTTCCTACATTAAAACCACCCCGATAGTTAAATCTTTATCTGATGCGTTACAACATTCATCCATACATGATCATTAATATGGTGAACATTTTACCTTGGATACTTCAACACACTAAAATTAATCAATTGAAAAGTCCCACTGATACTGTTGGTTTTCCAAGTTGAGTTGTTAATATCTCCGTTAACTTTCACAAATATGAAACTGTTTTTTTTTTCTCAAAATTTAAATGTAATCAAACAGACAACCCTGAATATATTTTTAGGCACACCGGCATCTAATCCATGGTGCCATTTTTTATAAGATGATAAATATGTCCCGCCAAGAAATACTAAATCCTTTCAATTAAAACCTCCCCGTGCATAAGACAGTACACTGTACATCATTCCGCCATTCTCTTATTTTTACATTTAATATTTTATTGATACGTGTGTTTCGACCCGAGAGTCAGCAAACAACAATTGAATCTATGCTGTAACTGACAAATTATGTCTACACTCCTGCGAACCCTTTTCAGCATATGAATTCAAGTTGCATGTCACTAATGGCCCTGCAGAATGTATATATATTTTAATTCCACATTCTTGTTCATGAAATATATGTTTATGATTACAATGTACCAACATGTAATACAACACATATGCATGGAGATGAAGGATGCGATTCATAGTCCAATCTGTGCAATACAGCCCATGGGGAGCTGGTGCAAGTAAAGCTGCTGCTATGTCTTTTATTTTATTTTTTAATGCATGATCCTACAAACGAAGGGTATACGTTTGAAGTCAAATGAATTTATCATAAGACCAAGGCTTAATTCCATGAATCCATCATTTAAATCTTTACTTGATTATTTTGCTCAACATCATCAACTTTAGTGGACAGATTATGTGCAAAGCAGCAGAACATCGCATATAAATATAACAAGTAACAAGAAGTTTGTGTGAGCAGTCCATACTCAGCTAACCTAAAGATTCATCACACTTGCACTCTGTGAACTTGGGATAGGATCAAGGTCATCCATGTATTGAGTAGGTCTGATCTTTATGGAAGAACACTAACATGTGGAACATCAAGGTTCCAGTTTAAGTACTCTCAAGTTACAGTGAAGAGTAAAACTCATGTATGTTGCACTGTGATCCTAGAAACGAGGTCAAGGTCACTCCTGTACTGTCTAAGCGTGACCTTCATAGAGAAGCATTAACATATGCAACATCAAGTTCCTAACTCAGAACAGATGTCAAGTTATCAAGTGAACAATAACTTTCATGTCAGTTGTCTAGTCACCTTGAGAATGAGGTCAAGGTTCAAAAATCATTGGAGCATGATCACTTACACAAAATATGTAGACACTTATGAAACGTACATCTTAACCAAGTTTGGCACCAATCTGGCCAAAAATTATAAGTTATAACCATTACAAGAAATTTCCATGTAAAACGTTTTAAAAGATTTTCCGAAAAAAATCACAAAAAAATAAAAAAATTACTGGAGCATGACCATTCAAAGAACCTTGGTAGGGACCCAACTGAGATACATTGCCACCACTTTTAGGCCAATCTGACGGACGGTTTCTTCAGAGAAGTCCAAAAAGTCTATTAGCATTAGAATGCCCATTGGCTTGCATAGAAGTCAATAGGAAAGGTTCATTTACCAATAAGCACCGAATTAAAAAAAAAAGTTCAAAATCAGGAATCCATAGCAGTACTACGTAGTGAACAATTCGTTTGACTCTTCCACAAAGAACATATCCACCAAGTTTCAGCTTAACCTGATTGACGGTTCTGGAGAATAAGCCGAAAATAGCAAAAACACAAATAAGCATCAAAAATTAGGAAAAATTCGCAGCGCCACGAGAATCCCTAGGAGTGGTCCTGTGTCATATCAAAGCAATTGAGTGAGCAGTTTCCGAGATGAAGATTGTTTAAAATTTGGCCACCCCCCCCCCAAAAAAAATGCATGAAAAGTAAAAATCATCAATGGAGTGTACATTTTCGTAGCGACTGACCCAAGGTAGATCCTCACAAATTTTGAGGTCAATATGGTTGAAAGTTTCAGAAAAGAAGTCAAAAATATGAAATAGAAAAAAAATGCTTCACAGGAAGTTTGGATGCCTTCAAAATGAGAACAGTTTGAAATGTTGCACGTTGCCGTTGTTCTAAATAATCTAAATTTTGTGTATTAGCCTAATGTGCATAATTTTAAATGTTACAATTTTTGTTCGTTGTTCATTGGATGTGGCCATGTCTCAAACTTATCAACTGAAGTTGAAAGACACCAATATCTATAACAGTTTCGCAGCTATTCAACATTTTAATTTTATGTATTTGCCTGATTTGCATCACATAAAATTGTGCAATTTTGGATCATGGTTCATTGGATGTGGCTATGTCACAAGCCTATGGATTGAAATTGGAATGGCACCTCTATCTATAATATTTTTGAAGCTATTTATGATTTAAATCCTGCAAAATCACCTAATTTGCATAAATTAGAATCCTACAACTTTGGTTCATTGGATGCAGCTTTGCCACACACTTTTAGATTGAAGTTGGAATGGCATCTATATGTATAATAGTTCAGATATATTCCACTTTTACATTTTTCAGTGCCTCTGATTGGCATGGTTTGAAATTCTACAACTTTCATTTACTGTCCATTATATTGGCAGGTGTCACAAACCTATATATGCACATTGAAATTTTTTGTCTATCTGCACTAGTTCGGAAGATCTAGAGCTTTCAAAATTTTAAGTGCCCCTAATTTGCATAATTTTAAACATCATGACTATTCCAAACCAGGTGCTCAATTTCACTGGTAGGTCAGTCGCCATGGCAAGTTTGGTGGCATTCGGAATGATAGTGTCAGAGAGAACATTCCGGACAAATTTGGTCGTAAAGAAGAAAGAAAGAAAGAAAGAAAGAAAGAAAGAAAGAATTCTTGGAAAAACAAAATGTCTGGGTTGTCACCCAGCCATTATAAGCACTAGAATGCCCAGTGATTTACATAGTAATCAATAGGAAAGGTGTATTTACCTTGAAGTACCCAAATTAAAAAAATAAATAAATAAATAAAATCGTTAAAAATCAGGAATCCACAGCAGTGCCACCTAGTGAACAGTTTTGTTTGCCCTTTCCACAAGGACCATATCCTCCAACTTTCAGCTTAATGTGAATCATGGTTCTGGAGAAGTCAAAAATAGCAAAACACACACACACACACACACACACACACACACACACAAATAGAAATAATTGCAGCGCCACGTGGTGAACAACTAGTGGTCCCTAGGAGTGTCCCTGTGTGATATCAAAGCAATTGGGTGAGCGGTTTCAGAGAAATTTGTTTAAGATTTGTCCCCCCCCCCCCAAAAAAAAAACACAAATAAAAATAAAAAAATAAAAAATCCAAAAATCACTGGAGCGTGACTTTTTCAACAAACTTGGTGAAGACCTACCCAAGGTACATCCCACCAAATTTGAAGTAAACATGGCTGACAGTTATAGAGAAGAAGCTGAATTGTCAATTGTGGATGGACGGATGACGGACAAAGGGCCATCTTATCAGCACAGCCCTGGCTGACAAGTCGGTCAAGCTAAAAAAAAATATAAAACAGGGTCCATTTTAAAACTAATGCAATTGGATAATTTGGGATTTTTCAAAAATTCAAAAGACTGGCTGTGATTTTCAGACCTTCAAGGTCCATATTTTTTTCCAAAGGAATCCCAGAATTTTTAAGTGTTTACAGACAGTGTACGAACCGTGTCGATTGTATTATGCATCCAAGACCGGTTATAGTAGTAGTAAGTAGTAAAATTTTATTGACTGAAAGAGAGTGTATCTGTTTCTCTACAGCTTGTTCCTATTAAAGTGGTATGACTGGACAATTGACATATTAAATGAATATGTTGGAATATAAAATGTATATTATGTATTACACATGTCTGTGTTTTATTCATGATTGGCAAATACAAAAACATGTAGCTTCTGTTGAAGTTTTGTGTTTTTGTTTCAGATTTGGTGAGTACCTGTGTTCTTTTAGTCTTTTGACCAGGAACAAAGAGAATACGTCCTCTTCTGTGTCGCTGTGTTATAAATAGTATCAGTGGTTCCGTACATTCCTACACAGGGTCGGTTTGCATCTTAGTCAGTCATAACAATCTCCAGCTGTCCATTAATCGGCAGTGTGATACTGTATAGTGATAAGGTAATGAGCAGTGGTCCCAGGATGGTGTAGAGGGTGTCAGGTCTCCATACTCAATGTGAGGATGGAATGCCTGGCTAGTCGTATGCACAGGCATCAAGACACCGCTTACACATAAGAATTTCTCTATGGTTTGAAAACAAACACACAAACAGAAGTGCTCCCCTCCCCCAGCCAGCTGGAATAAAATGAATTCACAGGCTGCTCATAAATTGGTAGGGTGATCAGGGTCAGTCTTGCACGGAATGGGTAGCCAAATGGGATGCTGGAACCGGCGAAGGCCCCCAGTGGAATAATCAGTGACCCAGGCTGTTTTATCAAAGGATTGCTGTAAAAATGCTCCTCTATCTGCCCCACCCCCTCCCCTCTCAACCCACTTGGTTGCCCAGGTTGGCCTGACAAAGCACTTGTCATTAAGCGAAATTAGGGCTACAGCCGCTTTGTAACTTTTGACCAGTGGTTGCTCTCATTATCAATCCTCTCGGGCTCACGCAGGCAGGAAGTATGTGTGTGTGTGGGGGGGGGGGGGGAGTACCAGGCTAAGAGGAACCACAAGTATTTCATTATCCTTTCTACACATCTGAAAAGTGATATGTATACCGATTGATATATATTTAAGTTTACGTTTCATAATCAAATTTTGAGAAAAGCTAGCTGGGGAGGGGGATGGGCACTTGTGTTTTGTTTATCACATTAAGTGTGCATCCAGACACCAGTGGCTTTTTTAATCATAATTCTTGGTCAGTTGTGTGTAAAGTGCAAGTAAGATTCTTGAAGTTATGGATAAGTGAGCCATATCAGTGTGACCACATACTTTTGTGATCCTGACAACAGAAGGATGAATTGTATGGGCTGGGGCTGGGGAATGGGTTCAAGAAATCTGCAGCAGGAATTAATATCTCACGGCAAATCCCCGCTCCCCCCCCTCCCCCCCTCAATGGTGAAGGTTGTGTGGCCGCTGATTTGATCACATGGTAGCAAACATGCCTACACGACTGTCACGCTTCACATTTGACCCGGCTTATAAGACTCCCTGATGAAGACCATATTTTACAGCCAAATATTTTTGCTGGTTTGTTCTCATGCATTTGTTTATCCTGGGTGTATGTCTGAAAATTCAGCTATATCCATCTGGTCAGTATTTCTTCGCTTTTTTGCTCATTTATATCTGTGGACTGGAAAAACATGTCCAAAAATATCAAATATTTCTTGCCAGTTTTCCTGAATCCCACTGCAATATGGACCGTTGACTTCAATGGAAAATACAGTAATGCTGGTCCTGTGCAATTGACAGAGACCACTACATACATGCACTGTCCGAAGTTTTTAATGGCACTTTCGTAGACCACAGACTATGCGTAGTAAATTAAATGCTTTCATGTATTCTCGTCCTCTAACAAGGGCTTTCCAACAGTTTTTGAATAGAAAGAATCAGATGGGTTTTAGCCAATTTAGGGCAATTTTACTGAAAAACACGCTTTAAATACCAGGGGGAAAGGGCATTTCTGTAAGATCAAAAGTCTATAGTTTGCGCTGTGTTGAGGTTCCCGAAACAAAGTTGGGTGTATCGCACGGAAGAAATATATGGCATGTAGTTATCCCTGTGTCAGTCCATGTCAGCAAGTAAAACTTCACTCATGAAAGTATACAGCTTTGGCACAAATGTTTACGCATTTTGTCATGGGTTCTAATGAATGAATGCTGACAGGACGCGGAAGATGACTAAGGGCCAAATAGGTCACCCTCTTCTCTTCCAGCGCCATGGTTTGATGAACTGGCAATCTTTTGGCATGAATATTTTAAAAGTTTTTACCTAACCCCAGACTCCACACTCCTCAACTGATACCCTACTTACATCAAACGCCCCTAAAACCTCAAAATCCAGGGCTCAAAATACGAACTCTGTTTTTGTATATGAGGGTACCAGTCAAAAGTTCTACATTTAAAAAAAAATATATCATTTCATTCATTTCAATTTTTCATGGCATTTGAAAAGGGTGAGTGGCTTCACTCGAACAAAATTAAAAACAAACAGCTCTGGTCTTTCAAGTGAGTGTTTTCCCTCCTTTTGACATGATTCGGGATCAACTGAGTCTCTCCACTCACCGGCCACCTTAAGCTTTCATGCAGCCACATAAGGGCTAATGAGTATTTTCCCTCGTGTGGGCCCCGCTTCGAATTTCTTGTGCCAGGTAGCCGAGTGTTTCCACTCACCAAAGCCTTGATGCAGCTAGTCTCAGTGAGTGGTTCCCCTCATTTGGGCCTCATTTGCGATATTTTGTACCGAATGAGGATTCCTACTCATCGATGGCATTGTGCAGCAGGTCCAAAGTGAGTGGATCCACTCAGTTGGGACCTTTTTTCCAAGGTTTTGTACAGAATGAGTCTTTCTACTCATACAAAATGTAGATCTGTAGACCTAACAGGCATCAGAATCCTAAATTCGCAGCAACATGTTCCCAATTTCCGTAAAACCAGCCAAAAAACAGAAAAATGGATTTTCTGTTTTTAAAATAAATTGTGTTATATGCTGGGAAAAGTTACTGCATGACCCTGGACAGAGTACAATTCATACAGCTATATAAAGCTACCATTCAGATGTTTCAAATGGCAATTATAAAAAAGTGTTGAAAATGGATTTTTTTAATACATTCGTGTTTCTGTGTCATTTGCGTGTGGTAAATACTCTTCGCGAAGTTTTAAAATTTGGATTTGCTGATTTTCTCAAACTCGAAATGCTAGAATGTAGAATGAGAGGAATTATGACCAATGTCAATTCCCTTTTCAAATGATCCACACTCAGATTAATGGGATCTTACAGACCAATGGTAGGTGGAGAAAAATAATCTGCATAGACAAAACGTTTTTTTTTTTTTTTTCATTATTTCCTAGACATGAAAAATGTTCTACAGTTTGATGGAGCATAGGCTGCCTCGACTAGTGCCACGTGTAACTGAAAAGATTTCGCCACATGCAAATCTGTATTTCAAACACACCTTGGGGCCCTTGTATCATTGGTAGATAAACAACTGGTACGGTGAAGAAATAATGTTATATAGCTTACAAAATAATTCACTTTGCGACATTTTTTCAAAGAAATCCTCAGCATCCAAGCTAGGAGTAAATAAGTCAGGTGGTGGTTTACCATATGCAATTTTACTTTTGCTTAAACCAAGTTAAACTATTCTTGGCTTCGATAGCAGCGATAAAAGGTCATCGATCTTGGACTGTGTTAAGGGGCAGTCTCTGCTGATCCGAGCTCGAGTGTATGAGAAATACCCACACTCTTAAGTCTGTGTCGGTGTACATTATTTCAGAAGCAGGTGGTGCAGGTTGACATGGCAAATGTCTAGTTTGTGTACTGGGTGTCCAGCATAGATCAAGTATACACTTTACGACAAACAGAAAGAAAAAATGGTTTAAAGCAAAAAACACACTAACTAATGTATACAATCAATCATGCAGAACTAGAAATACAACAACAAAAAAACTAAAAAAGGCTGAAAAACAACAAAACGGAGCACAAAAAAGGAAAAACAAATGAACAAAACAAAACAAAAATAATACCCCCTAAAAATTACACACACACGCACACACACAAGGCAAAAGTAACAGCATTAATGAAACTTGAATTATGTCTTAATTATAAATGTTAAAAGAATTGTGCACCTCTAAATATATTTACACACAAATGTAAAACGATCGTATATATATATATATATCTATATATATATATATATATATATATATATATATATATATATATATATATATATATATATATATATATGAGTTTTGACGACCTGGAGATAATACAACCGCAGCGCCTTGACTTGTGTACAGGCACATTGAATACAAAGAATGCGTGAGTCCACAAGCATTTGCCCTAGCTAGAATAAAGCAAAAACAGGTGGGAAATACTTTTTAAAGTATGTTTAGAAAATGTTTATTGTTTTGTAACCTTGAAATCTTCATTTCATGGATTGATAAACAGCTTTCCAGGGCGCACCCAGGATGTTGTTAGCATTGATCTATAGTAGAAGCACAGTCGAACAAATTCTATAAATGACCAGGAGTATGAGTACTATAGAGGGAGGGTAAAGTTGCAACATCTGTAATTTGTATGTGTATTATAATATAGGTCGACCTGGACCTCCCTCATGTTTCTATTTTTTTTTT
This sequence comes from Hermodice carunculata, assembly GCA_964020975.1. Lineage (NCBI taxonomy): Eukaryota > Metazoa > Annelida > Polychaeta > Eunicida > Amphinomidae > Hermodice > Hermodice carunculata. Next base: position 6,254,189 of record OZ026620.1, read on the forward strand.
CTCATGTCCATATTCTTTGTCACGCTTTGGGCAAATAAATGTCAATAGGTTATGACCCCCAGCGTGCCCCCCCCCCCCCCCGCCATAACGTCGCATGCCCTTGAGCGTGACAAGTGATATGGTCCCTGTTGGAACTTAATTTTATATGCATCACGAGAAGAATAACAAAAACTTCATTCTTATTTCCAATAATGACACATAATATTCATTTGTACCGATTAATGAAGTACATTATAAGGCGTGCCCTACATTAATATATTCTTCAATACATAAGGTCGTAAAAAAATGCCGTCGGGGGCTGGTATGAACAATAAGCTGAAATACCTGCACATCGATATTCCTCTTTACAAAGCTGGACCTGAATACAAATATTAGTTTTAAAACTGATTGCTCACATTAGGTGTGGTTCTATATAAGTAGTGGTAAATGTCCTGAGTGTAGGATTCTCGTCTGCTAGGTGCCTTTGGACATTGGGTATATTTTGCACATCTTTTTTTAGATCAGAGGTATGTACTGGTACACGCTGTTCTTTTTGCAAACAATATCATACGGATAATAGATTTTTCAATAATGTTTGTAACAAATTGTTTTATTTTTAACCGTTAAAAGACTTGAGATGTTTCACTTTGGAATACCACTAATGAAACAAGTATACTCAAAACAATGAATTAGATTTGTATTAACACATTTTGGCATCTGTGATGTAAAACGATACGTGCAGTGGGACAAGAAAAGTTTCATTCTAATTGTTATGAATATTTATGAAATGTGTAAAACATAAAAAGGTCATGGGCTTCAGAAATCCGTATAACAGGTCAAAATACACAACTATATTTATACACAGTATGGACATTTTATGTTCCATAAGCGGTGTAAGCTCCTTTCTATCAGACAGGTCAAAATATTATACAAAAATATCATACACAGTACTTTCTTTTGCCTCTCATGCAATTGAGAATCGGGACAAACAAATGTAGAGAGGACAGCGAAATATATTGACAAATAAGAAAAGAAAAATCTTGGAAGAATGTTTAACAATTTTAGAGTTCAAAGTTTTCCCAATATTGTTGACTAAGTACTTATGTAATTCCATATGCAATGGAAATGACGATTTTTAATGGCCCTAGAGTTCCCACATGTAATATATGTAGGGTCAGCAACTGTCGATTTTATATTAAAATGTTAATGTTTACTTGCAACTTTATGTAGCCAACAGGAATGTCACATTTTCTTTTATGTATATATATATTTGGTAACTAACCATAGATGACAAAATCACTTCTTTGCTTCTTCTTCTTCCTTTTTAATGCACAGGACATGCCTTTATGAGAGCAGAAATACAACTGTTGAAGCAAAAGATCGTAAAGCTTGGACAGGTTTCCTATGACATGTTTTTGCATATAGCTCAATGGAAATTTAAAAAATGAAGTGTTTTTCTTACAGCTTGACTCAACAATGCGCCTGCGGACGTTGTGCTTGGTTCTTTTGGTAGTGGGGATTCTAGTCATCAAAGAGAATACTGATGCTGCACCTCATGGTCACTCTAGTCAAGTACAGTCCCAGATATTTCCATGGCCAGCTCTAATACCACTCGGTGCGACTCTTATTGGATGGCTTAGTGAGAAGTTCAAACCAAGCGGCAGGGCAATAGTTTGAGCTGCCTGAAGCATCATCACGAAGATCATGATAAATGGATGAAGAGAAATTTAGCAAGGGGATGTGCCCGACTTTGGAACACTAAGAATAGATGTAAAAACGTATCAATCAACATTATTTCAGTTTGTGCGAAAGGATACTTGCATTTTTTCGTTTGTATAGTAAGTCAATTCAAATATGTTAAGAAGTTTAAAACGGAACTTAATAGGATGAAGGATTTACAACCATCGAAAGGTACTGATGTTCTGGTAAAAATTCTTCATTTACGCCTGTTCTGTACCTGACCTAAATAAATACAATAGCCAACAACCATGTTGTCATGATATACACCTGAAAAAAATATGCCTACGGAACCCATATTCTGACAAAGACCATACCTCTAGAAATGGGATCTGCTACAGAAATGAGACCAATGTTCATTTGTACATAACAGATGAAACATTAAACATAATCTACCTATATCAATTTGGGAGTTTTAAATCATTTAAATAGTGCGGAAAAACATGATTGATATTCATAAATTCCAAATCCAACAATAACAGCAAAGAGATTCCCGATTTGCCAAAGCATCAACATTCATCTTCCAATACCAATGTGAAGGAACAAATTTCACTCTTGACTTTTTCATTAATTCTGCCCCCCCCCCCCCCCCAAAAAAAAGACACCTGGTAGCCATATCTTTTTTTAGTTCTGCAAACTTGTCAGTCAGCTAAGTTTAAAAGAACAGAAGAAAGTAGACCTACATCGGTTTTTTTTCTGATATTTATGAATCTGGAACATTATAAACACACTCTACCTACACTATGACTATGAGTCGGCGAACACAGCCTACCCTACATAGCCAATGAAGTATTTATCAAATAGTACAGAAAAACATGATCCATATTCATAAATGCCAAGCCCAACAATAACAGCAAAGAAATTCCAGAGTTATCAAAGCATCAACATTCATATTCCAATACCAATTTCAAAGAACAAATTTCCGTCCTGACTTGAGACGAGCAGTCACCCATGATAGGCAACTGGTGGTTTTAATCCAGTCCTCTCAACCTTTGAAATAGTGTTCATTACCTACAGACTATAGTGTTTCCAAAATATATGGGCCTACCCACCAAAAAAACAGGTCTTTAATGTGGGCAAGTTATTTGCTGATGTACCTTTTAGCCCTTTTGCTGGAACCTTCTTTCCAGGGCTCCCCTTTCCACAGCAAACTATTTCTTTTCTTTTTTCCAAAGAACTGCAAAAGCATGATATGCTACCAGTCTACATGGCAATACTGACTGTGGAGTTGCTGAGGATAGAAAGTCTTTAAGATGCTCTACAAAACGAGAGAAAATACAATGTTCATAGGGCTGTGCAAAGAAGTGAAATTACAGCATCTGAGAGAACCATAGGTCAAAAGATTTCACATTACACTTACAAAGCCAAAAAGTTTGTCTGTGGATATTCTTAATCAGCAGTCTCCTCCTGTGATTTAAGTGCTCGAGGCTTGTCAAATTTACATTAAATCTTGCCAAAATTCCCACGAGTAACCTACAGCGCATTATATAGGTTTTTACTTCAATGAGTTTAAATATGATAGGACACTCAGTTAGATTATAGCTTTGTGATAATAACAGACAGCTGTATGTGAGGACGATGGCCTACTGAAGCACCAAGATCTGGAGCAAGGATGGAATGTCCACTTGAACCTGCTGCCTCTGGAGTGTTGAAAGGAATTAAATGCATAGGAGCGACAAACCGGTACAAATCAATCTGTCAGTCAGAGTTTTTCTTGACTCTTGCACAATACGTAGTCGTATGGGAGTCAAACGTCGTTAGGAAATAAAGTTCCCATAAGTGACTCTGAATTAAACAACCTGCAATTAAAGGAAGTAGTGCCTTTAGTTTTACATATAAAACTTTTTGAATGTCGCATTTTTTTGAGTATTTTGGAATGGTGTAAACGTTTAGTAAATCTTAGCGACGGTTTTATTACATTTCCTTTCATTATTTAGAATCTGCCAATATTTGCATTTAAGAGATAAATAAAAATAAGCCCATAAATCAAGGAAGGTACACCACTTATTCTTTCGAGATAAGACTTCACTTGTCTGAAACACCTGAAAAAAACCAACCAACTATATGATATCGTTGCATTGCTCATCGAGGGAAAGGAATGGTAATAAGTTAAAGCAATATCTTTGGTTGTAGACCACAGCTGTGATTGGCTTGTTGAGCTTCCCAAAGATGTTCCATTATTTTTAGAATACTCCATTTTTCAGAATGCCGTTTCTTCTTTCTGAATAAAGTAAGCGAAGTCAGATTTCCTGAAGTACACCATTAGTTTCATAGAATTCGAAACATGTTGAGTAGTTACCCACTGAAGGCCCTTAAAGTTATTTGAGCTGATACAGCTTATGTCAAAACTTTATAGAGGAACGTGTGCAATATGGACAATAGTACTTGCATATGTATATAGGTTTGAAAGGGATAGGTTAGCTTATGGAGGGTAAAGAGTGTGGACTGTGGAATAGAGTAATGATTCTAGGAAGTGGTTCTGGGCAAAAAGACACAAATACAATTGGTTATGTAGGTGCACGTTCCAATAGGGCAGGTGAGACCTATGTATGCTGGGAAAAGCTACTGCATGACCCTGGATAGAGTACAATTCATACAGCTATATAAAGCTAGCATTCAGATGTTTCAAATGGCAGTTATAAAAAAGTGTTGAAAATGGATTTTTTTAATACATTCGTGTTTCTGTGTCATTTGCATGTGGTAAATACTCTTCGCGAAGTTTTAAAATTTGGATTTGCTGATTTTCTCAAACTCGAAATGCTAGAATGTAGAATGAGAGGAATTATGACCAGTGTCAATTCCCTTTTCAAATGATCCACACTCAGATTAATGGGATCTTACAGACCAGCGGTAGGTGGAGAAAAGTAATCTGCATAGACAAAACGTTTTTTTTTTTTTTTTTTGTTCATTATTTCCTAGACATGAAAAATGTTCTACAGTTTGATGGAGCAAAGGCCTCGACTGGTGCCACGTGTAACTGAAAAGATTTCGCCACAT